>LPNX011088278.1:143753-211784 GCA_001517045.1 Pseudotsuga menziesii
AAAAATCTCCAAAATAAATATTTATTTCTCCACCTACTAAGAAGGCTCAAGCTTGTGTATCAGGTTTCTTCTTATACAATAAAAAATCTCCAAAAAGAAAATATTTATTTCTCCACCTACAAAGAAGGCTCGAGCTTGTGTATCAGGACTCGATAACCTCAAAGAACCATGCATTAGTGCAACTAAATATTGGGCACGTGACCGAGAATACACTGGCCAGTTCACAACTTTTTCTCTCTCCGGCCTTGTCTAAGCACAGGGGGATGCTGACAGTGTGATTGATAGGCTTGTATCTCTGAGGCTGGATCAAATTGGTCTTTAACGCTGCCTCCACATGCTGGGTGTTCGACGGTCTCTACGTTGAACTCCAAACTCCAAAATCATGCTGGGTTACGTTGGATGGTGAATGAACTCACTACACACTGGGTCTACACGGTGTTGGACGGTCTCTTCTTCTCTACGCGGTGAACTCTCTTCACACTGACTCCAAAATAATGCTGGGTTACACTGGACGGTTAATGAATTCTCTTCACACTGAGTTACACTATGCTGTGTCTTCTCTAACACCGATTCAGATTTCCTGAATTGGTCTTTAATACTGGGATGTTCTCTCTTCAACAATGATGGTTCAGTTCTTCTATGCTGGTCACTATGCTGGTTCTTCTTCCCAACATTGACTATGTTTTTTTTTTTTTTATAAATAATTCACTTCCACAAAAATTTTAAATAACCTTGCCTTTAAAAAAAAATTACTCTCCCCAATTAAAATGAAAAAACTAAGTCAATAAAATATATTTTCTCCACAGATCCTTTTTAGCCCAAAATAATAGGAATCATTAACTTACGGTCAAAATTTTGCTATTCCAAAACCTTGAATATGACCTTCTTTAAACAACTGTTAACACCTTCCAACTAGGTTCCAACCAGACTAAGCTTTGACCGCGTGCTTTCGATACCACTTTGACAAAGTGTCCTCGGACACATAACTTTATTAATGAAGAAGGAAAATAATTACATTACAGAGATGTGAGGGATAAGTCCCGAAAGATTACCTCACATGGAAAACTTGGATTTAAATATCCAAAGAGTAACAACTAATTTACCATTACTGAAACTAACTAAGGGACACCTCACATAATCACATGAGTGTGTAGATGCACTTTTACATTTATTAAACTAAAATTCTAATCATAACTTTTTGGATCATAATTCCTAACATGTATTTCAATGAAACTTTGTTTAAATTTATGAAATCAACACAGAGTCTGATCTCACCATTCTTCTTTCTTATATGCAATAAGTTAGCTACCCATTTGGAAAATATCAGGGTCACAATGATTTTTGCATTAAACAATTTCTTCACTTCTTTTTCAATTAGAGGTAACAACATAGGATTTATTCTTCTTAATTTTTGTCTGAATGATTTTTCCCCAGGTCTGATAGGAATGGTGTGTTGTATGATGGAGGTTTCATATTCTTTTAAATATTCATAACTCCATGCAAACACATCAGTATAATTATTCACAAGATGAATGCATTATTCCTTTTCTGCTATAGGCAAGTTTCTAGATAGCTTCCCAATTTTAGGTGAATCCTTAGTCCCTATGTTTTGATATTCAATATCATTTTCAGTGGGATGAACTTTTGGATCTTTGGCAATATAATTTTGATAAAAATAAATTTTCTAGAGGAATTAGACCTTTTGGAATGTAATTTATTTTCAATTGAATTATATCTTTTCCTCCAATCGCATTTTTAAATTTTTTCTATTCAACATCTTTCTTAACAAACTGTACATTTTTCTGGAAGCTTTCTATATTTTGGCATTCTGTATCTATATGTGTATTTACCAACTCATCTGACAACTCCAAAAATATTTTTATCTGTATATCATCTTCAAATCATTTCCATTATTTGGAATTGTCAGGAATCAGAGGTCTATTTACAACTACTATTTTATATTTTTTCTTTGAATAGATGGGAACTTTGAAACTCCCAGTAGTAGTAGACAAGGAATCAACCACTTGATTTTATCTTCTAGAAATTACTCTAATTTTATGTTATGTAAATAAATTTCCCAACATATCCCACACTTCATTTCTATATGCCCTCATTATGGGATGTTTGGTTTGGTAACTATAATTTACTTGATTCAATAGTAGCTCAGAATCCCAAAAAGCATCTATTCTCTTAGGTTTAAAATCCTTCAAAGAATTCAGTCCTAATAGCAAAGCTTCATACTCTGCCACATTATTTGTACATTCAATTTCAAACTTAAAAGAGTACACTTTAAATTCCCTATGTGGAGAAATTATCCATATACCAGCACCAACTCCTTCTTTATTGATAGACCCATCAAAATACATTGTCCAGATCCCTTCCTCATTCTGTTTTTTCTCTAATGCTTCCTCTATTTTGGAAAACTATTTGTCCTCCTTTACTTCAACAACTATAGGTATTCCTGGGTCAGCATGAGAGTCATTGAAAAATAAGGAAGAACCCAAATCAGTATCTACAACATATATGGGATGGTTATCAGGTTTGTCTTGGCTACTAACCACATATGCTAACATTTTTTCACTATACAATCTTCTGTGACCTCCAAAAAAAGGAATGGTTTCATAAGACATGTCCATATGTAATGTTACCTTTAGTTTTGAAGCCCATGATTTGGACGATAGCATACCAAATTTGGGAGGGATTTCACCCACTACTACGTCCATGACAATACTCTCAGCTAGAATCTGGGCAAAAGTTACCACGACATATTTAATAAACCCCAAACACCTTACCTTTCTAAAATCAAAATATTACAGGTCTTTCTAAAGCCTTGTAATTTCCAATCCTAAACTCTCCACCACCACCCTTGGCATTAAATTATGAGATGCACCAAAATCTAGCATAGCGTTGTGTAGAATCATATCATGAACATTCAATATTATATAGAAAGGTGGTACATCTTCCTCATTTGTATCATCAACTCTGGGGCCAATAACTATAGTGGGAGCATCTTTTGTTAGCTCTAAGGTGTTTGGTTGACAATCTCCCTCAATTTTTACCATCTTAGTTATCTTATCCATGTACTCATTATTTCTCAATAATTCATTGAATGTAATATATATATTTATTTTGGATAGTTCATTTTGCAAATTGAAAGATGAAGATGTTCTATCCACATCAATTGATATTGTCTCCCTAACTTCTTTTGATATTTCTCCTTTATTATTTGAAACCCTATGCAGATCATTTTATTTTTGTTTATATTTTTTCTTTTGTATTTGGTTTTATGTGTTTGGATGACTACTGGAAGGCTAATTTGTGTTAGACTTTCCTTTATTGATAATTTCATCTCTACTTCTCTGTGTTAATTTACTTTGGAAATTATCAATGGAATTTTGATAACCCCTCTGATACTGTTCTAATTCTACCTCAAATGTATTGCAATCATCCTCTTCAGCAAACAAACTATTCTCTTCTTCAGTGAGGTAAATCTCAGAATCCAAATCACCAAAGTGGTGTATTTGACTGTGCATTGGGTCATTTTATTCCTCCTCATCAACATAATTTTCAGGGAAAGGAGGCCTTATCTACCAATCTTCAGGATTTCTAGGATTTCTTGGGTCTCTCTTCCTGATTTGAGGGGGCGGATAGGCATTATGAAGTTTAGATTTATTATTTGGGGCTCAGGATGCTCTCTCTTAGGTGGTTTGTTATCTAAATCCAACATGTCCATCAATATTTCCATAGTTTTCATCATCATCTCAAACTTTGCATCGTTTGAAGAAGAATCAGAAATAGAAGGATGATTTTCTTCTCTCATTTTTCTCCTATCCACTTCTACTCTCTGTTTCATTTTACCAGAACCCGTCAAATTGGATTCCACCTCCAAATCATCTTTGAACATGGTGTTAGCACTATTTTGGCTAAATGGATGGAATAGGTTAGGCCAGTGGAAATAAACAGTAAGGTCTACAATTTTTATTATATCATATGACCTAGAGGGGTGTTAATGGAGTTATTGAATTGTTCTAAAGTTTTATTCCTAGGTTTGGAATGCAAAATATTGAAAATCCTAAGTTCTAACCTTGCAAATAAGTATGAATATGAAAATCCACTCAGGGTTATATGGTGAAAGAAATTAAGGGCATGGATTTACAACAATGGATATCAATGGTAGCATACAATTTTGCAAAGGTTGTTAGAATAATCAACCCATAGTTACCTACCTTAGACATTAATTAAATCATTTTTGTCTTGTTATCTAGTCTCCTAGATTCCACTCTATGATAGTTGCCTTCTACATGTCATAGAAGTCAACACTTGCTAAAACCGAGTCATGAAGTGCTTGGAAAAACTCATGGAAACCATATTTAGCATGTATTCTTTATTCCAGATACTCCAAAGTGCATATCTGCTTTTTCTGTAAAGCTGCCTGTTTTATTGAGAATTAAGGCAAAAGGAAAAGATAGACTAGGTGTAATTGACTTGTTTTTTTCCAACCCATCCTCCATCCTTTTCTCCTAATAAAATCATGTATGAGTTTTCTTTCCATCCCTTATTATCTTTCCTACTTGACTTTTCCAATTCGTGAGCATCTTAGTGGATTTGGAAATTGGTTTATGCACCTATGGGGGATTTGACTAGATTTAGTAAGCCTAATTTTTTATTATTTCAAATGGCATCCTTATGTATTCGAATATCTCATGTAATTATATATTGTAGTATCCTATTGCTTCACAAGGTTGTCTATTGTACACTTATTCAATACATATTAGTGTTATGCTCCAATTTCAGTCTCCTTTGATGTTAATTTTGCATATTTGATTAGAAATTTTGTGAGTGTAATTGTTCTATCTCTTGGGTACAATTTCCAAATGGTATCAGAGCCTTTGTAGATCAATTTATCTCCTTGCATATTGCTATTGTAGGTTATACATCTTGACTAGGAGTATTTTCTGCTAACTGAAGGGCACAGTTTCTGAGCTATGGACCAATCTTAGAAGATCATCTTGACTCCATTTAATTTATTTGAATGGAAAGCTGAGATGGACATATTGTTGAGAGCGAAAGGTCTCTACAGGGTTACTATGGAAACTGAGGCAGAGCCCAATGTAGCTACAGAGAAAATAAAATGGCACAATAGGAGGGATGAGGCCTATAGTCTTTTGTGTCTGAGCATTTCAAGAGGCCTCCTCTTCCATCTTGATGGATTGACATCACCTAATGAAGTGTGGGAGAAGCTCGTAGAGATTTTTGGTAAGACAGATGAGATGAGAGGACATCAAATCAATAATGAGTCGATCTCCTTGAGTCCCAGTAGCTTCAAATCCTTGCAACTCTATTTTTCCAATTTTAAATCCCTTGTTTTGCAGCTAAAACAGTGTGGAATTGAAAATAAGGAAGAGAAACTAGTTTTGACCATACTCTTGAAGCTTGGCCTTGACTATTCAATGTTTGTTTCGACCTTCCATGCCACCAAGTTGACAGCTCGAGCTTGGAAGATGCCTAAGATTGCAAGGTTCATGGAATCCCTTACACAGGAACAAGATAAGTTGGTGGTGATGGGCAGCATCAAACCTTCTGAAGACCAAGATTTGGTTGTTGGAGATTCAAGGGTCGATTCAAAAACCAAGAAAAAAGCTAAAAATCCACCTGAGCAAAAGAGAGACAAGAACAAGTCTCAAGAGGAGCCCCAAGGCTCCAAGAAGAACTTCCAGAAGAATAAGAACAAAGGAGAAATGAGCAAGTGCGCATACTATAGTAAGGGATATCATCCCGAGAGCTCTTGTATAAAGAAGCAAATTGACATGTTGACCCAACTCCTAGAGAAAAGTAACATATCCCTTCCTGATTTCTCAAAGAAGAGGGAAGGATGATCAAATTCAGAGGACAAAGAGAGAGTACATGCTTTGGTTGCTGGCACATCAAGCTCACCTAGCTTCATCATGGACTCTGGAGATTCTAGACATATGGTTTCAACAAAAGAGGCATTCTCCTCTCTTGACATGTCGAAAGGTCCACCAATAGTTTTGGGAGATGACTCTCTCACTGACAGTTTGGGAAAAGGAAGGATTTATCTTGACCATGGTAATTTCAATAATGTGTTGTATGTTCCAGGTCTTGCCTCTAATCTATTGTTAGTGTATCAAATGACTCACATAGGGTCTCCAAATAAGGTCATATTCTCCCCTGATGATGTTGAAATCACTGAGATTTCAAATGGTAAAGTCATAGCAAAAGGTGTTGTTGATCACACTTCAAAGGTATACATGTTTTCCCATTTTCTACCCTGCTCATACCCCTCTACTCTTCTGATTCATGCTAATGAGGAAAGAAATATTTGGCATGAAATACTTGGCCATATTAACTACAAGTATCTTTCTGATTTGAGTGAAAAATATATGGTCATAGGGTTACCAAAGATCAAGTTTTCCAAGGGAGTCTGTCAAGGTTGTATCCTAGGAAAACAACCAGAGCACAAATTTGAGAGAGCTAGTCACGAGAGAACCTCTGCACCTCTTGAGTTGATCCATAGTGACATTACTGGTCCATTTCCTCATATGTCCATGATTCAATCCAAATATGCATTGAAATTCATAGATGAATTTTCCAGGTATTTTTTGGTTTACTTCCTAAAACATAAGTCTGAAGTATTTGACCTCTTCAAAGTCTTTAAAGCCTTGGTTGAAAACCAGTCTGGGAGGAGACTCAAGATCCTCAGATATGACAATGGTGGTGAGTATTTCAATTCTAAGCTCATTTAGTATTGTAAATATGCAAGTATTCAGATGCAGCATTCGATCCCTTACACACCACAACAAAACGACGTTGCTGAGAGAAAGAACAGGTCACTGGAGGAGACGACAACCTATATGATGGAGGCTAAGACTTTTCCACCAAAGTTTTGGGCAAAGGCTATAAAATATGCATCCTAAATCTAGAATAGGGTGCCTCATAATCAACTTGATGGTATGACTCCTTTCGAAGCTTGGAGTGGGCATAAGCTAGATGTGACCCATTTCAGGATTTTTGGCTCAAAGGCTTGGGCTAGAATTCCAACTGAAAAGAGAAAGGATTTGCAGCCCCATAGCTAAGAGTTCCTATTTGTTATTTATTATAAATATTCAAAATGGTATAAGATGATCAACTTGAGCACTAGAAAATCCTTCATTGAAAGAAGTGTTCAGTTGCAAGAAGAGCCTTTAGTAGCAGTTGAAGTTGGAGAGTCTTCTTCACCACCAGATCCATTGATTGTAAGTGGAGAGACTAATGATTTTGATGATTCTGATATGTATAATAATGATGATTTTATTGCAGATCCTAACATTCCTACAAGACCAAAATTGGCAGCAAAGACCATTCATGCAGCTGGGGAACTAGCTGAAAATCCTAGTGACACTAGGAGGACTAGATCTCAGTTTGAGAGTGCCCTGTTTATGAAAGATCCTTTATTTGATGAGAAGTTCTATCTGATGGTTGAATCATATACAGAAACATATGAATGTGTAGCACATAATCCAAGATGTAAAACAGCCATTAAATAAGAATTCAGCTCGCTCCAGAAGAACAACACTTGGGAACTGATTGATCTTCCCCCAGGGAGGAAGCTAGTTCAATGTAAGTGGGTTTTCAAGACTAAGTTTGCTGCTGATGGTTAACATTTGAAATATAAGGAAATATTGGTAGCAAAGGGATACTCACAAGTACATGGTATTTAATATAATTAAACCTTTGCACCAGTGGCAAAGATGTACTCCATAAGGCTAGATTTAGCCATTACATCTTCGAAGCAGTGGGAGGTACATCACATGGATGTGAAGTGTGCTTTCCTAAATGGAGATCTCATTGAACAGATTTACATTCAAAAACCTGAAGGGTTTGTTTCTAATCCATCTTTTGTGTGCATGTTAAAGAAATCATTGAATGGGCTCAAGCAAGCCCCCCCAGGGCTTGGTATGCCAAGATTGATGGCTTTCTGCTGTCATTGAGTTTTGTTCAATGCAAGTCTGATCCTAATGTTTATTTGAAGCTGATTCATGGTTATTTTATGATTATTGTCTTGTATGTGGATGACCTTCTGATTACAGGAAGTTCAAAGAAATAGATTGCCTCCTTGAAGGATGCAATGAACCATGCATTTTCTATGACATGTTTGGGATTGTTGAGCAAATTTTTGGGTCTCGAAATTGCTCAATCCCAACATGGAATCAAATTACATCAGTCCAAGTATGCCTTATATTTTATGAACTAGTTCAACATGAAATATTGCAAGCCAAGAAAGACTCCTTTCCTTTCAGGAGTTAAGCTTGAAGAAGTAGGTTCTTCTCCTATGGTAAACAATACACTATATAGGCAGTTGATTGGGTGTTCGCTTTATCTTACACAAACTCGACCTGATATATCTTATGCAGTTAGTGTGGCTTCAAGATACATGTATCAGCCTCATGAGCTCCATTGGAGAGCAGCCAAAAGGATCCTTAACTTTGTTCAAGGAACAATAACTCATGGGATCTTCTACAAAGCTAAATCTGATCTTGATTTGACTGGATTTACTGCCAGTGATTGGGCAGGTGAAAACACAGATTGAAATTCAACATTAGGATATGTGTTCATGCTTGAAGAAGGACCAATAAGCTGGTCAATCAAGAAGCAGAGTGCCATAGCACGCTCATCTACAGAAGCAAAGTATAGAGGAGTTGTAAATGCAACAACTCAATGTTTGTGGTTCAAGGGAATACTTGGAGAATGTTTCTTCGAATCAGAGTTTTAAACTATTATCTATTGTGATAATCAGAGCACCATTCGAATCTGCAATGATCCAATTTAGAGACAGTGAACCAAACACATTGAGATCCATATGCACTATATTAGACAGCTTGTGCATGATGGTACCATTCATCTACTCTTCTGTGCATCTTCAGAACAAGTAGTAGACATCTTCACCAAAGTTTTTTGTGAGAAGACATTCAGCAATCTCAAATCACTGCTGGGGATTTCTCATCATGCTATGAAGCATGATTGATGACAATATTTTCAAATTGTGTTTTACTGTCCATGTTTAAGGAAGGATTTTCCCACTGGGTTTATGCCTCTTTCCTTGGTTGAATGGACAAGCAGTATGTAAAGGGTGACTAATCCTTGTTGCTAGGCCAAATAGTTTTCTGATATTTACTCATAAAGTTAGGCTTAAGGTGGGGTGTTAGAATAATAAACCAATATTTACCTACCTTAGACATTAATAAAATCATTTTTGTCTTATTACCTAGTCTCCTAGATTCCACTCTATGCTAGTTGCCTTCTACATGTCATAGAAGTCAACACTTGCTAAAAATAAGTCATGAAGCACTTGGGAAACCTCCTAGAAACCATATTTAGCATGTCTGTTTTATTCCAGATCCTCCAAAGTGCATATCTGCTTTTTCTGTAAAGCTGCCTGTTTTATTGAGAATTAAGGCAAAAGGAAAAGCTAGACTAGGTGTAGTTGACTTGTTTTTTTCCCACATCATCCTCCATCCTTTTCTCCTAATAAAATCATGTATGATTTGTATTTACATCCCTTATTAGATTTCCTACTTGACTTTTCCAATTCGTGAGCATCTTAGTGGATTTGGAAACTGCTTTATGCACCTATGGGGGATTTGACTAGATTTAGTAAGCCTACTTTTTGACTATTTCGAATGGCATCCTTATGCATTTGAATATATCATGTAATTATATATTTAAAAATCCTATTACTTAACAAGGTTGGATATTGTACACTTATTCAATACAGATTAGTGTTATGCTCCAATTTCGGTCTCCTTTGAAGTTAATTTTGCATGTTTTATTAGCAATTTTGTGAGTGTAATTGTTCTATATATTGGGTTCAATTTCCACAAAGGTAGGATGCTTGGTTTAAAAATAATTTTGTAATGGTGGAAGGATGTTAACCTGCATGAAGAATCGACCACCAGAGGAATAGGTGAAAGTAGATCAATGGTTGTAAGACATTTCACAGATACAACATGCAAGAATAATTGGAGTTTTCATATCAATGAAATATAGCAGGCTCCATATGTTTCAATGGATAAGATCAGAAGATGAAAGAAATCTACGGTAGGGGTTGATTTTGCAATGTCAACTTGCACAGGAAAATTAAGTTTTCAAATCTGCGAAATTGCTTAAGGTCCACATATTTCAATGGTGATGATCTGGGGCATAAATGGATATACAATGGATATGGATTTTTTCGATGCAACATGCATGAATGAATAAAATTTCAAAATATGTGAAATACAGTAGGCCCGACAGAGTTTAATGGTGGATATCTAATCGGGTTCTTGATCCACGGTCCAAATTAATTTCGCAATGTGAACTAGCAAGGAATATTTTAAGTTGGAGATTTTCCAAATTGGGTAGGAGATTTACCTTCTGTCAGCTCTGATTGAACCCCAACCCTGATATACAGCCAACAATCATTTCACAAGTTGAATATGCATAGATAAATGAGGTCTCAAAATCCACAAAACTTGGTAGGGACCGCACCATTCGATGGTCGAGATGAAGGTGGGATTCATACCTAAGGTTGAAAATCATTTCACAACTCAAAGATGCAAGAAATAATAAAATGGTTGAGGCTATGAAATGAAGGTAAAGGGGAGATTAAATAAAGGGTGTAGATTTGAACAAATGCAGATCTACGACTGACAACTATTTCTCAAATTGAAGGTGTGAGGAAGAAGAAAATTGGCAGATTTGAGAAATGAAATTAAAGGGCCTAAGGAATGAAGGGTGCATATTTGATCTGGGGAAAATCTATGGTCCAAGATCATTTCATAACCTAAACATGCTCACTCCAAGTTTGAAAGGAAATCAATGAAATTGGTTAAGTCGGGAGAAGATCGATGGCACAAGATGGATCATAGAAAATGGATGGCTTAGAAATATTTCCACTACAAAAGATGCAATATGATATGAAGATAAAATATTATAAAAGTACAGTGCACCTAGAATTAGGGCATTAGTTTATTTTGTGCACTGGAAAATGAAAGCTAAGGATTGTGTGGAAGAAACCAAATCATACAGAATCCTTGGGCCACTTGTAAACACACAAGGTCGGACTTTTCTCTCCATTGGAATTATTTAAATGGCTCATGTTGAGGAAGTAGAATCCATGAACCTAGAGTATCAGAAAATTGAAGAATTATTTGAAGAAAAATATGCATAAATATCTGATACTATACTGCTCATTGGCCTATTGATGTTGTTAAACAAAAGTTAACACTTCTTAAGGACCAGGGAATGGAGATTCACAATGTCTACCAGTCATTTTTCCATTATTTCACTACAAACCAAACCCTAAACTTCCCTGAATTCGTTGAATGGTGTGCCATTAATTACTCCTCCTCTGAAAGACTAATTATGGATACAACTAGCTCAAAAATCCTTTGTCCAATAAATCCTCTCGTCATTAGAAATACCCCATCAGTTCCTACTGAGTTCACCTTGAAGTCCAGATAACATAATGAAGATTCTATAGTTCAGTACTTTAGAGAGTCAACAATAGAAAAGAAGCAGTATTTCTTCAAAAAAAAATTTAACATGATGTCCAGTTACATAACCAACCATTTCTTGTTGATGCAAACCTACTTAATGAAAAAACTCAGTGTGGCATTACCTTGATGAGTCAGTTTTTAGGGTTGGATAGAGACAAGTACGTCACTGAACCCCTTATGAGTTTATTGTTTACCCTAAGTACTTGTCAAGTTGAGTCTGAAGAGTCTAGTCAATTAGTGCAATATTCATGTCTTAAATTTGATGAATTCCTAGCTGAGAATATTCATTCCCAGCGAGCGATGACTTTAAGGAACCATACTTAGTTAAAAGTGTATAAATGTTGGCGAATATTACCAATTCTTAAAATGCCAACTATAAAATTTTTGGTGATATTTTTCAAAAAATATTTTAATTTCCAAGGAGTTTATATCGTTTATATAATAATTTGGTGATTTTTAGGGTGAAAAAAATTTACCCCATCAAAATTGGGCGAAACAGGGCTTCAAAAAATGCAAAATGGTGAATGTTTTTTGGCAGAAAAACATGGAAAAATAGCCCACTGGGCTAAAATTCGCCCTTAAAATCATCCCTAAGATTCCCAGCTAGTGGATTTCTAAAAAGAAAGGACTTTTGGATTCCAGTATTATCTATTGAAGATGTTCTTATCATTGAATGAAGAAAACTTAAAGCTCCCTGAGATGGTGATTACAGAGGAAATGAATAGATATTACAACAAGTTTATGAATTTCCTCATGTCTGACGTTTACAGTGCTATTTTCAGAAGAATTACACAGGGTGTTACCAGAAAGGAAAGACATTTTGTAGTCTTCTCCATAAAAAAGGATTGGTGATTGGTTTATTTTTTAACAAGGAATAGTAATTAGTTTGTATGGATTTGTTCATCAGCCTTATATATTACCTACACTTTTTACTCTTAGAGTGTTTGCTATGGAATTGATCAGATAGAGATTAGTAGTGGAGACTAAACATTTTTTGAATTTTAAGAAGTCCTCTGAGATAAGGTTTCCATGGGTTGTAGGCCCATTTATCATAAAAAACATAGCTTCCCTCCCAATGATTGAAAGTTTACTGAAAGAGATGGGGTTTCTAGAAGAAGCTGCTATAAACTATGACTCCCATCACATTATCTAAATCATAAGACAGGGTAAAAAAGGATTCCCTTTGAGCATTTTGAAGTTGCGAGCAGGGATGATTTTAAGGAACCATACTTATTTAAAAGTGTATAAATGTTGGCAAATATTACCAATTCTTAAAATGCCAACTATAAAATGATTGGCGATATTTTTCAAAAAATATTTTAATTTCCAAGGATTTTATATTGTTTATATAATAATTTGGCGATTTCTAGGGTGAAAAAATTTTACCCCATCAAAATTGGGCGAAATAGGGCTTCAAAAAATGCAAAATGGCGAATCTTTTTTGGGAGAAAAACATGGAAAAATAGCCCACTGGGCTAAAATTCGCCCCTAAAATTATCCCTGGTTGCGAGATTACCAGAGGCTACAAACTAGTTAGATTATCCCCTTGAGACTCAAAGGGATATTGATATGCATGAAGACTCTAATTCCTCTGTAAGGGAATTCACTTCACCATATCCTGACACCTCTATCTTGCTTCCAATAATTGAGAAAATTACACCCCTGGATAACTGCTCTAAAAGAACCACAAAGGGGTTTCTCAGATGCTATGGATACATAATAGGAGGACACATCCAAGACTCCAATTAAGCAGAAAATTGAAGAAGAAGGACAACTAGTCCAAGTGACATAATACAAAGGTAAGAAAAAAGAAACAGATGAAAGCGGTAGGGCTTGACTTTGAAGAAAAAGAATATGTGTTTGCTGATACACCAATTAATTCCACCTTTCAGTTCAAAACTAGATCAGAATTATTGGATAAATACAAGGAGATTAAGGATATATCTTTGGAGGAAGTTTTGAAGTTGTATAAAGAAGTAAGAAAAATCTCTAGTCAAGATGTATCTCTTGTCATTGTTAGAGATTATTCTCATAACACTTTAAATTTGGCTCTAGCAACCAAGAACAAGGTTGCTGAAATGAAAATGAATTTAGAAAACATCCCCATTCATGATATGATACATCTGCATAAACAAAATGGGGACATTCTTTTTATTGATCTGTTAAAATATACACTGAAACTGTCAAAACTGCAGACCAGTAAGAGAAAAATTAAGAATCAATTGAGACAAGAGAAGGTGGAGAACAGATCCCACCAAGCACAAATTAAGAAATTGTAAACATATTTTCTGGTTGCTGAGAGCCAAACAGATAAAGGGGAAGGAATAAAAAATTGTTGAACGGAAAGGAGAATTCCATTTAAATGTTAAAAAAGAAGCTGAAGATCCCTTCTACTCAACTAATACAAGCATCTGAACTGGAAGAACTTGAGAAAGAAAAAGAGGGCTTGAATGGTTAATTGACATATTGCAAATCCAAATTGCTAAAGTTTGCAGAAAAAGAAAAGAAATGGAAGATAGACATGTCTCTTGTAATCAAGAGTGAAAAGACTCTCAAGGCCATATTTGATGAGTTAGAAAGTAAATTACAGAAGAAGGAGAAGCATATTGAATGTAGAATTATTCCTCCTTCTATAGAATCCAGTGAACAAACTATTGTCCAGGCTATGTCACAGGTTAGCCTTAAAAAATTAGATTTGAATGGATTGAAAATCCAGAATAAAAACCTAGAAAGATTGGCATTGAAAATGGAACAAGAGAGAAAGGATTGGGAAGCCAAATTCCAAGAATTACAAACTAAGAATGAAAAATCGATAAAATAGGTCACAGGCCAGTGATCATTGTAGGGAGATAAGCATATCATTTGGAATTCCATTATAGAATAAGAAAGAAAGTTGAGACCTTATCTTGATTATGTTTTAGACAAAGAGGTCGTGATTCAGTCATCCAGACAAATTGTGACAATAGCAAGAGAGAAATTAAATAAGAATCCAAATTATTATGCTGATAATTCCATACTAAATTTTTGAATGGATTAACAGAGGACGAGCTAAAGACTGCAAACATTAAGGATATAATATCTATCATTACCTGGGACAGGAAAGTGGGGAAAAAGTATAAACATTTGGACACAGTCCATGTTAAAATTGACATTATGGCACATCAATTAAATATTTTTAGAGGCACGTTCGATACGTTATTCAAGAAAGGAATCCCATTATTTTGGGAAGAAAATGGTACTTTTCTGACACAGAAGGAGTATCAAGACAAACTAATTCAATGTAGATTGGATGACACAATTTTTGGTGGCATGCACCAATTGTTATCTGGAAAAATGATTCTAGACAAGCTGGCAGATGAATTTGAATTTTTTTTTTCCTTCAAGGAAGCATGTGCACACTTGCAAAATTATTCATATAGGGATCATGTCGAATTGCGCATGTTTTCAAAGTAGAGGTCCACTTTTGAATTTCCATCTACAAGACACTAGAAGATAATTGAAAAATTCAAGAGGTCCAAGTACACGTTGCATGGTTAAAGAAATGGAAGATCATGGAGGATTTGATGCTGAAGAATAGTTATTAGGCATTTAGTTTTATTTCTAGAATCAATTAGTAGTTAATAAGCGTTGAATGACACATGTAAAGGAAGTTATGAATATTTTTAGTAGTTTATTTTGTTTCAGCTCATGGAGAAATTGTACAAGAATGACTGATTGCAATCCAAAAAAGGTTGGAACCCTGAGAGCTGAGTTATGTAATTTGAGACTTATTTTTAATAAATCACAAAGATGAAGATGGCCTTTTCTTCAAAGATTCATGTGTCGTTCATGATTACGGTATGTTTTTCATTTCTTACTGTGGATGTGTTCATGTGATTACATTTCATTATGTTTTCCTTCATGTCTAAAATGAGTGTTTAATGGTTCAGAATTCATATGTGTATGCTCTAACAGTTATTTTCAGATATTCACCAATATTTTCCACTAAAGTTAGCATTGGATTAATCTCTGATAGATGCCCATGTTAATGGATTGTTCATTTTCTCTTCCTTTACACCAGGCTAAAGCATTTTAACTGTAACTGAGTAGCTACCTTTCCTTTGTAGAAGTTTCCATGAAAACAACCTTGTGATTGATAAATATATATTTTGACTCCATAGCCCAATGTTTACCTACCTTGTTTCAACCAACAATACAATCTGATTTTTATTTTATTTACAAATTTGGCGTTGTTAAAACAACTATTGAGAGATCCCTCTCTGGAGAGAAAGAAGCCAACTTTCTTTCCTAAAGATTGGTTTTGTGGTCACCTTGAGATTACCTTGTACAACCTAAGGTACATTTTGAGTGCTAACATATTGCCGTCATCTCCAGGGAACGAGAGTGAAAATTATCCCTGGGAGGAAATGACAAAGATTTTAAGATTCCAAGAAAGAAAAGATTTATGTAGGAAAACAAAGATTTCTACATTTGAAGAAGGTTGTACATTTTCCTTGGTGACTCCACATTCATTTTGAGAAAGATTTCAGAAGGAATCCTGGCTTCAAGGAGAGCACACACATGAGGTATTCCTAATACTTAAATTTTACAAAGTGTGGAAAACCCAGAAAGTTTGTTTAGACATAGGACTGGAAAACTTAAATTTTACAAAGTGTGGAAAACCCAGAAAGTTTGTTTAGACATAGGACTGAAAAATAAAAAGCTAGCACTTCTCAAACTGAAAGGTCTTTATTTCAAGAATATTTCTATATTTTTCAAGATTTGTATTTCGGAGTAAATGTTGCAAAACCTTTGTTAAGATCTAAATCTGATTCAGAATTAAAAAAAAACAGAGATTAATCCAAATATATTTGAGTCATACTTGTTAGATTCCCTGTGACAAAATTTGCAAAGCACTATAAAAGTTGAAGAAAGTAGTCCTCTTTTTCAAACTCACCAGCATCATATTTCAAGCCCTGTTCACATTCCTCGTCAGAACCCTCATGTATTGCAAAATACACATGTTGTACCAAATCCACCTAGAGGAGTGGCATCTAGGTTTGCACCTTTGGTTTTGCCAACTGTTTAAAATGATGTCCCTATAAACTACTCACAAATAATTTCCTTATATGATGGGGAGGGAAACTTTACATCAAAAAAACATATTGATAGGTTTGAGGATTTTAGTGACCTGGAGGAAGTAGATCATGATGATGCTAAAATGAGGTTGTTTTCTCAGAGTTTGTATGGAGAGGAAAAATAGTGGTTTAAGGACTTACAGGAAAGATCTATCCCCGCCTTTTAATATTTTAAAACATTGTTTTTGGGTAGGTGGGAGGAAAAGAAGAGCCCTTTACAAATACTGTCCCAATATAACAATTTGAAGAAAGAGAACTTTGAGTCTGTACATGATTTTTCCAATAGGTTCATGAGGGTATATAATTCTATTCTAGCTGATATTAAAACCTTGGCAGGTGCTGCTAAAATTCATTATTTAGATGCCTTTGAAAGTGATTTTGCATTTCTTTTAAGAGAAAGAAAGTCTGCTATTTTTCCTTCTATGTTTAAAGATGCACTAGAAGTGGAGGAAAATTTAATGGCTTAAGAGAAAATAAAAAATAGAGTAGAGGAAGACAGGAGAAGACAAGAAAATAATCCATTTACATATCTTCCTTCCTGTGCAAGTGATGCTATGTTTGAGATGATGATGAAGACTATGGAGATACTGATGGACAGATTGGCTCTAGATAATAGACCACCAAATAGAGAGCAGCCTAAAAATCAGATAAGAATCCTAAATTTTAGAAGACTTCCTCCTCCTCAAAGAAACCAAAGAAACCCTGAAGATCAGTGAATCAAACCACCATTACGAGAAAATTTGGTTGATAAGGAGGGAGAAGAACATCCAATGGATAATCAGATTCATCACTTTGATGATATTGATGCTAAAATTTACCTTACTGAAGAGGAGCATAATAAGTTTTCTCAGGAGGATGAAAGTAATATTTCTGAGGTAGATTCAAAATAGTCTTAGAGAGGATACCAAAATGCCATTGATGATTTTCAGAAGAAATTAAAGTTGAGAAGTCATGATGTAACAAAATAAAGGGAGGCCCAATCAAAATCAGCCTTCTAGTAGTAAACAATAGATCCCACAGTTAAGTCATGTAAAGTCATTGAGGTTAACCCTCCATTGTAAGTTGGGGCAATAGACCCCACAATTGAGTCATATTAGGGTTATTAGACTTTCCTAGTGAAGTCGTCCATGTAGAGTAAATGTCAAGTGGAAAACAAGTATAAACAGAGAGTGAGACTCTCTATTTGAAACAAACACTCACTCAATAGTAGCGCGTGAGTGAGAGAGGAGTAGCTCACACAAGTGAGAGAGATAAGAATTGTCAAATATCATATTTGTATCTTTGGGTTTTACTTTTGCTATTGGTGCTAATTATATCTTGGAGGAAGTTGCCAGGTTTTATACTTTATGGTTTCCCCAAGGAAAAATATTTGTCTCTTGTCTCTCGTGATTATTGTTGTGCATGTTATTCTCTAAGATAAGATCCTAGATCATATTGATTAAATGATAAAAATCTAACATGAACATTTTCAATAGTTTGAGGCTTCACTGTAATGGGATTTGTCTAAGTGATGTTACATAGGTTTCCTTCGAAATCAGTGTCTTGTAACAACACAGGCGTTTGAGGATTTTCGACAATATAAAAACTAATAAGAGAGAAAAAAAAGGAGTCTACCGAAATGGCATTGGGAAGGAAAAGAGGATCTATGGTGATGGACTTCCCAAATAGGTTCCTTCACACTCATGATATCCATAATAGACTCATCTGATGGAAAAGTCTACAAGGGATATTCTAAAGTGGGGAGAGATGGTTCTAGCCAATAGGGTAGGTGGTAAGGATTCGATGCCACTAGATGAATATCATCATAGTGTACATTGGAAACAGATTGTATGGCATTTTAGAGTGCTTCATGAGGACCTAGAGAACAAGTATCAACAAATTCTTTACCTTTAGGAATGTGTCCAGCTGTGGATATCATATTCAAAGTTGATAATTCCATACCAGGAGGAGTCAAAGAGAACACACCCATAAGAGATGAATCCTTCAACATCCTGACCCCGACCGATAGATAAGGCAGAGGGGATTTCCCTAGCATAGGAATATTATTCACGGTAGCGACAGTAAAATTAGGTGAAAAATCAAGCTGATCTAAGGTCACAATCTTCCCAAGTGAGGTGATTGGAGAGTATGAAAAACTGTCGAAGCGATAGCCATCATAGTGTAAAACCAGTTTCTCCCCAATAGAAAGTTGTAATCTAATGGAGCATCAACACTTCCACTTGAATGGAAACATTCTTTCCCCCAAGATTGATTGCTAGTGCCGGTAACAAACCATCAGGTTGGAAACCTCATCCGTCAAAATCTTTAAAAGTTGTAGGTGACTTAGTAAGTTCGAGAGAACCTATGGCTATCCAGCAAGACAAAGAAAAAAATGAAGTAGAAGATCCTTTGTCCAATACAATACAATGGACCTTCCTCCCAACCACCCTAGTCGTGCTTTGAACCATGAGTTGGAGGTATAACCTTGAATTATAATTCTCCACATTAAAATGAATAGTAGTAGTATTATTCGGATCTAAGGCCCCTAAATCCCCTAAAGCTCTCAACATATTTTTACGTTGTGTAGGGAAGCTTTGGAGTACAACCAGTGTAGATATAGCATAAGGTGATTGAGCCAAATATTCAACAACACTATAGAATTGAGTGGCCTGAGCATTTGGATTAAAAACAGATTTCTAGATAGTACTCTTAGCTGGGCGCAAAATCAAGTCGACGTTAGGTTTCTCAATCGTAAGAGGGCCATTAGATGGAGGTGAAGGAGAATAATTTGTAGAAGGAATTTTATCAGAAGAAGTACCTTCATCCTTATTCTCTACTGGTTTGTCATATGTCTGATTACGTGTAGTCAATTTAACAGTTTCATCAGAAATCATTCGGATTACTTCAGTAGAGTTAGAGGTTCCTTGTGAATACATGTGGTCAATTAACTACTGTTGAGATATAAAAGGATCGGTAAGAACTGCCGATGTAGGGTTACTTTTCAAAACATTATTAATTTATTCATGACAAGGGCACTCTTTCATGAAGTGGTCACCTCCACACAATAGGAAAGGATACTTATCCTTCCTCTTACCTTTGTTTTCATTCTCTGAGGTCGAGTCCTTGGTGTTCTCCTGTTGGTTTCCTGAATTTTTACCTTTACCTTTTCCTTTCTTTTTATTACTGGGAATTTGCATAGTTTGAATGGAATTTACCTCAACAGAAACTGTAGGAGTAGAAGGAATAGTGGTAGAAGTACTTTGTTGCTTAGCAGGTTTCATTGCAGATGAGGGTTGGATTGAACCTACAACACCATCAACATGAGTCTCTGTAGGTGGCTTAGTAGGGTCTGTGCTGGGATGAGGAGATTGAGGGATTAGATCATACAAAGTTTTGGACTAAGAATAAACCAGATCAAGATACTGAGCCTAGGTAATATCCTGCACTTCAGTGAAAACACCGCCCATAGCCACATCATGGGAAATGGGAGGCAACAAGGATTCCGTAAACCAATCAGTCAACAATTGGTCTAGGATAGGAGCTTTAATAAGTCTCTGCTGCCTCGTCCACTCGTCAATATGATCTGATATATGGGTGGAAGTATTCTGACGAAGGTATGTTAAAATATCTATACCAGTGTTGTAATAGGTAGGAAGCTACAAATGGGTAAGAAAAACTATTTCCAACGAGTTGAAATCCACAAATGAATGTTGTGGAAGCTCAATGTACCACTTAGCAGTCGTGCCAGTTAAAGTTCACTAGAAGAGTCTTAAACATATCGAATCATCCATCAAGGAGTTAGAAGAACACCATAACATGATTTTTTTGATCCTCTCCCTGCTTTCCATCAAACTTAGGGATGTCTAATGGTAACTTCGACAAGTCTGGAAAGTCCAAACTTTCCAAAAATGAAAGTTGTCGATTAGGTTGTAAATACTGGTAATATTGATATGGCATATGTATACCAGTAGGACCATAAGTCGATTGATATACCATGTTTTTGAGTGGTGGATTTGCAGATGATCCTCCTGAGGATCCTCCTCATGGTGGTGGGCCTCCAAGTGGAGACCAAGGTCCTCGAGGTGGTGGTACTTGAGGTGGTGGTCCTCCAGGTGGAGGGAGTCCTCCAGATGGTGTTCCACCTGGTAGTGGTGCTCCAGAAGGTGGTCCTTTAGGTGGTTGTCCTCCAGATGGTGGTCCTCCGGGTGGTGGTCCTCCTGGTGGTGGTCCTCCATAAGGTGGACCTCCATATGTAGGACATCCAGGTTATCAAAAAACCATTCCAACAGTAAATAAAGAGTATTTTTCACTAGGGATGAAGAAAAGCATAGCATATTTATTAGCTAGATGTCTTGAAATCCAAAGACTGAAAATAGAGCATAGGAATCAACAAGATTGTTCCATCTACTACACATATGAAAGTGGAAATGGGAAGTAGTAACCATATATTTCATTACCAAATTACCAAGGATCATGAAGCAACATGATTCCATTGTGGTGGTAGTGTACAAACTAACGAAGGTTTCCCACTTTATACCTGTTAAATCAACTTTTAAGGTGAACAACATTGCTAAAATGGACAAGAGAGAGATTGTCAAAACCCCAAATTTTTAAAAAAATTTAAAATTTTGAGATAACATGAAATGCTGAGTATATGGTTTACTAACAGCTAATGGTTAGCAGAAAATGAAATAGTCCACAATTAGTATTACACATTTTTTTTTAAATTATGTTAACTAAAACAGTTTCATTTTCGTAACATGAAAAGATTTACTTGCATACTGTTTTCTTTCGGTTTACTGATGAGTCTTCTTTATGGCAAGTAGGTGCAATCTAACTTTGAATCCTGGGATTACTTAGCATTTATGCTAATGCAGAAAGATTACTGGTTCTTACAGGTTTAAAGGTATGATCGAACACGTAAACATTTTAAATTCATATAGTATCAAGAAGTGTTTCTAATTGCAATTAATATGCTTAGTAAAATAAGCTGGTAAATTCCAAGCAACTTTAATGAGGTAAAGTAGTTTATTTTCTCCTGTTTTTCTTGGAAGCAAAGTTCAACTAAATGAGTTCCTTTCTTTATCAAACTTAGCGACAGTAAAGATACTTATGGACTCTAGACTTGTAATCTTTGTCATATATTCATTTTTATTTTAACATGCTAAACTTGCATTGTTACACTTATACATACTATTTGTTTTTATACTTGGAAGAGCTTCTATTAATACTGATAGTAAGATTCTCATTAGAATATAAAATTCGATTTCATTTTTAACTTACTAGTGATGGTAAGTATCAACCTATTACTTATATGTACAAATTAGTTGCTCATTAACAGGTTATTAGCTTCATCGTCAATGTCGTACTGCATGTACTATTGTATCATAGACATTATAGTATTATCTACTTAAGTACCAAACTGATCGATATTTGCATTCTGTAGGGAAACTCACTGCCTGTAAAACTTCTTGAAATTATAAGCTTGATTAGTGTAAAATCAAATGCATCGTTTCACATGGAAAACTATTTTCCTTTACTTCTTAAATCTAAGTCAATCAATATTGTTCCAAAGAATAAGGACTTGAGTAAGGTTATATCATTGTAATTCTTATTATTACATAACGTATTTCTGACATTAAGTTAATGTCCATAATGGCTATTATAGTGTATCCTTCTAGTATGAACAAATTTCTACCCTATGCTAAGTACAAGTTATCTTGTATAATCACACAATTATCTTACCAAATAAATATTCATGGCAAATTACTAGCAATTGACAAGTTGAGAAGCAACTAGTGTCTATGAAAGTTTAAACCAAAATTGAACTTTGTAAAAGAAATTCATGAATATATTCTTTTACTATGCTACCCAACTTTATAATTCATTGCCATTCGAATTTTTGGTTTTTAAAGGGTTATAAACATGCATATTCAACAATTCATATAAGCATAAAAATCTACTTATAGTTTGAAAGGTTCTAAGCATGATTGTTTTTAGGGTTAACCAATGATTAAGTGATTATTACTTTTCATTAGGTCAATGTTAATATAATGTTGTTTTACCCAATGCCCAAAGTCGAGCTAACAAACATTATGATAAACTTACATATTATTTACGATGTGATGTATTATGGCATACATTATAGTTCATGCATAGTTTTGATAATTTAAATGATTGGAATTATTGGAACGCAGGTGAACTATTGAATCAACCCACGCATAGTTGGAATATTTGAGGGCACATGGTCACCTCCTGGCCATGTATTGGTGGTATATAACTATTGTAACCCTAAATGATTTGTCATTTTCCCTCCGATGTTCACGTTGTTCTTCAGGCTATTCTGCAAGGTCTCATGGCGGCCATGAGTGTTCTCCCTGTTCTATCTTGCTCCAACGCTTAAGTTTACATTGTTGTAGCCTCCGGTGTTTGGTATTGTTGCCATTTCTTTGTAAATGTGGGTGTTTACTCTGCAAGAGTTTGTTGGTTTCGTTTGCAGTTGGCTTGCGGCCTGTCTGTAACTCCATTTTTCTTTTTCCGTGGGCTGTCATTGTTGTGCAAAGCTGAGGCTTTGTTGTTGTTGGTTGTGCTCCTTCATTGTCATAGGGTTTGGAGATTCATATGAGCAGTTTGTAGTTAGTGATAGTCTCTCTGTTAGACTATTCGACATTCTTATTTAAGGTAATTATTTAGTGTTATTTTCAACATAGAAGATTTACAGTATGGATTTTTTTATAGTAGGGTTTAGAATATTTTAAGAGTTTCGTAATTAACACCCTGTATTGAAATCTCCTTGCAGGAACTTGAGACTACATTCGCCAACAGTGAATAAGAATATGCTGGCTGTATTTGAAGGCCGTGGCTTCAATATGGTAAGCCTTGTGTTCAACGAACGGGTTCTTACCCTACTTGTAGTAGGGTTGTCAATGGGGAAACCCTGAGCTTGGAATCTTGTCCAACTTCGCCATTAGATATGCAGTTTATTTTTAAAGGTTGTTGTTGGTTTTAATATGTCTTTAAACCTTCACTAAGACGATGGATAGTCCCAGCCATGAGCTGGTTTTTGTAAATAGTTTTAATTCCTAGCCTGACGACCTGTCAATGCAATACAATGATTTTTTAAAAAGACTTCTTTCGATCTCGGACTCGCTTGCAGTAATACTATTTTTGTGACTTTGTGTAACTTAGGGTTTTACCCTATTCAACTGTGAATAAAGAATTTACTGTTTATTATATTTTGTATATATAATATGGTCATTTATCTTAGGACTGTAACTTAGTCATAATGTATTTGTAATATTTACTTATTGCTTGGTAAATACGAGCTAGGGTTTTCCTTAATGAAACCCTTTGTTTAAATAAATATTTCAATTTATTTTTAATAGGTTCTGTTACTTGTTAAATTTGTTTTAATTATTGTTATAGGTGTGTTGTGAAAATTTCCAATTGTAACATTACATTTGTCTTTTCATTTGTCCTTAAGGGACTGTAAACAGTTTATATTAGTGTAATTGTTTATTAATAAAATAATCCAAGTAATTGGATTATAGCTTAAATGTTTGTCATTTGTAAAAATAGTATTGGTTTAGGGTTTTGACTGTATAGTTTACCTTTACAGGTATAACTTGTTAGTTAAATTTAAAACAGTTCTTTTCATAAATAGATATTTATTTTTATGTCAGTTATTATCATATTCTTATTGTTTTTATTTCATAAAAGATAGATAGAGTTTACTCAGAGTTCTTTGAAAAGATATACATAGACTGTGTAACCTAGTTTGTTCTTATAATTTAAATACTTTAATAACATCCTACTTGGTTTATCGTATTTGTTAGATTTAGTTTAGTTGATATTATTAGTAAATAAAACTAAGTATTTTATAGTTTACTTCTTTATGGAACTGAATGTAACAAAGTAACTTGACTGTGATATTTCTATTGCATTTACCAATAGTTACTAAATAAACATAAAGGAATATATATATAACACAGTTTAACCTCCAGCATATTTTAACTTGGAATAAAATAATAATAATCTACTGTATGTAAACACAACATCTTATCTACTAGGGTATTTTCTTACCATAATAACCCTTCTACCTGTACTAGATTACTGCTATTTCTTTTCCAATATATTTACATAAATAAGCTTGTAAACAATTAACATAGATAACCAGATTATTGTTCTTTTTAATAATAACCTACATACTGAAATAAATTACTCTGCTATTATGAAATACAGAACCACATCTATTCAATTCAGTCTCTTACATTTTCTTCATCTACTTTAAATACTCTATCTGTGCTGGAGTACGGCCTGGTCCTTCCAGGTGTGGAAAAACACAGATTAGAATTATTTTCCATCTTAACACATTACTATTTCAGATTTATTTCTTGAATAGTCTAAAATATTACTAACTCTAACATTTTACAACTAAATATTTAACATTCATTTACAGTCAGATTCATATTTAACTATCTAACACAGTAAAACAAAATAATGTAGAACTTGATTAGGATAGACAACAACAGCGTTAGGAGGCCGTTCCTCCCTACCAATCTCCTGGAGAGCGCTCAAACAATTCTTTTTCAGGACCCCCAAGCCTGTTCCTGGTCTTCTTGGTTGATCACTGGTGGAGCATGCAAACAATAGAATAGTCCAATGACTCAGTAATACACTCTACACTCAGTAGTAAGATCCTTCAGCTAAAAAGCTGCACTAGATCACTTAGCAATTATCCCCTCAAACTCTTTCCAAAATTCCCTTCCATTGAATTTCTTTGAAGTACATTCACCTGAATGATCACTTCTCTAGAATGAGCAGCCTCATCTCTCTTCAATGGGCATTTTTATAAAGATTGCCTAGGTATTTTGGGTCAGTTGTCATTAATTGAGACACATGCTCTAATTCCACTTTCTTGGGGAATCATGACCTCAAATGTAGGGAGGTTTCCACCTGCAACAATTGGAAGTGGTTTGAGGATGCTGCCACATTTCTGTTTTCTCTCCACCCAGTCTCCTCCACCAATTTTACCTGTAAACACTCTTTTAACATCTCTCCTTAGTTGTTGTCTCCACCTTTATTTATTTATAATTAAGATATTCAAAATTACATTAAATATCCTTGACTCTGGTGAGTCATTAATTACAACTTAGCATAAAATTTAACATATTGTACTCAAATAAAATCAAATAAGATAATATTGTTTTTGCAAAAATTGGGGCATGTGACATACACACCCCCTTAGAACATAACATCGTCCTTGATGTTGTTTATTTTTCATCCTCAGAATTCCCTTGGAATAGAATTGGATATGCATCTCGCATATTACTTTCCAATTCTCAAGTGGCTTCCTCTGGACTAAGGTGCTTCCATTGCACCTTCACCTGTCCAATGGTGCGGTTCCAAAGTGTGATCTCCCTCCGCCCGAGGATACAGTCCGATTCCACCAGAAAATCTTCTTCTGGTTCCACCTAGACATCATTCCAGTTAACAACATGAGTAGAATCATGAACATATTTCTTTAATACAGAAATGTGAAAAACATTATGTACTCTTAAATTTGGTGATAATGCTAATTGATAAGCTACTTGTCCAATCCTGGACAGTATTTCAAATGGACCACAGTAACGAGGTGCTAGTTTTGCACAACTCCCCAATCTTAGAGAGCTCTTTTTGGGCCTCACCTTGATGAACACATATTCACCTACCTGAAACTCTTTTGGAGTTCTTTTAAGGTCTGCTTGACTTTTCTGTCGATCCTACGCAACTTTCAGATTACCTTGCACCTGTTTTACAATTTTTTCTATTTCCTTTAACAATTCAGGACCTAAGGGTGAATCCATGAAGATGGGTATCTAGTTTGGGGGGTCTTATGATAAAATAAATTTGATTTTTTCATGTTTTTCAACTTTGGGAGAACGAAAGTGATATTTTTGTTTAGAATTTCACTTTCAAGTAAAAACAAAATTTTTAGAGAATTATGTTAGCTTTATATTCATAATTTTTTGAATTTTTTTTATTGAGATTTGATATGTTGTTTCGGAAAATGTTTGGCGGTGTGTCCTTATAAAATGAAAGGACTAAAAAATAGTCATGTTTGGTTGCGCCCGTAAAATCATTGTTAAAGTCGTGTTTTGCAAAAAAAAAAATATGCTACGACAATCTACACACAATATACTATTACGATGACTATAACTTTGTAACCAATGGATCTATATAGTAATTATAATATTTTTTTTAATTTGATCGATGGGAAAACCTTGTCAATTTTAAACATGTTTTTGGTTGCGCCACTTTTCTCTCAATTGACTATAAAACTTAAAAATCTACGAATATCATTTTGAATTAGACACTCCAATTAAGTGCACCATATTTGTTTCAATTTTTTGGTGGTGTATTTTTAAAGTTATATATTTTTCATTTCACCGCATTTTAAAAAAGATGAAACTAAACTTCACACATGTTAAGAAAGAAAAAAAAATATTGGATCTCACCTATACACAACAAAATCTATACCTACAGAAAGTAGATTTAATGACGAAACTAAAGGTACCAAGTTCAACAGTCGATTTGTAGTGTAAGGCATCCATTTTACCTTCTGAAAATGGAGAAACCTGAAAACTATGCAAGTTACAAGTTTCAGAGATTATTCGGTTAAACAATTCTTTGGTCGAACAATGTTTTTCCGTAACGGCGACATTACAAATAAGGTTGTTCAGCCAAAAACTAAGTGCAAAAAAAAATTCGTTAGCCGAAAAAAATAATCATATAAATAAAACGAAAGAGCTTCATTATTTTCGCACCTCCCTCATTATTTTCACACCTCTTCATTTCGTATAAGTAAAATGAAAGAGCCTCATTATTTTCTCACCTCTTCATTTCATATAAGTAAAAGTATTTTTGAAGGAGTTTTTAGAGGAGATTTGTTTTGCCAAAGAGTTTTTAGAAGGTATTTTTCCTCTTATTTATAATCCAGGGGTACATTCAAAGAAGTTTTTCCCAAGGCATTTTTGTCAAAGATTTTGTGTTCTAAAGTAATTTTGAAAAGAATTTATTTATTTGCAAGAAGTTTTTTCATAAAGAATTTTTCCAAAATATTTTTCCAAAGTAGGTTATTTGTTTGCAATGGATTTTTTTCCAAAGAGGTCTTTTTTTTTTTTCAAAAAGCTTTTTTCCAAGGTATTTTTGCAAAGTAGGTTCTTTGCAATGGGTATTTTCCAAATATTTTATTTGCAAAGTATCATTGCAAATGAGTTTTTTTTTCCAAAATATTTATATAAGTTGTTTTTTCAAATAAGGGTTTTTTTCAAAGAGTTTTTTTTTTCCAATTGTTTTACAAAGAAGATTTCTTTACAAGATGTTCTTATTTTTTTCCAAGGGTTTTTCAAAAGGAGATTAAGCAATCATGGGCAATAAAAGAAATCGTAAAAAAAAAAGTGATCATAAACGTGATGACTATGCTAATAGGGAAAAACAAAAACTCAGAAATACAGCCAAAAGAGCAAGGGTTGCAGTGTCACATACCCCAATTTTGTAAAAATTATGTAAATTTTTTTATTATATTTCTGAGACATTATGTTAAACTTAATCCTAAGTAGGGATTGATGACTCAGCAGAGTCAACAGTAATGGAGTGTAATTCAGAATATTTTATTATTAATAAATAAATTGTGGAGACAACAGCATGGGAGAGCTGTTAAAAAGAGGTTACTGGTCAAACTGGTGGATGGAACTAGGTGGAAAGGCAAAAGACAAGTGGCAGCATCCTCAAACACTTCCTAAGTTGCAGGTGGCAACTTCCCTATATTTGGGGTCATGATTCCCCAAGAAAGTGGAATCAGAGCAGGTGGCTCATTAAATGACAGTTAACCCAAAAAAGACCTAGGCAATCTTTTAAAAGTACTCAATGAAGAGAGCTGAGGCTGCTCAGTTATTTTTCCAGAGAGAATTCATTCAGGTGAATGTTATTCAGGAAATTCATTGAGAAAGAGGGAAATACAGTAAGGAAGTTGTCCTAAGAGGATTGTTGCAGTAACTTGATTTTTATTTACAGCTATTGTGCTGAAGAGAACTGACTGATAGTTCTGAGTTAACACTGAGTTTGAAGACTAGTGTCTAACTTTTCTGCACCTAGTTCCAGCCAGGGAGACCAGAGCAAGCTCGGGGGTCCTGAGGAGTCGCTGTCTGAGCGCTCTCCAAGATTTGGTAGGGAGGAACGGCCTCCCATTGCTGTTGTTGTCCACAGCTTAAATAGGTTCTGTCACTTATTTATTTATGTTTACTGAGTATGAATGGACGCATGTTATGTTTATTGTATATGTCTAAGGATTTAGTCAGTTTAGTAAAGTTAGTATCTCAGAATATCAGTAGTTAAATATGTTAAGAGTTACTGTGTTTTTCCACATCTGGGATCACCAGACCGTACTCTAGCACAGTATTTCAGTATAAGGAAGTAGTATCCTTCTGAACCGAGCTTCTTATTTAGTTACTTCCAGTAACTACTAATGTCTTACAAATTCATATGTTATTTTCTCATAGTCTTAAAACTACCTCCTAGTACTGTATTTTGTTTGTTTCAGTAAATTCTACTGTAAAGGAAAGATAGTAGAAGTTAGATTAGAATTTATACTATTACTATATAGTTTCCTTCCTGGTGTTCGGATACTTTTACTTCTAAAAGTTAACTCAAAGTAAGAACAAGTTATAGAACTAATATTCTTTTATTCAGAATATCAATATGTTAATATTTGTACTTACAGCACATTTGTAAGTAAATATTTTAACTAAGAGAATAAACTAATTACAGCAGAATGTAAATAGTATAGTAAACTACAAAAGAATCAAATATAAATACTATTTCCAAATATTATAAAAATAAACGAAGGAATTAATATAAAAGCTACAGAAATGTCAGAAAGATAATATAAACATTATAATAAAAGTAAAGTATTCTATTACATCTTGCTATTTAATTTAGAGTATAATTCTTATTACTATAATATTCCCCAGAAGCGAACTTACTGTCCGAACTGCAAGTAATTAACAGTTCCTAATCTTATTTCTTTTAAGGGTATAACTGTGTAGCAGTAAATACGTTTTCTCATTCATAAGGAGGTCAAATTTTAAACCTGTTACATAAACCTTAATGAAAAATACTTTTAAAACAATAATTAAACCTAATATATTTTGCGCAGGAAGAACAACAGCATAATGCTATTTTCTTATGCTATAAGATATACAAGGTTATACATAAGGAGAATTTAGTATTGCAATAAAGGCAAGAACATTACTTGGTATTAGTAAGTACCATGTGTTAATACAGACAGTTTATAGTAAATTATTTATGCATTATAAGAACTTTGTTATTCTTAACATATAGAGTATTCTGATACCCTGTAAGTAAATTTTGAAATGTTTATACTGTAAAAATTGAATTACTTATTATCTAAGTTATAAATGAAAATTTACTGGCAGTACCAAGATAATTAAATAAATAAAATATATAAAACCCTATATTATTATCAGGGTACAAACTATATAACATTTACAATTTCCTTATTAATAAGAAGATTAAATTATAAATTGATAATAACACATAATTTTCAGTATACAAATCAAAGTTTTATCTATGCAGGAAGAAAAGATAGAAGTACAGGATGCTCGGCAGTCGAGCTTAAGTGTTTTAAACCTCATCAATAACCCTAATGTGACAGATGTCTTCTTAACTTAAATTTTATTTTAACATTAAAAGAAGCAAAAACAATATTATTACCCTTCACCGCCATCTAGGGTTAAACCCTATAAAATCCCATTTATTTACAAGTAAGTTAATTAATGGTAAAACTAACAGTATTCTACTTACAGTTATGTTTAAAAGAATAAAAACTAAACATAATAAGTATTTGAAACTTCTATAACGTAAGCAAGGAAAAAATAAAATAAAATGCAAAAGAAATTGCAGTAACTAATTATGGGTATAATAACCCAGGGTAAACATCCAAATCTGTACAATATACACATGTGTATTGACTGCAAATAAAAGCCAGTGCAGTAGTAATACTCACGGCAGTAACAAAACTTGCATGAAGGATTATAGCCTGTCTTTGTTTCTTTTATATAAACATAACAATAATTACAGACAAGGTTTACACTCACGGTCGAAGCCGGAGAGCTCTGCGTGAGAGCTAGGGTATAAACCCTGATTCATAACATTAAAAAAACAAACAACTAAAAACCCTAAAGGTCAAACAGGTTCGTAACGACCAAACCATCGTATTCCTTTAAAGACTCACACAAGGTGAACAAGCCATGGAGAGACTAGGGCTTACCATGGTCGTAGTGCCGTAACCCTTATTCATTTGTTTGCAGAGAAGGGTAGCAAGTATATCTGCATTATTCAGTGAACAACCAACTGTTAGCTACGGCTTTAACGTAAAAGAAAAGCTTTAACAGTAATAATAACTTCAATAATGAAGGGAACGGATTTATTTAATTACCTGAGCAGAGGGCCATCTCCCACAGTGATGCCGCGACCGGTGTAAGCCAAAAACCTACAACCTGATGGAAAAGGAGCAGCATTCAACACTCTCGACCTCAGATAGTACAGGAATCCCAACTTAATGATGGGCAGGACAAAACCCTAGCTGCATTGTCCCTTCTATGCAAATATCATACAGTTGCAAGCAGCGTAAGCCACGCTATCTTGAAGGGAGATTCATGACCATTGGAGCGAGGAGAGGTAAGGTTGAAACTGTTCAGAGCTCGAGTTAACAATGGAGTTATCGTGGAGGCAAGCAGTAAGTTATTTCACCTTCTAATCTTTCCACACAGTGCAAGGGATGAGTTAATAAAGAGCTAGAACAGCAGGAGCTCGATAGCAGACGAAACGATGGCTGAATGGACAGGAAGGTTTGCAGAGCGGCCAAAGGCCGAAGGCGAAGGAGAAGTGACAATTTAGGGTTAAGTCAGTAGTTAAATAGCACCAATGCAGGGCTATTATGTGACCACGTAAGTACTTTAATGTTTTCCATGCAGTGGGTATTATTCCTAAAGTTCCACGACGTAATTCCCTTCACTGTTTTTCAAACCAAATTATAGCATGGATATCCCATAAGGTTTGACACACCATAGTATCACCTGCATTACATTTACAACCTTGAAACTTTAGATTCTTATACATCAAACCTTGCACTATAGATCTTGCGCATTATATAATCTCATATATATATAAGTATGGAGAGTTATTAAGTGGCGAGAGGTTATAAAGCTTTGGACTATGGTTGGTGTAGTTGGTTTTAACCCCAACTATAATGCCTTTTGACCTAGTCTTCAAATGAAGTTAAACCACATAAAATTTCTTTAAAGACTATAATTGGTGGTAAATTACTATATGTTACTCATCAATTTGATTTTGGTTGGCTCTAATTCTTATTATTGATATTACTTTATAAATTAACAACTCTTTTTTTTTATAGTCTTAGAATCATCTTGATAATAATTAGACATTATCACATTCTAAGCTCAAAGAAATTATGAGAAATTCTATAAGTAAATATCTGATAAGCCACTATGATATACATTAACCTTCTTGTTAATAGTATAGTCTTCAAATACTCAAAAGGGGTTGGCTATGATAAGTTTAGGAATGATCTTAAAGGAGAATTGGTTTCTATCCAAGTGTTGATAATGGAAATAGAATAATATTTTAGAGCAGTGTAATCTCTTAATTCATTAAGAAAAGTTTGTATTAAATAATAAACTTGTACATGCTTAAAGTAAAATGAGTATAGATAGATACTTGTAATATCTTATCTTTTGCAATTAAAGTCATAATCTGAATGTGATGAAATCTGAACTGAGCATGCTACAGCAACCATGAAGATAAATGAATATTTGTACTAAACTTAGAATTTTATCACATATGAATGAGAAATCTTTTAAAGAGAGAATTTATCAACATAATGTTTAAACCTGAAACTTTTGAAATTATACTTCTTTTTTATGATCAAAATGATACTAGTTTTCAGTGAATTATTCATCGGATCGAAGATAAGTTTAGTATATGATAAATCGATGGTAAGGAAAAATAAACCTGGTGTATCATCATGAATATATCTATAATAGTGAATAGTTGGAATTTACCTCAACAAAACTTTGATCTGTGTTTAGCCACTAACTTTATTCTTCTACTTTTTATTTTACAAACTACCGGTACTTGAAAAATTTAGGATTCTTTACAGTAGCAGCCAATCTCCTTACCTGTCATCTATAAGAATAGAAGGAACTTTATGCATTAGCTCAATGCTAAGTAAGCCCCGTCTTTTCATGACAAACCCACCTTGTGGTCACAAACAGAAAACAATCAGTAACTGACAATAAACTCATCTTTAAAGTTAAGTATAATAAAAGATCATTCAGTTACAATTCTAGTAACATAAACTAATCAGACAGTTAATGACTGCATTTAATGAGATTATATTCTATTTAAAAAATTTTAAATTTTTCGGAAAATTTGGGGTTTTGACATGCAAAAACGAAAGAAATAAATGAAGATATAAGAACATCTTAACATGACAATGTTGATGAAATGGAAATTGAAAATAGGGTACAAGAAAAACAAATGGAAGTTGAAAAGACCATTGTTGACATAAATAGTGATTTACATGTTAATGTTGATGAAGTCAATATTGAAGATCAAAACCAGGATCCAGAAATTGGACCTAGTATGTATATATCATGTATTTTCGAAATTCAATTTTTATAATGAATTGTATTTTTGAAGATATGTTGAATTAAATTTAATTTGATGTATAGGTACTTTCACCATTGATGATGAAATGTTGGAAGACATTGATTGCGAAAAATATGGAGAAAAATTACCCATACATGTTGCACGATATCATGCTACAAAAATTTATGATGATATTCTCAAAGATTATTCAATAGCAGGACAAGCACAAATTTTGAGATGTTTATTGGTGTCCAAGAAGTTAGAAGGTGCTACGTAATTATTGGGTATTCACAAGGCGACAAAAGAGTGGAAACTGAAACATAGTGTGAGAAAATATGGGTGATGCAATAAAAAAATTTGGAAAATCCAAAAAGAAAGATACCAGTGCTGCACATAGTGCAATTCAAACAGCAATTGTTTCAGCTAGTACTAGACAAAAACGTTTGACAACAAAACTAGCACAAGCAATTGGAACCTCAAGAAAGACATTATACAAACATAGCAAATTCAGAATGTAAATAGATAAAAATGATGAACTTTCTTGCTGGGCAATTATTTGTAGACAGCCTTACAAAGATAGAATGGGAGAAAGTGTTAAAGATATTGTACAGAAATATTGGTTGGAACATGCTCGAGTTTCACCAAATTCAAGGGATGTGATACAACAAAGAGTATCACGAAATATATATGAAATATGTCCAAAACATATAATGGAAATGACATAAGTACAATTGTTCAATAAATTCAAGGAAGATCATCGTGGAATTAATATGTCGATCACTACATTTGTGCAACAAAAACCATGGTATGTTAGACCTATTACTTTACGTGACATATGTTGTTGTCATTATCATGTGCAATTTCAATTATATTATGACATGTTTCTTGAATTTGGTAAAATGTTTTGGACAAATTCACCACCTCTGCCCATAGTACGTGAATTCATATCTCAAACCCTATGTGAAAGAAATCACGATGAAGTATTTTATAATAAGAAATGTGTCAATGGAAAACATTGTCATGGTTGTGGAAATCTTGTTTTATTCCACAATAAATACCCTATCGATAATGATCAGTCGCTTTCAAATGTAAGTGTCGATTAGAGAAGATATGAATACAACAATTATTCTACAAGTTCTAGTGATGCACATTCCAAAAGAATTGAATTGCGAGAAGATAAAATATGTGTGACATATTTTCTCAAGAAATTTGAAAGTGAAATTTATAAGTACACCAAGCATTCACATAGAGCACGATGGCAAGACCTTCAATTCAAACATTCCCGTGAAATTTTTCCAACTGGAACAATTTTGTCTGTAGTTGATTTTGCAAAAAACTACACATTTGCTGCACAAAAAGAGATTCAAAGTGAATACTATAATTCTGACCAAGTTTTAATATTTGTCCATGTTCTATATAGACATTCTCAACAAGATGTTGATGGCATTGAAAGCACGTGTGACAATAAAGATGTGATTAAAGAATATCACTTTTATATCAGCGATGATCGTACACACGATACACATTTTGTTCAACATTGTATTGAATTTTTTTTCTATGATTCACTGAAAAGTCATAAAGTTGAATTCAATGAACATTGGATATGGTCGGATGGATGTGCGGGACAATTTAAATCTTCACGAACATTTTTTTGGTTATGTCGACTTCATAAAGTAATGAACATTAAACAATGTTGGAATTTCTTTGAAACTGGACATGGAAAAGGTGAACATGATGGTGCAGGAGCAAGTGTAAAGAGAGCACTTCGAAGATGGAAAATGAACCATTCTTCTAAACTATTTCATTCAGCTGCAGAGGTTGTCCAATGGTGTAAATCAAATCTAATCCATTATTGTAGTCAACAACCAAAAGATGTGAGCAGGTATATACATTATTTTTTTAATTTATATTAATTGTCAATTTTAAAAAATGTATGTACTAACATTGAAGTATTTGTACACTAACATTAAAAGTTGTCATTTGTGATTTATCATTTACTGTGTAGGTTTTTTTGGCTTGTTGGGGTCTAATATATAGATAGATCAATACCATATGAGGCTAGCACCATACATGGAACTAGAGAACTTCACTCTATTCAAACAAAATCGTTCCAAAACATGTTTGCATTTGACAGTAGAAAGCAAACATGTTTTTGTCATATTTGCACTAAAAATGTTGAAACTACAGAAGTTTGTGAAAACATAACAAACAACTACATAAAACATTGGAAAGACACAGAGATTAATCCAAAAGGAAAAATGCCACTAGCAAACATAGAAGAATTAGAATCAGAAGAAATAAAAATATCATCTGATGGAAATAGAATTTCAGATCTTGTTAGAGAGGGTAATGATGTTGTTGATTGTTCAATATTGTCCATCACTTTATGTTTATATAGTCAATTTAATTCACTTAACTCCAATGCCAATTGTAATTTGTACAGGAGATATTTTCGTTGTGATTGCACCTTTAGACAACAATGAAGACATAAAATATTATTTGATGCGATGCACCGAAGGAAAAATGAAGTTATTGGAGGACTACAATGACAATGGATTTACATACGAAAGAGGATCCATCATTTTAAAAGGCTATTTTTTGCAGCAAACCCGTATGACTGAAAATTATGTCTACTTTCAAGATTATCAACCCAATGTTATATGTTGTCAGTATAGTCATTTAGTATGTGCATCTCGAATAAAATTAGAACAAGTTGTATAAAAAAAAAACTTAAAAAATAAAAAATGGAAACTGTCCAAATATGACCATGAACGGATAATTGAGGACGGAATTCCATTGCGATGTTTTTAACTATATCATTCCTTGTTCTAATTCTTGTTCTATGTTAAGATTGGCTATCATATCAGTCATTTATTAAAATTCAAAATCAAGTTGCTAATGTTACCTTAGTAATAAAAAAATATTAGAATTCAAAATCAAGTTGCTTTAATGTTACCTTAAAAAATTGATGGATTGAGCTATAACGTATTAAAATTCAAAATCAAATTACTAATTTTACCTTATTAATAAAAATATTCCTATCAAAACTTCTTAACATTCCTAACCATTCCTAACATCCACTCATACATTCATATATTTACGCCTATCAAAACTTCCTAACATTCCTAACATTTCCTAACCATTCCTAACATTCACTCATACATTCATATATTTACGCCTATCAAAAATTCCTTAACATTACTAACACTTCCTAACATTCCCCACATTGATTCCTAACATTAGATTGCATCTAACATTCCTAACATTCCTAAATTTCTAAACTTTTCAACATTAAAAATATGTTACATATACAAACATACATAAATTTACTAATACAAACATTCATATATTTGCATCTATCTAAACTTCCTAACATTCATTCTTAACATTCATCATCCCCATTCCCACATCCACTCCTAGCATTTCCCATGTTTATATAGTCAATTTAATTCACTTAAAACTCTTAAGGTTAAGATTCCCCATATTCGTTCTTAACATTCCTAACATTCCTAACCTTTACATATACATGTATATAATCCAAAAAACAATATCTAAAATCAATATATGTATGTATATAATCCAAAAAAACATTCATGAATATTAGAGTTCAATGTACATGTATATAATAAAAAAAACAATCATGAACATCTAAGTTCAATGTACATGTGTATATAATCAAAAAAACATTCATGAACATGTGTATAATCCTAAAATTAAGCTATTTGATGTCTGAATTGAAGAAGTCCATCACTATCCTCCACCTAGGGTCTTCCCTTTGACGCATAGCAATCTGAAACATGTATAAAAACAAATTATGAATATCATAAATCATTTAAACAATTTTAAATTAAAATCAAAACATTTAAACATTAAACTAGTATATAAAAAATCAATACAATTACTAACAATATTACCTCAAATTCTCCATCATTCAATGGAGTCTTCTCTTCGCCTATAAAAGGTGGAGGAGACCCAAGCTACAACATGTATAAAAATAGTTTATAAATCTTACAAACTATTTAAACTATTTTAAACCAAAATAAATAAAATAAAATATTAAACTTACAATTCCACCACTATCCTCCAATGGAGTCTTCCTTTTGCCTCGAAAGATTGAAGAGATCCAAACTTCAACATATATACAAGCAATTTACAAATGTCAAAAATGATTTAAACTAATTAAACTTATATATCAGAAAACAATTTGAATAATATTACATACCTTGAAGAAGAAGCATGTGAAAACATTACTACTTTTGCTTCCTCTAAGTTTTATGTGTAGATCTGTAAATATGGGTCGAGGAGTAATAGGAGTCATAGATTTGATCAATCATATCTATAACTCATAATACTCTAATACCCATTTCTACAAATAAAGATAAATGACCCTTCTTTATATCAATGACACTGCAACCATAGACGATAAGGAGAAATCATCTCTACCACTATCGCCACGTCGATGATCAATTGAATGTGAACTATACAATAAGCCTGAATCTAGAGATGACCACGATAATCTTTGATTTTCATTTTGGACACCAACTCCCAAAAAATGTAATGACCACCTATGCTTCTGTCTCAAGGCTGCTCTCTTTCCATTGAATATGACATCTACAAATTTACAGAAATATCAATTTCTACATGTTAATTAATCAACTTCAAAAACCTAACTACTATAAAAAATAAGATTTCAATAAGGACCTAGTTATCCCTAATATTATCTAATAGTTCTTTAAATGATTATAGCTAATTTATTAACTAATTCCATATCAATTTCTACATGTTAATTTTAATCAACTTCAAAAACCTAGCTACTATAAAAACTAAGATATCAATAAGAACCTAGATATACCTAATATTATCTAATAGTTCTTTAAATTATTATAGTTAATTTATCATCTATTTTCATTTGAGATGATATCTACAAGATTACACAAATGAACTCATATCATGTTCAAATTCTACATGTTAATTCCTCATCTTCAAACACCTAGCCACTATAAAAACTAAGTTTTTAATAAAGACTTATATGTCCTTAATATTATCTAATATATCAACTCATTACATATTCAAACTCTGCATGTTAATGCCTCAACGTCAAAGAGCTAACTACTATACAAACTAAGTTTCTATTACCTAGATGTCCCTCATATTATCTAATAGTTCTTAAAATTAAAATAGATACACTATTGTTGGGTGTATAAAAAATTAATGTAGCAATCTTTTTGTTTTTTATGTGTTTTAAATTTTTTAAAACTATCTTTTTAATATAGACCTAAATGTCCCTAATATTATCTAATAGTTCTTAAAATGAAAATAGCTACACTATTGTTGGATGTATAAAAAAATAATGTAGCAATCTCTACGTTTTTTATGTATTTTGGATTTTTAAAATTAATAAAACTAATATCATCAAATATGAAATTGAAACTACATTTCTTTATGTCAATACAAATATTTTCATTATTCCATAAAATCATAAAAAATATCCCTTATACTAAGTAAACTGATCAAAGTCACAGTTGATGAACTCTGCATTGACAAAGTTGATGAACTCTGCATGGATAGAGTTCATCAACTATGTCCACATGGATAGGGTTAAGTTCATCACTTCATGTAAACAAAGTTAATCAACTCTATCCATGGACATAGTATTCATTCATGAACTTTGTCCATGAACAGATTTAATACAAATATCTTCCTTATTATACCTATGAACTTAAATTAATATTATAAAAAATTCACAATATATTAATATAATACTAAGTATATATTGTAACTAATAAGCATTATACAAGTTATATGTTTCTTTTTAGATTAAAAATACATAAAATAAAGCAGATCAGTAATCAAAAAATCTGATGTTTTATGTGTAATAATGGCTTTTTTATGATTTATATTAAAACTACTAAAATATGTTTTGCTTAGTAAAGTTATCAAGGAAACAGTTGATGAAGTCTAAATGAACTATGTTTTGCCAAGTTTAATCCATTGTCTTGTCTATTTGGATAGATTTGATTTATTCTATTCACATGTGGACAGAGTTGATGAACTTTGTCCAAATGGACAGAGTTCATCAACTCTGTCCATTTTGAGAGCATTCTTTAACTCCATCTATTTGGAGAGAGTTCTTCAACTTTGTCTGTCTAGACAAAGTTCATGAATTGTCCATCCGAATGTTGATCAACTCTAAAATACTAAAACTACTAAAATGTGTTTTACTAAGTAAATTTATCAAAGAAATAATTGATGAAGTCTAAATGAACTATGTCTTGCTAAGTATAATCCATTGTCTTGTCTATTTGGAAAGATTTCATTTCCTCTATTCACATGTGGTCAGAGTTGATGAACTCTGTCCAAATGGATAGATTTCATCAACTCTGTCCATTTTGAGAGAGTTCTTTAACTCAGCCTATTTGAAGAGAATTCTTCAACTCTGTCCATCTAGACAGAGTTTGTGAACTGTCCATTCGAGTGTTGATCAACTCTGTCCAAATGGACAAAGTTCATTAAATCCTTTCATTCTATTTAAATTATTACCTATAATTTAAGTTAAAAATATTTCATTTTAATTCAAATAGATTATATTAAATTCTAAAAACGTAGAAATTATAATTAAAATAAACAAAAACTTACCCAAATGGACTCTGTTGATGAACTCTGCCCATTTGGACAGAGTTCATCTACTCTGTTAACATGGACAGAGTTCATACACATATAGATATTAATTAAATTTAAAATTATAAGATTTATACAACAACACATAACATATGCAAACTTTAACTCTGTAATACTATCACGAAAAACAAATGCCATTGGCTACAACAAAAGATATATCACATATTAAAACTTTCATTTCAAATTATAGAAGAAATTTCATAAAATATTACCTGACAGGGGGGATCATAGAAATACCAAACCACTAACAAACCCTCCAAGGAAAGACCACAAACACCAACACAATGTGTCCTCCATGAACACACCCCCATGATGAACAAATTTCCACAGCGAACAGTCCATCATGAAGCGCCCTCCACGAACAGACTTAGACGCCGACAGTAAACTAGTATGTCCACATCATGAGGACCGATGAAGAGGACAGGGGTGATGGATAATAACAGACAAATCGGATGACAGAAAAACAAGACCAAATGAAGACAAATGACTGCAAGCGAAAACAAAAAAAATGGGGCCGGAGCTTTCCTTTTATGCGAAATAATTATTCGGCCGAATAATTGTTCAGCCGAACAACTATTCAGTCGAATAATTGTTCGGCTAAAAAACTGTTCGTCTGAATAATTATTCGGATGAACATGTATCAAAACAACCGTAAAAAATTCTGGTCGGCTATGCGTTCTGTCAAATTAAACGTTTCACCATTAACGTTATTCGACTGAATAAAGAATTAATTATTCGGCTGAATAATAATATTTATTCGGCCGAATAAATAAATTATTCGGCCAAATAAATATAGTTATTCAGCCGAATAGCGTTTGCTATATTGTTTGGACACCCAATTCTCATGTAAGTGTTACCCAACTTCGCATTTTCACCCCTAATACTAATCTATCCACCGGATTACTCCAAGAGATAGGAGTATTACATTTCCTTCCATACAAAATTTTGAAAGGACTAAATATGGATGATGCCTGATAATTATTATTATAAGCAAATTCTACCAGATGCAAATAATCCTCCCATTTACCTAGCTGGTCTTTCACATACATTCTTAATAAATCTTCCAGTACTTAGTTTACTCTTTCAGTTTTTCCATCTGTTTGAGGATGGAATGAAGTACTAAAATTTAAGGTAGTGTTTAATCCTTTAAACAAATATTTCCAAATGTTACCTGTAAATTTAGGATCTCTATCTGAGATTATGACTTTCGGTATTCCATGCAGTCGAAAAATCTATTTTAGAAAGATATCAACTATGTTTGCAGCCTTATATGTAGTTTTAACAGGTATAAAATGAGCTGCTTTACTAAACGTATCGACTAATACCATAATAGAATCATTTAAATTCTGATTTCTAAGCAGTCCAGTAACAAAATCGAGACTAATTATCTCCCATTTCCAGCTAGGAATGGGTAATGGTTGAAGTAATCCTACTGGGTGTTGATGTTCAGTTTTCACCTGCTGACATTCAAAACACCTAGCGATATATTTTTCTAATTCAGTCTTCATATTTGGATAAAAATATTCTTTTCTTAACATAGTTATAGTCTTTTGATAGCCTGGATGACCTGAGTATAGAGTTTTATGGATTTCATCCAAAATTAACAATTTAACTTTAGGTACATTAGGTACATACATTCTGTCGTTATACAATAAAAATTCTTTTGTATTCAAACTATACCCTTTACTTAAGCTTTATGTTGTTTTTTCTTTAGTTTTAGCTTGTAAATTTTGGTAAATTTCGTCTTGTTCTATTCCTACTTTAAGTTGTTCATCCAAATCTGTCATATAAGTGTTGATAACTACTACAAATTTTAGCCTTGCATTCCTACTTAATGCATCAGCAACTTTATTTTCTTTACCTTTAATGTGCTGAATTTCGAAATCATACTCACTTAGAAAAGCTAGCCACCTAGCTTGTCTGGCATTTAAATTAGGCTAATCTAACAGATACTTTAGTCCTTTATTATCAATCATTAAAATAAATTTTCTGCCAATTAGATGATGTCGCCGCATCTTTAGAGCATGAATAACATTTGCTAATTCCATATCATAAGTTGCATAATTCTTTTCATGATTTTTTTAATTTTCTAGACTCATAGGCAATAACATGCCCCTCTTGAGTCAAAACACCGCCTAAACCATCATTGTAGGCATTAATGCACACTACAAATTCTTTATTTGTATCAGCTATTCTTAAAATAGGTGCGTCGTTTAATAAAGTTTTAAACTTTTTAAAGCTTTCCTCGCATTTTTGGTTCCAATCAAACTTCTTTCCTTTCTTCTGTAAATAATTTATCGGATTCGCAATCCTCGAAAAACCTTCAATTAACCTCCGGTACTAACCGGTAATTCCCATGAAAGATCGAGCATCAGTTACATCCTTAGGAACCGACCAATCTTCGATTGCCTTTATCTTTTCGAGATCTACTGAAATCCCTTCCTTGGTCACCACATGACCTAATTACTGAATCTTATCCTTGAAGAAATCACATTTACTAAACTTTGCAAAGAGTTGATGATCTTGTAACTCTTGCAAAACAATTTTTAAATGTTCTTTATGTTCTTCTTCGATTTTTGAATAGATTAATATATCGTCGATGAACATGACTACAAACTTATCTAGATACTTATGCATAATGTTGTTCATTAAACACATAAAAACAGCTAGGGCATTAGTAAGCCTCAATGGCATGACGACAAACTCGTAATGGCCATATCGAGTTCTAAAATTTGTTTTAAAGATGTCTTTATCTTTAATCCTAACTTGATGATATCCAAACCTTAAATCTATTTTTGAAAACACCGTGGCTCCACGTAGTTGATCAAACAGATCATTAATGCGGGGCAACGGGTATCAATTTTTAATGGTCATCTTATTCAAATAATGGTAATCTATGCAAAGTCGCATGGTTTCGTCCTTTTTCTTAACAAATATGAGAGGTTCCCCCTAGGGAGACACACTAGGTTGAATATACTTTTATCAATAAGTTCTTTTAATTGAGACTTTAATTCATTAAGTTCAAGTATGTTCATTCGATAAGGGACCTTTGAGCTAGGTATTGCACCAGGTACCAGCTCAATGGTAAAATCCAATTCCCTTTTCGGAGGTAGTCCCAGAATTTCTTCCAGAAATACATCAACATATTCTCTTAAGACTAGTATGTCTTCCAATTTTAATTTATATGTCCTATTGAAATTCTCCTCATTAGTTATTGTTACTGCATAATCTTTACAACCCTTCCTAACAGCTCTCTTAAGTTGCAAATCAAAAATCTTCCTTATGGTGGTTTTTCTAGGGATTCCTCTTACACTTACTGGTTTTCCATCACTGTTTATACATGTAAAAGTTTTATCATAAAAAATTAAAATAACCCTATGTTGTTCTAACCAATCCATACTGATGAGTAAGTCATAAGAACCAAGAGGTAATACCTTAAGCTTCATAACAATTTCAAAATGATCCATAACTACTGCACATTCTTTTACAAAACAAGTTACCTTTCTTTTAACACTAGTGGCTAACTGAACTAACCAAGAATTTTCAATTTTTTCAACAGGTAACTTACATTTTTCTACCATTTTAGGTGCAATATAATTGATACTAGCTCTTGGATCAATTAAAATAGTTATAGGGGTTTGATTTATCATACCTTCTACTTCCACCATGGAAGTTTGATATTCTGCTTGTCGATTCTCCAAGGATGCATTGATTCTGGGTATAGTACTCGCTAATTCTCCAATAGTCATCTCCTCCTGTATAGTATGAATATTACTGATAGTCTTTTTCCAATTAGGACAGACTAAAGTATAGTGTGGGCCATTACACTCCCAACAATTTATAGGTTCTTTGCATTCAAATTTATTGGTGTAATTACCATGGTTATTAGCAAATTCTTTACCCTTGGAATTATTCTGATTGCTTGGTGAATTATTCTTATTTCCTTGGAAATTCTTGTTAGGAAAATTTCTGACCTTATTGTTCTTAGAATTTCTGTTGGGCACAAATTCTTTCTTCTTTTGATCATACTGGTTATTATTCTTCTTGTCCTTCCAGTTGGCCATGCTTTCCTTCTTCTGATTTTATTCATAGCAGAAGTTAGCTTTCCTCATAGCTTCTTCCAAAGTCTTTGGATTGTCATATTCAATCCTATCCTTAATATGATAAGATAGACAGCTGAGGAATCGTTGTACCTTTGATTTTTCATCTATAAGGTATGGCACATACCTAAGCAGACTTAAAAACTTGCTGTTTAGATATTTCATAGTCATTGATCCTAATTTAAGGTCATAAATTCTTTTGCTCTCTCCTCATAGTATTGCTCAGACAGAATTTTTTTTTTAGAGTGCCTCTTGAAGGTACTCCAATTTACATTCTTCTCTTTTATTCCCTTCACTCTCTTCAAGTCCTGCCACCAAATGTCATCCTTTCCTGAGAGATTGTAGATATCCATTCTAGCCTTTAATTGGTTAGAATAGTTATATATTTGGAAGTACTTCTTCATCCCAGATAACCAGGATTCTGCTTCCTCCCCCTTCTCCATCTCTCCATTGAATGTTGGTGGTTTAATCTTTTTAAACTCCCCAGAAATTTCCTCATAAGGTTTGTATTTCCTCTTTTTAGTATAATGATTGCCATCACTACTATCACTAGTAGAATGCAAATTATGTTGTTCACCAAACACCTCTGAAGATGAACTGCTTTCATTTTTAGTATGCTTCATCTTTTTAAATTCATGTTGATGACTTGTGTCTTCTGAATCAACTCTCTTTCCTTTTCCTTGAGTTTGAAACATTTTTGTTAGGATTTGGTTCAGCTCCTCCTGAGCCCTCAAAATCCTTTCATTCTCTCGTTTAACAAATTCCATCTCAGATTTTAAAACTTTTACGGTTTGTAACAGTTCTAAGGAATTAGTAGTTAAATATTCTGGTATAGGATCTCTTGGTAAGTTTTATGGTTCAGTAAATGGAGATTCCTCTTCTGCATATTCCTCCAGCCTTTCCATACCTGTTTGTTCAACTTCAGAAACAAATTCTCTATTGAATAATGTTTAAAAGAAAATACATCAGCATATTAATTCAAAATCATTGTTTCATAAAAGCTAGTTGGGATTCATCAAGGCCTAGTGTTTGAACCTTGTGCTCTGATACCACATGTCAAAACCCTAAATTTTCACAAAAATTTAAAATTTTGAGATAACATAAAATGCTGAGTATACATTTTACTAACAGCTAATGGTTAGCGGAAAATGAAGCAGTCCACAATTAGTATTACACATTTTTTTTAAATTACGTTAATTAAAACAGTTTTCTTTTTGTAACATGAAAAGATTTACTTGCATATTGTTTTCTTTCGATTTACTGATGAGTCTTCTCTATGGCAAGTAGGTGGAATCTAACTTTGAATCCTGGGATTACTTAGAATTTATGCTAACGCAGAAAAATTACTGGTTCTTACAGGTTTACAGGTATGATCGAACACGTAAATTTTTTAAATTCATAAAGTATCAAGAAGTGTTTCTAATTTCAATTAATATGCTTAGTAAAATAAGTTGGTAAATTCCAAGCAAATTTAATGAGGTAAAGTAGTTTATTTTCTCCAGTTTTTCTTGTAAGCAAAGTTCAAATAAATGAGTTCCTTTCTTTATCAAACTTAGCGACAGTAAAGATACTTACTGTGGACACTAGACTTGTAATCTTTGTTGTATATTCATTTTTATTTTAACATGCTAAACTTGCATTGTTACACTTATACATACTATTTGTTTATATACCTAAAAGAGCTTCTATTAATACTGATAATAAGATTCTCATTAGAATATAGAATTCAATTTCATTTTTAACTTACTAGTTATGGTAAGTATCAACCTGTTAGAATAATCAACCCATAGTTAGCTACCTTAGACATTAGTTAATTCATTTTTGTCTTATTTTCCTAGTTTCCATATTCCACCTTATGCAAGTTGTCCTCCACATGTCCAAAGTGGTCAAAATTGCTAAAATTGAGTCATGGAATTCTTGGGAAACCACTTGTAATCAAATCTGCTTTATTCCTAGCCTTCCTAGCGCATGTCTACCTTTTCTGCTTTATTGTCTGCTTTTGCTAAGTTTTAAGGCAATTGGGAAAGTTTGACTAGGTGAAGTTAACTTGTTTTTGTCCTCATCATCCTCCACTCTTTTATCCTAATAAAATCATGTATGAGTTTTTCTTCCATCATTTATTATCTTTCCTAATTGATTTTTCCAATTCGTGAGCTCCTAGACAGATTTGGAAATTGCTTTATGCACCTATGGGGGATTTGCTTAGATTTAGTAAGCCTGCTTTTGACCAAATTCGAATGGCATCCTTATGCATTCAAATATCTCATGTAATTATTAATTGTGGCAGCTTATGACTTCACAGGGTTGGCTATTGTACACTTATTCAATACAGATTAGTGTTATGCTCCATATTCAGTCTCCTTTATGTGTAATTTGCATGTGTAATTGGCAATTTTTGTGAGTGTAATTGTTCTAACAATTGGGTTCAATTTCCACATGGTATCAGAGCATTTGTAGATCAATTTCTCTCCTTTCAATTTGTTATTACAGGTTTGACATCATTGACTAGGAGCATTCTGCTGACTGAAGGTACAATTTCTGAGCTATGGATCAATCTCAGAAGATCATCTTGACTCCATTTAACTTCTTTGAATGGAAAGTAGAGATGGAGATACTTTTGAGAGAGAAAGGCCTCTACAGAGTGACTATGGCAATAGAATCAGAGCCCAATGCAGTTGCAGAGAAAATTAAATGGCACAACAGGAGGGATGAGGCCTATGGTCTCCTGTTTCTGAGCATATCTAGAGACCTCCTTTTCCATATTGATGGATTAAGATCACCAAATGAATTATAGGAGAAGCTTGTTGAGATTTTTGGTAAGACATATGAGATGAGGGGACATCAAATTGAAAATGAATCGATCTCCCTGAGTCCCAATAGCTTTGAATCCCTGCAACTCTACTTTTCCAAGTTCAAAGCCCTTGTTTTGCAGCTAAAACAGTGTGGGATCGAAAAGAAGGAGGAGAAACTGGTTTTGGCCATACTATCGAAGCTTGGCCCTAACTATTCAGTCTTTGTCTTGACCTTCCATGCCACAAAGTTGACAGCTCGAGCCTAGAAAATGCCTAGCCTTGCAGATTTCATGGAATCTCTCACACAAGAACAAGATAAATTGGTGATGATGGGAACCATCAAACCTTCCAAATACCAAGCTCTGGTTGCTGGATATTCGAGGGTGGATTCAAAAGGAAAGAATAAATCTAAGAAGCCACCTGAGCAAAAAAGAGACAGGAATAAGTCTCCAGAGGAGCCCCAAGGTTCCAAGAAGAACCCCTAGCAGAAGAAGAACAAAGGAGAAATGAGTGAGTGCGCATACTGCAGTAAGGGAAATCATCTTGAAAGCTCCCGCATGAAGAAGCAAATTGACATGCTGACCCAACTCCTAGAGAAGAATGGCATCTCCCTTCCTGATAGCTCAAAGAAGAGGGAAGGAGGATCAAATTAAAAAGACAAAGAGAGAGTTCATGCATTGGTTGTTGGCACATCAAGCTCACCTAGTTTCATCATTGATTCTGGAGCTTCAAGACATATGGTTTCGACCAAGGATGCATTCACCTCACTTGACATGTTGAAAGGTCCACCAATAGTACTGGGAGATGACTCTCTCACTAAAAGTTTGGGAAAAGGGAGGATTGATCTTGACCATGGTAAGTTCAACAATGTATTGTATGTTCCAGGTCTTGCCTTTAACCTCTTATCAATGTATCAGATGACCCACATAGAGTCTCCAAAGAAGGTCATATTCTCCCCTGATGAAGTTGAGATCATAGAGATCTCAAGTGGTAAATTCATTGCAAAAGGAGTTGCAAATCACACTTTGAAGGTATACATGTTCTCACACTTCCTACCCTACTCAAACCCCTCTGCTCTTCTGATTCATGCAAATGAGGCAAGCAAGCTTTGGCATGAAAGATTTTGCCACCTTAACTATAAGTATCTTTTTTATCTTAGTGAAAAATAAATGGTCATAGGGTTACCAAATATTAAGTTTTCCAAAGGAGTCTGTCAAGGTTGCATCTTAGGAAAACACCCAGAGCATAAATTTGAGAAAGCTAGTCATGAGAGAACCTCTACACCTCTTGAGTTGATCCACAATGATGTTGCAATCTCATTTCCTCATATTTCAATGAGTCAAGCCAAATATGCATTGACATTCATAGATGACTTTTCCAGGTATTGCTGGGTTTACTTCCTGAAATACAAGTTTGAATTTTTTGGCTTCTTCAAAGTCTTTAAGGCTTTGGTTGAAAACCAGTCTAGGAGGAAACTCAAGGTCCTCAGATCTGAAAATGGTGGTGAGTATGTCAATTCTGATTTCATTCAATATTGTGTAGATGTAGGTATTCAGATGCAGCATTCTATCCCTTACACACCATAGAAAAATGGTGTTCCTGAGAGGAAGAACAGATCACTGAAAGAGATGTCAACCTGCATGATGGAGGCTAAGACTTTGCCACCAAAGTTTTGGGCCGAAGCTATAAACTGTGCAGCCTATATTCAGAATAGGGTGCCTCATAAAAATCTTGATGGTATGAATCCTTTCGAATCATGGAGTGGGCACAAGCCAGATGTGACCCATTTCAGGATTTTGGCCTCAAAGGCTTGGGCTAGAATTCCAACAGAAAAGAGGAAGGCTTTGCAGCCCCAAAGCCAAGAGTGTCTATTTGTTGGGTACTTTGAAGATTCAAAAGGGTACAAGATGATCAATCTGAGCACAAACAAAGCCTTCATTGAAAGGAGTGTTCAGTTCCAAGAAGAGCCTTTAGCAACAGCGGAAGTTGGAGAATCCTCCTCACCACCAGAACCATTGAATGTAAGTGAAGAGATAGTTGAGTTTGCTGATTCTAATATGTCTGATAATGATGATTTAATTGCAAATTCTAACATTCCTATAAGACCAAAATGGGCAGCAAATACCATTCATGCAGCTAGAGAACTAGCTGGAAATCCTAATGATCCTAGGAGGACTAAATCTCAGTTTGAGAGTGCTATGTCCATGAAAGACCCCTTGTTTGCAGAGAAGTGATATATGATGGTTGAATCAGACCCACAGACATATGAATATGCAGCACATGATCCAAGATGGAAAACATCCATGAAATAAGAGTTCAACTCACTCCAAAAGAACAACACTTGGGATCTAGTTGATCTTCCCCCAGGGAGGAAGCTAGTTCAGTGTAAGTGGGTTTACAAAACCATATTTGCTTCTAATGGTTCACCTTTGAAATATAAGGAAATATTGGTAGCCAAGGACTACTCACGGGTACATGGCATAGACTACAATGAGACCTTTGCACCCGTGGCAAAGATGGACTCCATCAGGCTAGCCTTAGCCATTGCAGCTTCGAAGCAGTGGGAGGTACATCACATGGATGTGAAGTGTGATTTCCTGAATGGAGATATTTTTTAAGAGATTTACATGCAGCAGCCTCAAGGATTTGCTACTAATCCATCTCTTGTGTGCAGGCTAAAGAAATCATTGTATGGGCTTAAGCAAGCCCCTACGGTTTGGTATGCCAAGATTGATAGCTTTCTGCTATCATTGAATTTTGTTCGATGCAAGTCAGATCCTAATGTCTATTTGAAGCTGATTCATGGTTATTTAATGATTATTGTCTTGTATGTTGATGGCCTTCTCATTACAGGAAGCTCAAAGTATGAAATTGCCTCCTTGAAGGATGCAATGAACCATGCATTTTCTATGACTTATTTGGGGTTATTGAGCCAATTCTTGGGGCTCAAGATTGCTCAAACCAAACATAGGATCAAAGTACATTAGTCCAATTATGCTCTAGATTTGCTGAACAAGTTCAACATGAAGGATTGGAAGCCAAGAAAGACTCCTTTCCTTTCAGGAGTTAAGCTTGAAGAAGTTGATTCTTCACCTATGGTAAACAATACACTGTATAGGCAACTGATTGGGTGTTTTCTGTACCTTACACATACTTGACCTGATATTTCTTATGCAGTAAGTGTGGCTTCAATATACATGGATCAGCCTCATGAGATCCATTGGAGAGTAGCCAAAAGGATCCTTAACTTTGCTCAGGGAACAAGGACTCATGGGATCTTCTACAAAGCTAAATCTGATCTTGATTTGATTGGGTTTACTGATAGTGATTGGGTAGGTGACAACACAGATCAAAAGTCAACATCAGGATATGTGTTCATGCTTGCTGAAGGACCAATCAGCTGGTCAAGTAAGAAATAGAGTGCCATTGCACTCTCATCTACAAAATCAGAGTACATAGGAGTTGTAAATGCAGCAACTCAATGTTTATGGTTGCAGGGGTTACTTGGTGAGTGTGGCTTCGAATCAGAATACTCAACTACTATCTATTGTGATAATCAGAGTACCATTCAAATCTGCAATGATCCAGTTCAGAGACAGAGAAAAACATGTATGAGTTGTCCTTCCATCATCTATTAGCTTTCCTAATTGATTTTTCCAATTCGTGAGCTCCTAGACAAATTTGGAAACTCCTTTATGCACCTATGGGGGATTTGCTTAGATTTAGCAAGCCTACTTTTGACCAAATTCGAATGGAATCCTTATGCATTCGAATATCTCATGTAATTATTTATTTTGGCAGCCTATGACTTCACAGGGTTGGCTATTTTACACTTATTCAATACAGATTAGTGTTCTGCTCCATATTCAGTCTCCTTTGTGTGTACTTTGCATGTGTATATGGAAATTTTTGTGAGTGTAAGTGTTCTAACACCTGGGTTCAATTTCCACACAACATATTACTTATATGTACAAATTAGTTGCTCATTAATAGGTTATTATCTTCCTCGTCAATGTCGTACTACATGTACTATTGTATCATATACATTATAGTATTATTTACTTAAGTACCAAACTGATCGATATTTGCATTCTGTAGGGAAACTCACTTCCTGTAAAAATTCTTCAAATTATAAGCTTGATTAGTGTAAAATCAACTACATAATTTCACATGGAAAACTATTTGCCTTTACTTCTGAAATCTAAGTCAATCAATATTGTTCCAAAGAATAAGGACTTGACTAAGGTTATATCATTGTAATTCTTATTATTACCATAACGTCTTTCTTATATTAAGTTAATGTCCATAATGGCTATTATGGTATATCCTTCTACTATGACCAAATTTCTACCCTATGCTAAGTACAATTTATCTTGTATAATCACACAATTATCTTACCAAATAAATATTCATGGTAAATTATTAGCAATTGACAAGCTGAGAAGCAACTAGTGTCTATGAAAGTTTAAACCAAAATTGAACTTTGTAAAAGAAATTCATGAATATATTCTTTTACTATGCTACCCAACTTTATAATCCATTACCATTCGAATTGTTGGTTTTAAAAGGGTTATCAACATGCATATTCAACAATGCATATAAGCATAAAAATCTACTTATAGTTTGAAAGGTTCTAAGCATGATTGTTTTTAGGGTTAACTAATGATTAAGTGATTATTACTTTTCATTAGGTCAACGTTAATGTAATGTTGTTTTACCCAATGCCCAAAGTCAAGCTAACAAACATTATGATAAACTTACATATGATTTACGATGTGATGTATTAAGGCATACATTCTAGTCCATGCATCGTTTTGATAAGAATCACTATTTAAATAATTGGAATTATTAGAACGCAGGTTAACTATTGAATCGACCCATGCATGGTTGGAATATTTGAGGGCATGTGGTCACCTCCCGGCCATGTATTTGTGGTATATAACTCTTGTAACCCTAAATGCTTTGTCATTTTCCCTCCAATGTTCACGCTGGCCTTCGAGCTGTTCTACAAGGTCTCATGGCGGTCGTGAGTGTTCTCCCTATTCTATCTTGCTCCAACGCTTAAGTTTACGTTGCTGTAGCCTTTGGTGTTCGGTCTTGTTGCCATTTCTTTGTAATTGTGGGGTTTTACTCTGCAAGAGTTTGTTGCTTTGTTTTTCACTTGGATTTCGGACCATCTATAACTCCATTTTGCTTTTTCTATGGCCTATCACTACTATGCAAAGCTGAGGCTTAGCTGCTATTGGTTGTGCTCCTTCGTTGTCATAGGCTTTAGAGATTCGTATGAGCAGTTTGCAATTATTGACAGTCTCTCCGTTAGACTATTCAACATTCTTATTTAAGGTAATTATTTAGTGTTATTTTCAACATAGAATATTTACAGTATGGTTTTTTTTACAGTATGGTTTACAATATTTTAAGAGTTGCGTAATTAACACCCGGTATTGAAATCTCCTTGTAGGAACTTGAGACTACGTTCACCAACTGTGAAGAAGAATATGATGGCTATATTCGAAGGTTGTGGCTTCAATCTGGTAAGCCCTATGTTCAATGAACGGGTTCTTACCCTACTTGTAGCAGGGTTGTCGATGGGGAAACCCTGAGCTTGGGAGCTTGTCCAACTTCGCCGTTAGATATGCAGTTTCTTTTTAAAGGTTGTTGTTGGTTTTAATATGTCTTAAAACCCTCGCTAAGTCAATGGGTAGCCCTGGCCATGATCTGGTTGTTGTAAATACTTTTAATTCCTAGCCTTACGGCCTGTCAATGCAATACAATGGTTTTTTAAAAAGACTTCTTTCGAGCTCGGACTCGCTTGCAGTAATACTATTTTTGTGACTCTGTGTAACTTAGGGTTTTACCCTATTCAACTGTGAATAAAGAATTTACTGTTTATTATATTTTTTATATATAATATGGTTATTTATTTTAGGACTATAACTCAGCCATAATGTATTTGTAATATTTACTTATTGCTCGGTAAATATGAGCTAGGGTTTTCCTGAATGAAATCCTTGTTTAAATAAATCTTTCAATTTATTTTTAATAGGTTTTGTTACTTGTTAAATTTGTTTTAATTAGTATTGCAGGAGTGTTGTGAAAATTTCCAGTTATAACATTACATTTGTCTTTTCATTTGTCCTTAATGGACTGTAAACAGTTTATATTAGTGTAATTGTTTATTAATAAAATAATCCAAGTAATTGGATTATAGCTTAAATGTTTGTCATTTGTAAAAATAATATTGGTTTAGGGTTTCGAACCTGTAGTTTACCTTTACACATATAACCTGTTTGTTAAATTTAAAACAGTTCTTTTGATAAATATATATTTATTTTTATGTTAGTTATTATCATATTCTTTTTGTTTTTATTTTATAAAAGACAGATAGAGTTTACTCAGAGTTCTTTGAAAAGATATACATAGACTCTGTAACCTAGTTTGTTCTTTATAATTTAAATACTTTAATAACATCCTACTTGGTTTATTGTATTTGATAGACTTAGTTTAGTTGATATTATTAGTAAATAAAACTAAGTATTTTATAGTTTATTTCTTTATTGAACTGAATGTAACAAGGTAACTTGATTGTGATATTTCTACTGCATTTACCAATAGTTACTAAATAAACACAAAGGAATATATATATAACATAACACAGTTTAACCTCCAGCATATTTTAACTTGGAATAAAAAAGAATAATTTACTGTATGTAAACACAACATCTTATCTACTAGGGTATTTTCTTAACATAATAACCCTTCTACCTGTACTAGATTACTGCTATTTCTTTTCCTGTATATTTACATAAATAAGCTTGTAAACAATAAACACAGATAACCAAATTGTTGTTCTTTTTAATAATAACCTATATATTGAAATAAATTACTCTGCTATTATGAAATGCAGAACGACATCTATTCAATTCAGTCTCTTATCATTTTCTTCATCTAATTTAAATACTCTCTCTGTGCTGGAGTACGGCCTCGTCCCTTCAGGTGTGGAAAAACACAGAGTAGAATTATTTTCCATCTGAACACATTACTATTTCAGATTTATTTCTTCAATACTCTAAAAGATTACTAACTCTAACATTTTACAACTAAATATTTAACAGTCATTTACAGTCAGATTCAGATTTAACTATCTAATACAGTAAAACAAAATAATGTAGAACCTGATTAGGCTAAACAACAACAGCGTTAGGAGGTCGTTTCTCCCTACTAAACTCCTGGAGAGTGCTCAAACAACGCTTCTTCAGGACACCCGAGCCTATTCCTGGTTTTCTTGGCTGAGAATTGGTGGAGCATGCAAACAATAGACTAGTCCAATGACTCAATAATACACTCTGCACTCAGCAGTAAGATCCTTCAGCTGAAAAGATGCACTAGATCACTTAGCAGTTATCCCCTCAAACTCTTTCCACATTTCCCTTCCATTGAATTTATCTGAAGTACATTCACCTGAATGATCACTTCTCTAGAATGAGTAGCCTCAGCTCTCTTCAATGGCCATTTTTATAAAGATTGCCTAGGTCTTTTGGTTCAGTTGTCATTAATTGAGCCACCTGCTCTAATTCCGCTTTCTTGGGGAATCATGACCCCAAATGTAGAGAGGTTGCCACCTGCAACAGTTGGAAGTTATTTGAGGATGTTGCCACATGCCTGTTTGCTCTCCATCTAGTCTCCTCCACCAATTTGACCAGTAAACACTCTTTTAATATCTCTCCTAAGCTGTTGTCTCCACCTTTATTTATTTATAATTAAAATATTCATAATTAAATTAAATATCCTTGACTCTGCTGAGTCATCAATTACAACTTAGCATAAAATTTAACATATTCTCCTCAAATAAAATCAAATAAAATAATATTTTTTTTGCAAAAAATGGGGCATGTGACAAAGATAGCCAGATTGCATGGCATTACAAAGGATATTGTTTCCAACATGGATACTAAATTTACTTCAAATTTCTAGAAATAATTATTTAAAGAATTTGGAACGAAACATGATTTCAACATAGCTTACCATCCTCAAATGGATGGACAAACTGATAAGAGTTAACCAAGTTATCGAAGACATGTTGAGAATGTATGTAATGGACCGGCCTTAGAAATGTGAAGATTACATATACCTAGTGGAATTTGTGTATAATAATGGGTACCAAGCTTCATTGCAAATGATCCCATTTGAAGCTTTGTATGGAAAGAAATGTAACATTCCAATAAATTGGGACAAACCAGTTGATACGGTAATTGTAGGACTATAAGTGTTAAAAGACAAGGAAGAAAAAGTATGAAAGATCAGTCATAATTTAAAGGTGACATGAGACAGAGAAGATGAACCCATGAGAGAGGAGATGAAAATAACAAGGGGTTGAAGGGTAAGGATCTTAAATCTTCCTTAACTTTGCTTGTACCTGATTTTGACCTTCATTCTAGCTAGGAAAATAAAAGGTTAGGCACTATGTGTAAAAAAATTGGTTAAATAACTAAATTAAAAAAAAAAGTGTAAATTGATGTGAGTTGGGGGAAGTGTGCAAGTATATATTCAATGTTATGCACCAAAAGGGGCTTGGGAATTAGGAGAATGGAAATGGAAAAAAGGACGGGGAGAGAAAAATGCAAGAGGGGGGTGAACCATATCTTCCTTTCTAATTAATGCATCCTAAAATGGTTGTTGTTACCTACTAATTCCCTTAATCTGAAATGCTTAAAAACCTACATTAGAGGAAATTTCAACTCAAAATGGGCCTTTTAACTTTTATTCAAATTCCATGTCATCATGTGTTAGCCAATGAAATTGCTTTAAATTTGAAATACCGTATAGGTCTTAAACACTTTTTTAATATAAATTTGGGGATAGGTATCATAAAAAAAACTACTTTTTTTGTTTGTATTTTTGACATATCTCCCTGTGTTTTTACTCAAATTTCGATCGGAAGAGCTCGTTGGATGCAGAATTAAATTTCACATCCAACGAGTACCCACTCGGCATACTTTTGACGGACCCCGCTACCCCAAAAACAAGAAATACCTGAAAAAATGGAATGATGATGTCATCATTCCATTTTTTCAGGTATTTCTTGTTTTTGGGGTAGCGAGGTCCGTCAAAAGTATGCCGAGTGGGTATTCGTTGGATGCAGAATTTAATTCCACATCCAACGAGCTCTTCCGATCGAAATTTGAGTAAAAACACAGGGAGATATGTCAAAAATACAAACAAAAAAGTAGATTTTTTCTTTTCTTCCTCCAAAATTAATAAATATTATTTTATTATTTTATTAATTCATTTTAGGAGGCCCATTTTGAGTTGAAATTTCCTCTAATGTGAGTGCCTACTAGTGAAACAGGAGATGCTCCTATTCCTGAAATTTTCATCTTCCTACTCCTAGAAAATTGTTCAACAATAGTAACTTTCGAGTAAATCCTAGGTCAAAGAAGGGAATCCATTGTTGTATGTTGGACAAGTGGGTGAAGAAGTAATTTCATGAGAAAGTTTAGAGGGTTGAACCAGTGGATTAATAATTGAACTAGAAAATTAAATAATCAGTCTTAAATTTGAAGAATCTTTCCCTCATGGTTTCATGGTCTTAGCTTGTGGTTGGTAGTCCTGTAGAGAAATTGATGAGTAGGGTGGCCTATGGTTTGCATGCCTCAACCATATCCATTTGCAAGAAAAACAATTTACGTGAGTATATTTCCCAATTAAAATTCATCTCTGCAAATTTATAAGTTGTAAATTTTAGATTTATGAAGAATTGGAATGTATGGCAAGTATTTTTTCAATACGCTCATTTCTAAGAATTTATGAAGTGGTATCATGCTTAAACACATTTACTAGGCATTCTAAATCAAATAAATTCATGTTTCGTAGTCTATGTAGTGTGGACGAATTTACGAGGTGTTTGTGAATGTATTAAATTTTAAAAATGTCACATCCCCACCCTTCTACCAGAGAGAGGACGCGACTAATGCTACTATCATATCTAGGAAACTAGCCTCGTGAACATGATAATTAAAATTTAAATGCATTGAAGATAACATATATAGATGCCTAATGCAATTTACAGCGGAAGCATACACATTCATTCAAGCATTCAACACATTAGAGATGTTCATCATATTTCATTAAACAAATATGAATGCATAGATTAACACATAGATACTTATCTTATGAAGAATCTTCCCCGCAACCAGCTATGTCGCTACAATGTTCCACCCAACCATAGGCCAGTGTGCTCCTTACTCTCTTAGCATCACTGCCACCCCCGAGTTGGGCATGATTTCCATAGGGAACTAGGGGACATATACTTACACACATCAATGCCAAACACCCATAGTCAAGCCAATAACCACATCCAAACACAGTCAACCCACTAAAAGGTGGATTCTTAGATTTACTCCGCCAAACCAACATAGGGATGCACTACACAATAAAATACACAATTCTGGGTTGAGGGAAACAGTTTTGGCAACAAAACGAATTTCCAAGGTGGGTGAAAACAACCCTTTAACAACAATTCGATTCCCAAGGATGTTTTGGCCTTAACGTGGCCAAAACAGACTCAACAAAACCCAAGAAATCGTGGGTCTCTCCTCCCACTCGTTGGGCATTACCAAAAATGATTTCCAGGTTGGAAAACAATGGGGAAATGCAGCCAAATAATGGGGGAGGAAACCCACCCACTGATCATTACAAAAATGAATTCCCAGCTTGGGGAAATTGAAGAAAACGACTTCCCATGTGAGGTAAAACACACAACAAACCAAAAATGTGACGAAGCTCAACCACATGAGTGCATGAAGAAATATTCCTTCCTACGCATGAGTGCATGAGGAAAAATGCCCTAGAGCTCCAGAAAATACATGAGGAAGAGAGGATGTGAATGAATGATGGAATGGGAAGACCTTTTGGGGTTTTTACTTGCCTAGGAAATCAAAACACGTTTTCCAAAATCTGATGGCTTCTCCAATTCGAATTTTGGACTGCCATACTCTTCCCATCCCAAGCATTAACTAACTCAACCACTTTTGGATGACTGGGCACAAAAGACAAATTGGGTAGTTTACCACTTTATGTGTTTGAATATCCCCCCCCCCCCATTCCTTGTGAAATCATGCCCCCATCTCTTTAATGTTGCATTGACATAGCTAGTTGTGGGTATTTTATTAATTGCATATTTACATGATATAGAAAATTATATTGTTTTGTCGGCTAGCACGATGACCATCGACATCGATTTTAATTGCCAAAATGTTGAAGACTAAATCCATGGCAGGGCCTTTTCCTTGAGCTCCACACCATGATTTATTAACACTATTTACATCATTTATAATTTAATGCAATTGGGGTTGAAACCGAGGTATTACAAAAAAAAAGGTATTCTTACTTGTGAGAAAAATAAAGGCCCTCAAATTGGAGTCCCAAGCCATTATTCATCACTTAGTTTTGTTCCATCACATACTTTCCCAAGCCATTATTCATCACTTAGTTTTGTTCCATCACATACTTCTATTTTGATGGGTGTTTTTCCTCATGGTTGTGGAACATGTTTGCATGGTATCACAAACCCATGGGTGAAGTATAGAAATCAAAATTGCGTGTCTTAGTAGCATTTTGGGGGGTTTCTTGTTAGTTTTCCTTGCTGAGAATTTGAATTTTACTTTCGGCTATTGCCTTTCCAAGTGAAAATGACATTTTACATTTCCAGTGAACATATGATGGTTTAAAAATGATTTTCAACTCTCGTCCTCTCTGACTCTTTCCTATCTCCTCTTTGTAGACGACGTTATTCTCCTGAGCTCTGGGACTTTTCAGGACTGGTTAGCTTTTGAGGTTATTCTTGATGTCTTCTGCAAAGCCTATGGTATGAAAATCAATATTGACAAGTCTTGCTTTCTCTACCACAACTTCTCTGATGATTGTCTTAATGTTTTTAGGGATGCTCTGCCTTATAAAATGCATCCTCTTCAGTCTGGTTTAACTTATTTGGGGTATTTTTTGAAACCGATGAGCTATAAAGTGTCTGACTGGTATTGGCTTCTTCAAAGATTCAAAAAGAAAATTAGCCACTGGTCTTATAAAAATTTGTCTCTTGGAGGGAGATTGGTACTTGTTAATGCTGTTCGGATGAGTATACCAGTTTACTGGATGGGTTTGGCTCCTCTCCCAGTTTCTATTCTCCAGAAGCTCAGAATTATTATGTTCAATTTCCTGTGGGGATCATCTGTTTATTCTTTCAATTTCCACTTATCTAATTGGAAGGACCTCTCCTGGCCCAAAGAATTGGGGGCCTGGGGTATTAAAAACCTCTCGTGGTTCAATCAAGCTCTGAGTCTTAATATGTTTTGGAGAGCTTTACACTCTAAAGGTCTATGGTTCCAGGTCCTCAACACTAAATATATGAAAGGTTTGTCGGTTGTTGATTGGCTTCGAAAGAAATCCTTTAGCTCTCGCAATGTATCTCTTATATGGAGAGGTTTCATGCAGGTTATTCCATGGATGGGTATGCATTTGGCGTGGCAGGTTGGTAACGGTGATAGTATATTATTGGGGATTGATCCAATCGTGGGCTCGCACTCTGTATTTTCTCTTCCAGAAGATTTGAGATTGTATCTGGAAGATTTAGACATCTGCAAATTATCCCAGGCCCATAACTCTATGATTGGTGCGGCACAGTACTGGTATTCTGCTGATGACTTAAATCTCAGTGGCTCTTTTGTGTCATGTTGGAACGACTATATCTGTGGTCTTTATGGTGCTGGCATTCATCTCTCGAACAGACCTGATAAACTTGCTTGGATATATAAGAAAAACAACGACTCTATTACAGCCAAGGATGCATATGATTGTATTGCCCGTTCCTTTGCCCGATCGATTTCTATGACTGATGGCATTATTTTATGGATGAAATCCCTCCCTTGCAAAATATCTTGTTTCATATGGCTTACTCTACACAACAGGATTCTCACTTGGGAGAACCTTCAGAAAAGGGGTTTTTCAGGTCCTGGAATCTGTCCACTTTGTTGTTATTCTGAGGAAACGGTGGAGCACCTTTTCTCTTTCTGCTTGGTCTGGAAATCTGTTTCTGAATACATGATGGAGCATTTCAATCTCTCTGTTTGTTTATCGGGGGCATCTATAGAGTTTATTCTTAAATATTGGCACAACAAGATTCCAAGAAGCTCTCCCCTTTTCCTGCTCCTATACAATATGATGTGGATTTTTTGGAAGGCTCGTAATTTGGTTGTGTTTGAAGGGATAAAAAGGAATATTTATGGCATTATCCAGCAAATTTTATCTACTGTACAAGCTCCCATTCCTTGGACTGTTACTAAAAATATTCGAAGAAGACTCATTGGGAATCCTCTAGACAAATCATTCCCATGCGGTTTTATCGATGGTGCATCTAAAAATATGATTGCTGGTGTTGGTTTTTGCATCTTCCTCAATGACTCTCACTTTCTGGAATTTTCGCTGGGGGTAGGACATGGCACCAATACCAAAGCGGAGCTGCTCAGTCTTTGGGCACTTCTGCACACTTCCCATATGATGGGGATCCCCCTAGCTCAGGTTTTCGGTGATTCACAAGTAATCATCAACTGGGCTAAGGGATCGACTTCCCTCTCCCCACTTGAACTCGTTCATTGGTGTTGGGAGACCAAAAAGCTAGCTTCTAGCTTCCAGGATCTGTCATTCATTCACATTTATCGAGAGCACAACAAGACAGCTGACCGTCTTTCTAAAAAAGCACTCTCCCTTTCTCAAGGAAAATGATGTTTGATGGAATTCATTGAAAATCTTCTGGTTACCCAAGATTACTTTCAGCGCTATTGAGTCAGTATAGAGGTTTATACCTCTCTTGTTTGTTGTATCAGATTCTCTGATGTTTTTATTAGAATGTGCTGAAGGTTTATACCCTTCCGTTGTTGATGTTTTTTTACAAGATTGAGCAGAGTGCTCTCTTTAGATCGCAGCTCAGAGTTTCATTGGCTCTCGATTGATGTGAGTGAACGGGCAGCCTCTTTTGTATGATGAGACAGTTTTCTGATGGGTTCTCTAGTCTTCATGTGCCTTTCCCCCTGGCGGGGATTTTGGGTGAGCAGCATGTTCAGGTGCATTAATGCTGAATTATGTAAAATGCCCTTTGATTCATCATGATGAATAACAAGGTCAAATTTTTTCTTCTTGAAAAAAAACTAAATTGATTTTCATACTTCCCACAATCATAAATCAATTCATATTTGGATTTCCTAGTATTCGATCACTAGAAAAATGTTTTTACCTTTCCGAGTTATGCTAAATTCGCCCCTTCTATCATTCCATTCTAATGTGTGGTGAAAGTTTGCCTTAAATCAAATTATCACTACCGAATCTTATTTTGTTTCTAGGAAAGCTATATATCCATGAAAATGTCTAAATTTAACTCATTTTTGTTCTAAATGAGTTCATAAGAGATCAATGTAAATTGCCGAGTCAATTGTAAAACATTGACCAGTTGCTTGTAAAAAGATGTTAGCAATTACAACATATAATTTTTTTTATTTAATACACAACAACAAAAATAATAATAATAAAATATAGCTAAACATGTAAACTTTATTTATCTTACATTTTAGGTGCTCATAGAATTAAAGGAATTAAAAATAGAGGCCACCTACATGTCGTCTAATGTTTGTAACCATTGACTTAGTATAATGAAGCTATACCTATGAATTATTTGTCCATACCTTTATGATACTTACTAACTAGTTTTATGTGAAGTTTCCTTACCTTCGAAAAGAACATAAGAATGGTCTCCCTATTTTCAAAGGATAATTCCAAATGATGTTTGTAACCATTGACTTAGTATAATGAAGCCATACCTATGAATTATTTGTCCATACCTTTATCATACTTACTAACTAGTTTTATCTGAAGTTTCCTTACCTTCGAAAAGAACATAAGAATGGTCTCCCTATTTTCAAAGGATAATTCCAAATAAGAATTCGCTCAAACATTGACTTTCTAAAACTAGACATTAATTAGGACCTTCCATATTAATAGTTATATTATTTAGAATTTGGTCCTTGGCCCACCAATTTGCTCCCTTTTTTTGAACCTCGAACATTCATATTTTTTTGCAAGATAAGCATTCTACCCAAGGAAGTGTATGTGGGACTTATTTTGCCAATCATAGACAATTTTTCTTTTGTTGAACTTCCTATAAAATTATATCATTTTAATAAGCTTCAACTTTGCACATGGGCACAAGTGTGCATGGATAAAGTGATATTGTTGTTTTCTAGACCTAGTGAAGGTCCTCCTTTTATTTTATTTGCATATTTTTCAAAGGATGGGCACAAGTGTGCATGGATAAAGTGATATTGTTGTTTTCTAGACCTAGTGAAGGTCCTCCTTTTATTTTATTTGCATATTTTTCAAAGGATAGATGTCCTTTCTTATTGATGTTAGAGGTTCTTTGGATTTGGATTTGTTGGTAAATTTACTTTACCATATTAATCTAGTTTGAACTTTGTTTTTGTTAGGTTATTAATAAATTTGGATTTGTTGGTAAATTTACTTTACTATATTAATCTAGTTTTAACTTTGTTTCTGTTAAGTTATTACAAAATTTACAAGAAAAGAATTACACATAATCGCACAAGAAAAGGAAGGGAAATAAGCCCAAAAATATTTATATAACTTGTATAACATTAACTGAATTGATTGTTAGATCAAAAACTTCCGCACTATAAATACATGAAGTTTTGTCAGAACAATAGTTGTCGAGTCATTAACAGTTAAAACAATATTGTTAAATGAATCCATCTCTACAAAATAGCAAGTTTTGTAGAATTTAAGGAAACATTAGAACTATTCATGATTTTATGTCAAATCCATGTGATTCCACCCCTTTCTTTTAATACAAAGGATTGTTTTATTTTCCTAACTATATTGTTGTTCTAAGAATAATTTTGCTAAAACAAAAATTATGTTGACTATGTTTGTATAGTGTGGTATTGTCAGTCACACCTTAGGGGTGTGACAAAAAACACTTGCTTTTCATCAGAGTTCCTTTGTGCAATAAGGTTTTGGTCTTAAAATTTTTTATATGAGCACAAATCCATCAATATTGCTTAGAATGTCTATTATGACCACAATTATGAAATGCCACAATCATTCAACATTTGCTAGTGTTGATTTGAAAAAATCTGAGCACTCTATCAAAAAGTATATGATATTTAATCCATGTGGTTATCACTGAAAAAAAATGTGGAAATTGAACCCAAGTGATAGATCAATTACACTCACAAAATTGCTAATCAAGCATGCAAAATTCACACAAAAGGAGACTGAAATGGGAGCATAACTTAATCCTGTATTGAATAGGTGTACATTAGCCAACCATATGAAGTAATAGGCTGCTCAAATATATAATTACATGAGAGATTCGAAAGCACTAGGTTTCTATTCGAATTGGTCAAAAAGCAGGCTTACTAAAACTAGTCAAATCCCCCATAGGTGCAAGAAAGACTTTCCAAATCTATGAAGATGCTCACGAATAGGCTAAATCAAGTCAGAGGAAAGCTGATAAGTGATGGAAGGAAAACTAATTCATGCTTTTGTTTGGAGAAAAGGAAGGAGGATGATGTGGTCAAAAAACAAGTCAAGTTCTCCTAGACTAGCTTTTCCTTTATGCCTTAAAATTGTTGTAAAGCAAGGCAACTTTCAAAAAAAGAAGAATTGCGCTTTTAGGAACCATGAATAAAATCATACTTTCTAAAATAGTTTCCAGGATGATCCCAAAGCGCTCCATGACCCATTTTAGCAAGTATTGACTTCTAGGTGCATGTGGAAGCCAACTAGAATAGAGAGGAATCTAGGAATCTAGGAATAAGACAAAACTGATTAATTAATGTCAAATATGGGTGACTATGGGTTTATTATTCTAACACCCCCCATTAAGCCTGACTTTATGAGTAAATATCATAAAAATATAGGGCCTAGCAACAAGGCTTAGTCACCCTTTACATACTGCATGTCCATACAACCAAGGAAAGAGGCAAAAACCCAGTGGGAAAAATCCTCCCTTAAACAAGGACAGGAAACAAAATTTGGAAATCTTGTTATCAATCATTCTTCACCACATGATCAGCAATCCCCAGCAGTGATTTGAGATTACTGAAGGTCTTCTCACAAAACACTTTGGTGAATATGTCTACTACTTGCTCTGAAGATGCACAGTAGAGTAGAGCAATGGTATCATCATGCACAAGCTCCCTGATGTAGTGCATATGGATCTGAATGTGCTTGGTTCTCTATATTTGAATTGGATCAATGGAGATTCAAATGGTGCTTTGATTGTCACAATATATTACTTTCGAAAACTTTGATTCAAAACCACGTTCTCCAAGTATACCCTGCAACCATAAACAATGACTAGTTGCATTCACAACTCCTCTATAATTGTCCTCTATAAATGAGAGTGCTATGGCACTCTGCTTCTTACTTGACCAGCTGATTGGTCCTTCTGCAAGCATGAACACATATTTTGAAGTAGAATTTCGATCTGTGTTGTCACCTTCCCAATCACTATCATTAAATCCAACTAGCTCTAAGTCAGATTTTGCTTTGTAGAAAATCCCATGAGTCCTTGTTCCCTGAACAAAGTTTAGGATCCTCTTGGCTGCTCTCCAATGGATCTCATGAGACTGATCCATGTATCTTGAATCCACACTAACTGCATAAGATAATTCAGTTTGAGTATATGTAAGATAAACAAAACACCCAATCAACTGCCTATAGAGTGTATTATTTACCAAAGGAGAAGAACCTGCTTCCTCAAGATTAACTCTTGAAAGGAATGGAGTCTTGCTTGGCTTGCAATATTTCATATTGAACTTGGTGAGAAAATATGAAGTAAACTTATACTGATGGAATTTGATTCCATTTTGGGATTGAGCAATTTCAAGACCCAAGAATTGGCTCAACAACCCCAAATATGTCATGGAAAATGCATGGTTCATTGCATCCTTTAAGGAGGCAATCTCTTTCTTTAAACTTCCTATAATCAGTAGGTCATCCACATAAAGAACAATAATCATTAAATAACTGTGAATCAAATTCAAATAGACATTAGGATCATACTTGCATCGAACAAAACTCAGTGACAATAGAAAGCCATCAATCTTGGCATACCAAGCCCCAGGGGCTTACTTGAGCCCATACAATGATTTCTTTAAATTGCACACTAAATATAGATTAGAAACAAACCCTTCAGGTTGCTGCATATAAATCTATTCATTAATATATCCATTTAGAAAATCACACTTCACATCCATGTGATGTACTTCCCATTGCTTTGAAGGTGCAATGGCTAGAGCTAGCCTTATGGAGTCCATATTTGCCACTAGTGCGAAGGTCTCATTGTAATCAATAACATGTACATGTGGGTGGCCCTTGGCTACCAATATTGCCTTATATTTCAAAGTTGAACCATTATCAGCAAACTTATTTTTGAAGACGCGCTTACACTTTACTAGCTTTCTCCCTGGGGGGAGATCAACCAATTCCCATGTGTTGTTCTTCTGGAGCAAGCTGAATTCTTCTTTCATGGTTGTTTTCCATCTTGGATCATGTGTTGCATCATCATATGTATGAGGATCAGATTCAACCATCAAATAACACTTCTCATCAAAGAGTGGATCTTTCATGCAAAGGGCACTCTCAAATTGAGATCTAGTCCTCCTAGTGTCACTAGGATTTCCATCTAGTTCCCTAGTTGCATGAATGGTCCTTGCTGCCCATTTTGGTCTTGTAAGGCTATTAATATATTCAATTGAATCATCATTATCAGACATATCAGAATCAGAAAACTCATTAGTCTCTTCACTTACAATCAGAGGTTGTGGTGATGAAGAGTGTTATAGCTGATTTTACCACTCCAGGTGAATCACACTTGTATGGCCTTCCCATTTCCCTCTGCAGACTCCTTAGACCCCTTGGACCATTTTTTTTCCTTTGATGTTTCGTTGACCATCCCTAAAAACATGTGAAAATTATTACACGCGACTTTTAAACCCCTAATCGCATATATACGCGGGTTTGACCCCTAAAACCGCGTACATCCGGATGTGTGCATAATCCAAATACTTTTGGAGTTTATCTTGACATGGATCCAACTCACTTGACACCTAACCTTCCCTATGCCTTGAGATAGATCAGATTCGACCTTTCATTACCCCTTTGAAAAGATATATAAGGAACTCTATGGTACATTGAAGGCATATGAGAGAATTGAGAGCAAAGAAACTATAGTCCATTGTTGCCGGAACTTGTGCTTGAGTCTGCATCCCTTTGTCTCTTGGAGCACTTTTGTGTTCTTCTCAAGCTTTCCTTTTGCTTGTGAGCTTGCTATGGAGAGATGGAGGATTGAGGTGGTCGACGCCCAAGTGGGGGATTTAGTTTCTCCGATTTGCAAACGTGCTGACAGAGGTTGTATCCATTGTAATATCTGATTTTATATTAATAGAAATATCTTTTCCTGTCCAATAATGTGTGTTTGAAAGAATATTTTATCCATGGATGTTTTCAAATTCTTATACATTGTTGATTATATATGCTAGAATAGATCTAACACCCATATATATATAGTATGCTTGTATTGTTTACTTGTGGCTGAGGAAGTGATTAATCAATACAAGCTAAAGTTGGAAAGCTCAATGGGGATCTACTTCAACCGTCTGGAATAAGGTACGAGGTTTGATCCTTTAGTGTTAGATATTTAATTTCTATTGCATATTGGAAAGGATTTATTTCTGGAGTCAAGCTGTCTGTTGTGGTACCCCAAGCCATAGGAATTTCTCTTTGTAACAGAATTGGTGACTCCACTAGGGATGTTCCTTGTTTTTATTTGGGGTTCGCGGGCACAATGGGCTTGATATTCTTGACTTGCTCTTTGTTTCTCCTAGTTTCTGTGTTGCATTTTATAGTATGTTCATCCATTTACACTCCCCTTTATTGGTTGGACCCTTGGCCTGCTTTTTACCACTGCCTTCTCTATATATGAAGGTTTTTGGCCAAAAGTCATGTACATACATGGATTTTTGGCCAAAAGTCACGTATACACGTAGGTTTTTGGCCAAAACCCACGTATACACGTAGGTTTTTGGCCAAAAGTCACATATATACACAATTGTTCTTTAAACAACCGCATACATCCTCCCTTTTGGTGAGTTTGATGTTGTGGGAAGTTGCTAGGTGGGTTGTGAGTGTGGTTGGGTCTTCTTTGGGTTTGATGTTGTCTATTGGATGCTTCTTTTGTGACCAGAGACCGCTTTTTCATTGATTTTTCTTTGAAAGTAGTTTTAATCATTTATCCTTTTTGTTTTTCCATTAGTGCATTACTCTTTTTTGTATCAATGTCTTGTTGGGCTTGTTTTTTATACTTGCTGCAGAGATTGAGAGTTTTAGATGACTTTTATTGCATTTTTCATTCTTTTATATTGAAAAATACAAAGTAGTTGCACTCTTAGTTTCATCTTAGATATGGATTTGAGGAGGTATTTGCATTGGATTGCTTGGATGAGAGTTGTGTTTAGGCTTTCATATAGGAAGGATCGCATTGGCATTCGGAAAGGAATATATATTTATGCATCTCATGTAGTGGCATACCCTATTTTTCATTTGACAAAGATTGCACTTAGCATTGTTTGTTATGGTGTGCATATTTACTTCACTGCTAAGTCATAACTTCATTAGTTGCATGATCATTTCCCTTTGAGTAATTACAGCCAATTAAAATCAATGCTTAATTAAAATGGATTGCACTATTTTCTTTTATAGGGTACACCTCTAAGATTAGGTTTTAGGGTCTTGGAATAGTTCATTGTGAGTAAATTCTCCAAGACCACTAAACAACAACATGTATGTGTCTGTCCAGCCGAGAGTGTGAAATTCCTTGGTATAATTGGTGTTTCTCAGGATCCTCCTCTCAAAAGGGAGTTAAGCACAAGGCAGTGTGAGCGGTTATTGATTGGGATGACCCATAGTCATAACTGAGTAGCACCGGAGATATTTCCAGGATTGTATTCGTATCTGGGGGCTCTTTCGAGAGTTT
>LPNX011088278.1:211832-243181 GCA_001517045.1 Pseudotsuga menziesii
GCGATTGTCTTCTTGAGCATTGATTATATTGAGGTGACCTTAGTTTCCTTACCTAGGTTATCGAGGGGGTACTTTGCAGGGGTTATTCTGTGGGTGTCCCGGCCAGGTAGAGGTCGGATAGCACAGTCACTTTATGTGTTGAAGCTAAGGGCCACTATAATTGGTTATTTACCTCCACTTGTAGTGTATGGGATTTTCAAGCCTCTCCTAGGAGAGACATACCTGCTGCATTCAAAAGCTCACATATCCTCCCCTTGGTTTGCTTGTATTTTGGTTGTAGATTTTCTTAGGAGTGTGCTCTTTGTGTGTTAGTTGGCCTTTGGGATCGTAGTTACTTGAGTATATTTATGCTCTCTTGAGTTTGGGTCCTTTTATTTTCAGCATGCCTGGTATCCTATCACCCATCCTTAGTCCTAGTACAGACCCTGGTGTTCAGAATTGGGGGCATCACAACCACTTACCATGCTCATAGATTTGGGAGTGGTCACATTCCACCCTCTACTCCATTTGTGGAGGATGTTGACTCCCTTCTCTCGATCTTTACACTGGTGGTCACCCTCATGGGGGTGGTAGTGGATGCATGAACGTCGGGTCTACACTTTACTTTCCTTTTTATGTTCCATCCTTCACTGTATTGTTTCCTTTGGGTGCAGTTGTCATGATCATTCCCCCCTATTCCCTATAGTTTGGATTCTTTATTGACTATTTTGGGTTGTTTTGGACTAATATGGTTGTCATGTAGGGTCCAGTTTCTATACACTCTCTCTGAGGTTTCGACCCGTTTGTGCCTATCACAGGTATTATGTCTGAACTAGCATATAGGTTAGGATATCACATCCCCTTGCACTTATGCATTGACTTATGACCATTCCTTCTTAACCATAGGTACGAACCCATTCCATGGTATCACGAAACTTTCATGCTGTTGTTAGAAGTGGTACTATGTGAATGGTAGAGCTTTCCTATACATGGGTGTCCTAGTTAGATCCCTTTTTCATTTGGTACCCATGCTACGAGTCCTCTCTTAGGTTCGGGAGTCCCTTTTAATCCCACCATGTTCTTGAGAAAGAGCCTCATACTCCTCTTGAACTTTATGCTAGCCATTTCCCTGGGACTCCCTTATGTCAAGTTGTAATTGCAATATCATGAGATTTTCCTACCTTATTGAGCCTTATGTCGGCTTCCCTGACTTCGAGTATCAGCCATATAGCCCGAGCTTGTCTCATGTCTAGCTATGTAGAGCCATTTTATATATCCTTTGTAGCTTGATTCCCTATTTTAACCGGGAGGGGAATTTCCCCTGAGTGTTTCTATCCGAGGATTGAGGTGGTGGAGGCCTGTTGCTGCCGCAACCTTTTTCCCCGATTTTAGTTTTCACTTAAATTTGGGGACCCCTCCTCTTCATTGTTTACTTGGATCGATTGTTGAGAGCTTGGCGCCTTTGAGCATATCTTTGCGCCTGAGGTTGATTGCCCGCCTTTGTGTTTGCTTCGTTCAGTCAGCTCGAGTCGCGTGGTCTGTTTTAGTACCCGTAGAACATGAATTTTTTGCCTTAACGAAGAAAATTGATGTTTTCACCACAATTGGGCCTTAGCGCTGTTAGTTTTCTCTTTGGATCGGGCCTCTTTCGGAAGTTTTTGAGTCTTAATTTTCCCGCCGTTGTGGCTCCCAGAGAAAAATGCCCCCCGTTTGAAGTTTCATCCGACGCCCGATTCGATGGCCCAAATCGCTTGTTCCTGAGTTCCTACCTACCCGCCATTGTGGTCGGGAGGATGAAGTCAGTGGCCGACATGAGTTTCATCCGACGCCCGAACTTTTCCTTGTTTAGCCTCCGTCGCATGTCTTTAGCATGTGTCCCCTCCGCCGTCGCGGCTGGAAGAGTAATCTAGCTTCCGATCCACTTCTCTCCGCCGCCCGATTGCCTATGACGCTCCTGTTTTCACTCACCCACTTCTGGTGCTCCCCCATCGTTGCGGCCCCTGAAGCCCTTTCCCACTCGATGCCGTATTCTCAGCCCGTCCGATTCAAGTCTAGCTCGACCGCCGATTATTTTTCGGGAATTCTCGCCCGGGTGAACCAGGCCAATTCTTGTGGATTTTTCATCGTAGTTAAAAGTTTCGATTCTACCTAATGTCTCATATGAGTGGATAATGCACTAAAGTTGAATGCAGGAAGAATTCCATGGATCGCTAAAGCGGCCTACGGCAAGGAAAAGGACAACCCAAGCGGATGACAGAGGCGCCGATGAGGCGTTTTCAGCAGTTACTGTCAGAGGGTAAAATGCCTACTGAAATGATTGAAGAAAACGCAGCGACCACAGCAGAAACTGAATCGTCAAGGGCGCTGAAAGGTCATGCGCTGAGGGAAACCGAGAGGACAGAGTTGTAATTTAAATAGTGGGAATGAAGACTGGAAGGGGGCTTTTTCCCTTAGAAAATTTTGTAAATGTTGGCTTGTAAGAGGAACTAATTCGTTTTGCTAAGTGAACTGCAATTTTGTCTGCTGGAAAGAGTAAAGAAGTGAAATGTACCAATGCAATTCAATGAATAATGTTGAAGAAGAACTATTTCTTTTTGTAGCTGTATTTCATTTTCTGTAAGGATATTTGATGTTTTGAACCTAAGTTCTTGTTAACTATTCTTCAGTATTTTCTGGGATGCATTTTCACTAAGAGCAATAAATGTTGTTATAGAATGATCGGCTATCTGGTTATTTAAATATCTGTAAGTTTTCATGTGCCGTGAGAGAAATATCAGCTATCTGTGATTTTTCTTACTATGTGTGATAATATATTGCTCAGTCAAGATGATAACCTCGCTCCCTAGGGATAGTTTAGGTGGTTAGTTATTTCTGTTCGTATCTGGTTTGGTTGCTTGTGAGCATAAGACAAGAGGTAAGAACCTGCGCATCACTTTGTGACCGCTCCCTGCATTTAGACCAGCCTGCATTTAATTAGGCACGTGCATATCATTCATTTAAGTCAAAATACAAAAAACTCGGTGGGCCGGGCCGCAACCGGTAAAGCCTGTGTTTTACTTTGACCTACGGTAGCCGGACCGTAAACAGGACGGATTCCCTATACCAAACAGTCAGCGGGCTAGTTGGGAACGCTGATTGGGGAGAATCCCTTACTGTTACCGCCTGCGAATTTCCAGGCCTCAACAGTTTTGGCGCTAGAAGGAGGGACGCCAGTGCATGGCTGGACGAGGAAGCTCGTTTTACAGAGATTATTCCGCTGGTTACAGTTCTGAAAGTAGTGGACCACGAAATCCAATTCCAGAAGAAGAAAGTAAAGAACATCTATATCATGTTCGCAACGAAATTGTAAATGATCTGAGAAGACATACCCGTGCTTATGTAAAGAAGATCGGAGGATTGCCTATTATCCCCGAGTTGCCTAAAAGAGAGTACAAGAAGAAAGACCGTCCTATAATAGAAGATTCGGTGTTGGTCGAAGACTGGCAAGAGCTTGTGGAGACTGCCTTACAAGAGATTGAATTCCCTTTGAACCAAGTAGGCCCAGACACTCCTTACAGTTCTCCTGTTCATACCCCTGCTGGTTCACCTCCTCCCACACCTGTTGTTTCACCTCCGCATTCTCCACCTCGACTAATGGCAGCATCTAATGCAAACCAGCCACCTAATCCTCCAAACCCACCACCTGCATGGAAAGCCAGATCACCTCTGAATCTTACCCCACCTTTGCATGACCTACCTCAAGCCTTCGAAAAGTTATTGCCTAAGTTTGATCCCAATGAGAAGATATTGGTAGACGACCACTTGCAGAGTTTTTATTTGGCTATAGAAGGATTAAGGGTAGGGGAGCATGAAGATGTGTTTTGTAGACTTTTCCCACACACCCTCAAGGGAGCCGCGGCTTCGTGGTATTTTGGATTGCCCGCTAATTATGTCCCAGATTGGGATACTTTCGAGAGAATGTTCAGAAGTAAGTATGCCGTCCAAAAGACCCACGCTGCTCTCATGAAAGGACTGTGTGTCTTGAAGAAAGAGAAAAAAGAAAAGGTGCACAGCTTCACACAAAGGTTTGCAGCATATCTAAGAAATTTCTCTGAAACAGATAAGCCTTCAGACAAAGTGCTGATCGAATACTACACTTCAGCTTTGGGTCCTGATTTAGCCATGTTTGCAAAAGGCAGAGCTAAGCCTACATTGACGGAGACCTATGAAGAGGCAGAAGTGGTGGAAGCAGAGAGAGAAAGTGTGGAGGACTATCCAGAGCACTCAGGAGAGAGAAGTACGGGAAGAAAAACCTTACTGTTCACCAAGCCGAAAGAAGAAAAGACGCCAGACTATGAAATTATGGCTAAAATGATGCAAAAGCTGTCCAATAAGGTCATAGACTTGGAGAAGGAAAAGGAAGCACAAAATTTTTTCAGGCCATATTATAAGAAAAGGGAGGATAGCAACAAGACCCCTCCTCCTCCTCAGAAAACTGCATCCATGAACCTGACAGAAATAGGGATGGACAATTTCTGTACTTTTCATCAACAACCTCATTCCAAAAAGAACTGTCCACAATGGATAAATTCTATGACGTTATTCATGAACCAGATGTTGGATTCGAGGTTGACAGAGGAAGATGATGATGAAAGGAAAGAAAATGTTGCATCCACTCCCATGAAAGAACAGGAAGAGGAGACTATGGCCTTATGGAGCTCTGTTTCAGTACTAGACACGGAAGTAGAAAAAACTCAAGGATGCAGAGATATCAGAGAAGCTAACGTCACAACTAGGAGCAAAGGGGAAGTTAGTGATGACAGTTTTCTGCTCCCAAAGATTCGAAGGCTGCAAAGAAATATAAAAAAGAAATTTCAAGACAAATCCGTGGCTGATCAGATTCTAGAATTTACCATTACCAGCCAGGATCCGAGGCAATTTAGAACACCGCCTAAGCCAAGCGAAGAAAATGTAAGCGCAAATAAACCTCAGTCCACTAGACAACTAATCGAATATGACATTGTTGAAGATTTAAAGAAGATGAAGGCAAACGTCCCGCTGTTTGAAATGTGCAAAATACCTCAGCAGAAAGAAAGATTGTTGAAAGCATTAGAAACAAAAGAAGAAAAGCTGCCCACTGACAATCAGCCACAGCCAGAAGAAGAAATTGGGGAAGCTAGTAGTGGAGGTAAGTCTAAAACCAAACATCCACCTTTCCTTTTGACGTTTGAAATTTTCAATCATAATGTGCACAATTGTTTAGCGGACTCAGGAGCGTCAATCAATGTCATGCCCATATCGGTTTGTAAGAAAATAAATGGGCAGCCTAGGCCAACCACGTGGAAAGTGGTGCAGTTGGATAGGACCGACGTCAAGGTGGTTGGCGAGATGGAGGACGTGCTAATCCGCTTGGCATCCGATGATAGAGTGTGCCAAGTCATCAACATTGTAGTGGCTGACATACCAGATGCGTACGGCTTGGTCTTGAGCAGAGATTGGTCAGCCAAATTAAATGGGTATTTCGCCACAGATTGGTCACATCTTTGGTTGCCATACAAAGGGAGTCCTAATCAGATCAAGGTTTTGAGAGAGCCTCATATGAAGTACAATGTCACTCAATTAGATGGGAAGAATGTACCAGTTGAATCTGTATTGGGAAACTACTTTCTTGAACTTGAACCAGGGAATTATCAAGCGGAAGAGGCTAGCAGCACACCTAACACCCAGCCTGATCTCCTTCGTTTTTCTCAGGTTGATGAGCTTGACTGTAAAATAGTAGATTTAACTGTAGGAGTAGATTCTTTTTCATTAGACAATGTTTGTTGGACTTTATATTTTGACAGCTCAAAAACATTAGAAGGATCAGGGGCCGGCTGCGTCCTTATTGATCCACAAAAAAAAAATACTTCTTGTCCTGTAGGTTAGAGTTTGAATGTACTAACAATACAGCTGAATACGAAGCACTGTTGCAGGGACTCAAGAAGGCCATTGAGTTACAGGTTTGTAATTTAAAAGTTTTCGGGGACTCAGAAATAGTTGTGAAACAAATAAAAAATCAAATACACTGTGTTTCCCCTCATTTGAAAGCTTACCAAAACGAGGTATGGTAATTACTTAAACGTTTTCATGCATTTAACATTATCTCAATTCCAAGGATAAAAAATGCAGCCACTGATTTTTTAGCCACATCAGCTGCCAGGCTGGTGCCCACTAATAATAAATGCTCTATTGAATTACTTTTTAGGCCCTCCGTGCCGGACATGATCACCAACCTACGAGTATTTGACGACGATCAGCAGATAATCGAATGCTTGACAAATGATGAGACTTTCAAAGGAGCTATCATAGATGATGAGGAACATCAGGCTGAAATGAAGTATAAAAATTTCATTCCCAAAGGAGTCAGGACGCTGGAAAAAATGTTTGACTTAAATGAGAAATTTAGGAGACCAGCTAACGTGAAGACACATAGCTCAACTTTACAGTTCGAGTTAATAAACTTAGGGACTGAAACGGAACCCAAGTTCGTGAACCTTGGCAAATGCTGTTCACCAGCAGAAAGAGACAAGTTCCTCAATTTGTTTAAACAGTACAAAGACGTCTTTGCATGGACATATGCAGATTTAAATACCTACGATACCAGCATTATCAAGCACATCATCCCTATTAAAGCAGGCATCAAGCCATATCAACAGCCATTGAGGAAAATGCACCCAAAGCTGGAGCCGCTAATTCAAAGTGAGGTGAAGAAATTGCTGGACGCTCGGATTATCTTTAGAGTCAGGCATTCTGAATGGGTATCAAACCTGGTGCCTTCCAGGAAAAAATCGGGAGAGATCAGGCTGTGCGTAGATTTCATAAATCTAAATCGCGCCTCAGACAAAGATAACTACCCGGTACCTCCCATGGAGCAACTACTACAAATGGTCTCCGGCTCTGAAATGTTTTCATTGTTGGATGGTTTCTCTGGCTACAATCAAGTGTTGGTAGCCGAGGAGGATAGATTGAAGACGACATTCAGAACTAAATGGGGAACGTTCGCATATAGAAGAATGCCCTTTGGACTGATTAATGCTGGCTCTACATTTCAGAGAGCTATGGACATAGCTTTTCGCGGACTGATTGGGCGAAGTGTGGTGGTCTACCTTGATGACATCACCATATTTTCGAAAAAAAGAGGGGAGCATGCATTCCATTTAAAGAAAATCTTTGAACGCTGCAGAAAGTATGGCATTTCCCTCAATCCAAAAAAGTGCGTGTTTGCTGTCACAGAAGGCAAGTTACTGGGGCATATAGTGTCTAAGGAAGGTATCTCTATAGACCCAGAAAGGGTTAAGGCCATTGAACAAATTCCCATGCCTCATAATAAGAAGGGAATGCAATCCTTCATGTGAACAATAAACTTTGTAAGAAGGTTCGTGCCTGATTTTGCCCAAACTGTCAAACCGTTGCAGCAGATGGTCAAGCAAGATGCACAGTTTAAATGGACTGAGACTGAAAAGGATGCTTTTAGTAAAATCAAGACCGATGTTGCACATGCACCCTCTCTTAAAAGTCCATATTTTGACAAAGACTTCATTATGTATACTTTTGCGTCCGATGATTCATTGGCAGCTGTACTTACGCAAAAGGAAGATGGGGGTGATGAATTCCCAATCTCTTTCATGAGCACTGGGCTACAAGGAGCTGAGTTAAACTACCCAGCCATTGACAAACATGCATATGCAGTGTTTAAAGCAGTCAAGCAATTCAGACCTTATATACTAAAGAATCGAACCAAGGTAATAGTCCCTTACCCAGCCGTAAGATCCCTTCTCATTCAAAAGGAATTGGGAGAAAGAAGGGGCAACTGGGTAACATCCCTACAAGAATACGATTTGGAATTCAAACCAGCCACTATGGTGAAAGGTCAGGGGCTATGCAAGCTGATGACTGGGAGTAGTAATAGTGAAGAACAAGCATGGGATAATGAAGCTGAATTACATGTAATGGATGTTTGTCCTTTATTCACAGCTCATGAATCTTGGTACAGAGATCTTGTACATTACTTGCAGTCAGGGGTATTTCCTGAACATTGGAGTTCCAAACAAAGAAGAGCTTTACGTCTAAATTCATCTTCCTACCAACTCGTAGAAGGCATACTATTCAGAAGAAATTATGATGGGGTCCTTCTAAGATGTTTAGAAAAAGCAGACGCTGAGAAAGTAATGTCTAAATTACATGATGGACCGGCCGGTGGACATTATTCAGGAGACACTACAGCCCATAAAATCCTTAGGGCCGGTTACTATTGGCCAACGCTCTTCAGGGATGCCCATGCGCACGTCAGAAAATGTGATACTTGCCAAAGATGTGGTGGAAGACAACCCAGAGCAGCAGCGCCTCTAAATCCTGTAATGATCACTGAGCCTTTCGAGCAATGGGGAATAGACGTCATTGGAGAAATAAAGCCAAATTCCTCCCTGCTACACAAGTATATTCTTACGGCAACTGATTATTTCACCCGCTGGGTCGAAGCTATCCCCTTGCACAAAGTAAACGAAGACGAAGTCATCAGTTTTCTACAAGACCATATCATGACCAGGTTTGGGGTTCCAAGTTCGTTAGTTTTTGATAATGCTAAATATTTTTCATCCATTAAGATTACTGCATTTGCTCATGAGAAAGGGATAAAATTACACTATTCTGCTAACTATTATCCACAAGGGAATGGCCTGGCTAAATCCTCCAATAAAAACCTCATTAGAATCTTGAAGAAGACCGTCATAGAAAACCAGCGAAGTTGGCTCTCAGCCTTACCCAATGCCCTGTGGGCTGATAGAGTTACCCCTAAGTATGCCATGGGAGTGTCACCCTTTACCCTTGTATACGGAAAGGAATCCATCCTTCCCCCTAACATCCTGCTACCGTCTTCCATACTAGCTCAAGAGTCTAGGGGGTCGGATGATGAAGTTCTCCAAGTAAGAATATACGATCTTCTGAAAGCGGAAGAGGCCAGATCCAAAGCAAGAGAACGTTTCCAACAGTAGCAGGAGGTAGTAAAAAGATGGTTTGACAAGCACAAAGTCAGGAAGAAGGATTTGGAGGTAGGAGACCTTGTCCTAAAATGGGATCATCCCCACGATGAGAAGGGGAAGCACACTAAGTTCCAACAGTTATGGGTAGGACCATTTCAAATCACCGCTAAACTTGGCCCTGCTACCTATATGTTACAGGATTTACAGGGATGGGAGGAGAACCTGCCAGTTAATGGTCTGGTTCTCAAACCTTATTTTTCTTAAGTTGTTTTTGAGTTTTCTGACTTGTACATAAATAAACTGTGTTGAGTTATGCTTTCATTTGTTTTAAGTGAGTTTTTTTTTCAATAAAGTTGGTTAACTCGTGGTTATGTGGGGAACTTCACATTTCTGGAAATAGTAAACATTTGTTGAATAGTTGGACTGTGGTTTTCCATGTGAATTTCTTCCACCAACTAGTTTCTCAAAATATTTGTGTGCATTGCGGTCCTGCTTAACCTCCTGTAAGGTCAATCAGATTCAAAAGTCTAGATTACTATGCTGAGGCTCCGTGCACTTTACACTTAGTATCTAAGGGGCGATGACTGGGGACCCACGAAGAAGAGCAAGATGAACAGGGTGTTAAATCTAAATGAGCCCATGCCAGGAAATAAGTGCCAGAAGGCAGATAAGAGTCAGAATTCCTATAAAAGCATCATGCTCCAGAACTAAATCCAGATCATAAAGTACTAATTTGCCAATGACCCTCTCTGTCCGTGAGCTGAAACCTTAAGCACATCACTCACACAAAAGGGCACTATGGGATAGAGGATCCTGAATGAAAATTCAGTAAGAAAGGCATGTATGAAGACTCTCATTAAAAGAGGACAAAATCCGAAAAGCATAAAAGTGGCTAAGACGGCATGGGAATGAGGAACAAATGAATGTTTCTATTCATCACCTGCTACAATCCTGTGGTGTCCAATGTTACCAGCTACCTGAAGAAAAATTAATAATGAACTCAATTTTTTGGCCTCAACAGAGTTATCCAGACTCTAGAATCTTGACTTTCATCGCCCAAATTGGACTGATATCAATGATCAAGGTACACACTTCTGTTATTGAGAAATCGGTCTAGCTGGAAGAGTTCAATGGATTCTTTTTTGGTAGGACAGTCTGCTTTTCAAGGAAGAAACCACCCAGAGATCTAGGTTCACCAGGAAATCGCCAGTTGTTGCTGCCGCAACCTTTTTCCCCGATTTTAGTTTTCACTTAAATTCGGGGACCCCTCCTCTTCATTGTTTACTTGGATCGATTATTGAGAGCTTGGTGCCTTTGAGCATATCTTTGCGCCTGAGGTTGATTTCCCGCCTTTGTGTTTGCTTCGTTCAGTCAGCTCGAGTCGCGTGGTTTGTTTTAGTACCTGTAGAACATGAATTTTTTGCCTTAACGAAGAAAATTGATGTTTTCGCCGCAATTGGGCCTTAGCGCTGTTAGTTTTCTCTTTGGATCGGGCCTCTTTCGGAAGTTTTTGAGTCTTAATTTGCTCGCCGTTGCGGCTCCCAGAGAAAACTGCCCCCCATTTGAAGTTTCATTCGACGCCCGATTCGACGTCCCAAATCGCTTGTTCCTGAGTTCCTACCTACCCCCCGTTGCGGCCGGGAGGATGAAGTCAGTGGCCGACGTGAGTTTCATCCGACGCCCGAACTTTGCCTTGTTTAGCCTCCGTCGCATGTCTTTAGCATGTGTCCCCTCCGCCGTCGCGGCTGGAAGAGTAATCTAGCTTCCGATCCACTTCTCTCCGCCGCCCGATTGCCTATGACACTCCTGTTTTCACTCACCCACTTCTGGTGCTCCCCTGCCGTTGCGGACCCTGAAGCCCTTGCCCACCCGATGCCATATTCTCAGCCCGTCCGATTCAAGTCTCGCGCGACCGCCGATTCTTTTTCGGGAATTCTCGCCCGGGTGAACCAGGCCAATTCTTGTGGATTTTTCATCGTAGTTAAAAGTTTCGATTCTAGCTAATGTCTCATATGAGTGGATAATGCACTAAAGTTGAATGTAGGAATAATTCCATGGATCGCTAAAGCGGCCTACGGCAAGGAAAAGGACAACCCAAGCGGATGACAGAGGCGTCGATGAGGCATTTTCAGCAGTTACTGTCAGAGGGTAAAACACCTACTGAAATGATTGAAGAAAACGCAGCGACCAGAGCAGAAACTGAATCGTTAAGGGCGCTGAAAGGTCATGCGCTGAGGGAAACCGAGAGGACAGAGTTGTAATTTAAATAGTGGGAATGAAGACTGGAAGGGGGCTTTTTCCCTTAGAAAATTTTGTAAATGTTGGCTTGTAAGAGGAACTACTTCGTTTTGCTAAGTGAACTGCAATTTTGTCTGCTGGAAAGAGTAAAGAAGTGAAATGTACCAATGCAATTCAATGAATAATGTTGAAGAAGAACTATTTCTTTTTGTAGCTGTATTTCATTTGCTGTAAGGATATTTGATGTTTTGAACCTAATTTCTTGTTAACTATTCTTCAGTATTTTCTGGGATGCATTTTCACTAAGAGCAATAAATGTTGTTATAGAATGATCGGCTATCTGGTTATTTAAATATCTGTAAGTTTTCATGTGCCGTGAGAGAAATATCAGCTATCTGTGATTTTTCTTACTGTGTGTGATAATATATTGCTCAGTCAAGATGATAACCTCGCTCCCTAGGGATAGTTTAGGTGGTTAGTTATTTCTGTTCGTATCTGGTTTGGTTGCTTGTGAGCATAAGACGAGAGGTAAGAACCTGCGCATCACTTTGTGACCGCTCCCTGCATTTAGAACAGCCTGCATTTAATTAGGCACGTGCATATCATTCATTTAAGTCAAAATACAAAAAACTCGGTGGGCCGGGCCGCAACCGGTAAAGCCTGTGTTTTACTTTGACCTACGGTAGCCGGACCGTAAACCGGACGGATTCCCTATACCAAACAGTCAGCGGGCTAGTTGGGAACGCTGATTGGGGAGAATCCCTTACTGTTGCCGCCTGCGAATTTCCAGGCCTCAACAAGGCCCAAGTGGGGGATTCAGTTTCTGTGATTCGCAGACATGCCGACAGAGGTTGTATCCATTGTAATCTCTGATTTTATATTAATAGAAATATATTTTCCTGTCCAATAATATGTGTTTGAATGAATATTTTATCCATGGATCTTTTCAAATGCTTATACATTGTTGATTATATATGTTAGAATAGATCTAAAACCCATATATATATTGTATGCTTGTCTTGTTTAATTGTGGTTGAGGAAGTGATTAATCAATACAAGCTGAAGTTGGAAAGCTCAACGGGGATCTACTTCAACAATCCAGAATAAGGTACGAGGTCTGATCCTTTAGTGTTAGATACTTAATTTCTATTGCATATTGGAAAGGATTGATTTCTAGAGTCAAGTTGTCTGTTGTGGTACCCCAAGCCATAGGAATTTATCTCCATAACAGAATTGGTTTTTGGCCAAAAGTCATGTACATACACGGATTTTTGGCCAAAAGTCACGTATACACACAGGTTTTTTCCAAGATCTGTGTATACATGTAGGTTTTTGGCCAAAAGTCACGTATATACGTAGTTGTTCTTTAAACAGTCACATATATCCTCCCTTTTGGTGAGTTTGATGTTGTGGGAAGTTGTTGGGTTTGTTGTGAGTGTGGTTGGGTTGCCAATTCTGTTACGGAGAGAAATTCCTATAGCTTGGGGTACCACAACAGACAGCTTGACTCCAGAAATCAATCCTTTCGAATATGCAATAGAAATTAAATATCTAACACTAAAGGATCAGACCTCGTACCTTATTCCGGACAGTTGAAGTAGATCCTTGTTGAGCTTTCCAACTTCAGCTTGTATTGATTAATCACTTCCTCAACCACAAGTAAACAAGACAAGCATACAATATATATATGGGTGTTAGATATATTCTAGCATATATAATCAATAATGTATAAGCATTTGAAAACATCCATGGATAAAATATTCATTCAAACACACATTATTGGATAGGAAAGGATATTTCTATTAATATAAAATCAAAGATTGCAATGGATACAACCTCTGTCGGCACATCTGCGAATCACAGAAACTGAATCCCCCACTTGGGCCTCCACCACCTCAATCCTCCATCTCTCGATAGCAAGCTCACAAGCAAAAGGAAATCTTGGGAAGAACACAAAAGTGCTCCAAGGGACAAAGGGATGCAGACTCAAGCACAAGTTCTGGAAACAATGGACTATAGTTTCTTTGCTATCAATTCTCTCATATGCCTTTAATGTACCATAGAGTTCCTTATATAGATTTTCAAAGGGGTAATGAAAGGTCGAATTCAAGCGATCTCAAGGCATAGGGAAGGCCAGGAGTCAAGTGAGTTAGATCCATGTCAAGGAAAACTCCAAAAGGATTTGTATTATGCACACATCCCGATGTACACAGTTTTAGGGGTCAAACCCATGTATATACGTGATTAGGGGTTTAAAAGTCGCGTGTACTAATTTTCACATGTTTTTAGGGATGGTCAAGGAAACATCAAAGGACAAAAAATGGTCCAAGGGGTCTAAGGATTTTGTAGAGGGACAGGGGAAGGCCATACAAGTGTGATTCACCTGGAGTGGTAAAATCAACTATAACAAAGAGGACTCTTCAACTTCAACTGTTTCTAAAGGTTCTTCTTCGAACTGAACACTTCTTTCAAAGAAAGCTTTGTTTGTGCTCAAGTTGATCAGCTTGTACCCTTTTGAATCTTCAGAATACCCAACAAATAGGCACCCTTGGCTTTAGGGTTGCAAATCCTTTGCCTTTTTAGTTGGAATTCTAGCCCAAGCCTTTGAGCCAAAAATCCTGAAATGGGTCACATCTGGCTTATACCCACTCCAAGCTTCGAAAGGAGTAATACCATCAAGCTACTTTTTTGTTTCCCTGTTCTAGATATAGGATGCATAGTTTATAGCCTCGGCCCAAAACTTTGGTGTCAAGGCTTTAGCCTCCATCATGCAAGTTTCCATCTCCTTCAGTGATCTGTTCTTTCTCTCAGCAACACCATTTTGTTATAGTGTGTAAGGAATAGAATGTTGCATCTGTATACCTACATCTTTGAAATACTAGATGAACTCAGACTTGACATACTCATCACCATTGTCATATCTGAGGATCTTGAGTCTCCTCCTAGACTTTTTCTCAACCAAGGCTCGAAAGACCTTTAAGAGGTCAAAAACTTCAGACTTGTGCTTTAGGAAATAGACCCAACAATACCTAGAAAAATCATCTATGAAGGTGAGTGCATATTTGGATTCACTCATGGAAATATGATGAAATGGACCATCAATGTCACTGTGGATCAACTCAAGGGAAGCAGAGATTCTCTCGTGACTAGCTCTCTCATACTTGTGCTCTGGGTGTTTTCCTAGGATACAACCTTGACAGACTCCTTTAGAAAAATTGACCTTTCGTAACCCTATGATGACATGTTTGTCACTCAAATCAGAAATATACTTGTAGTTAAGATGGCAAAATATTTCATGCCAAATATTTCTTGCTTCATTAGCATGAGTAAGAAGAGCAGAGGGGTTGGAGTTGGGTAGAAAATGGGAAAACCTGTATACCTTCGAAGTGTGATCAACAACACCTTTTTCTATGACTTTACCATTCAAAATCTCTGTGATTTCAACTTCATTGGGGAAGAAGATGACTTTCTTTGGAGACCTAGTGTGAGTCATCTGATACATTGACAAGAGATTAGAGGCAAGACCTAGAACATACAACACATTATTGAACTTACCATGGTCAAGATAAATCCTGCCCTTCCCCATACTGTCAGTTAGAGAGTTATCTCCCAAAACTATTGGTGGAATTTCCGACATGTAAAGAGAGGAAAATATCTCCCTTGTTGAAACCATATGTCTAGAAGCTCCAGAATCGATAATGAAGCTAGGTGAGCTTGAGGTGCCAGCAACCAAGGCATGTACTCTCTCCTTTTCTTCTAAATTTGATCTTCCTTCCCTCTTCTTTGAGAAATCAAGAAGGGAGATGTTGTTCTTCTCTAGGAGTTGGGTCAACATGTCAATTTTCTTTTTCATACAAGAGCTCTCAGGATGATATCCCTTACTGCAGTATGCAGACTTGCTCATTTATCCTTTGTTCTTCTTCTTCTGGAAGTTCTTCTTGGAGCCTGAGGGCTCCTCTTAAGACTTTGACTTGTCTCTCTTTTTCTTAGGTGGATTTTTATCTTTTTTATTGCTTTTTGAATCCACCTTTGAATCTCCAACAACCAAATATTGGTCTTTGGAAGGTTTGATGGTTCCCATCATCACCAATTTATCTTACTCCTGAGTGAGGGATTCCATGAACTCAACAAGCTTAGGCATCCTCCAAGCTCGTGCTGTCAATTTAGTGGCATGGAAGTTCGAAAAAAACATTGAATAGTCAAGACCAAGCTTAGAGAATATGGTCAAGACTAGTTTCTCTTCCTTCTTTTTGATCCCACACTATTTTAGCTACAAAACAAGGGCCTTAAACTTGGAAAAGTAGATTTTCAATGATTTGAAGCTACTGGGACTCAAAGAGATCAATACATTCTTGATTTGATGTCCTCTCATCTCATATTTCTTTACAAAAATCTATTCAAGCTTCTCCCACACCTCATTAGGAGATGTCACTGAATCAAGATGAAAGAGGAGGTCTCTTGAAATGCTAAGACACAAAATACCATAGGCCTCATCCCTCCTGTTGTGCCATTTGATTTTCTTTGCAGCTGCATTGGGATCTACCTCAGTAGCCATGGTAACCCTCTAGATACCTTTCTCTCTCAAAAATATCTCCATCTCATCTTTCCATTTAAATAAATTGAATGGAGTCAAGATGATCCTTTGAGATTGGTCCATATCTCAACTCATGTGCCCTTCAGTTAGCAGAATGCGCTCCCAATCAGTGATGTCAAACCTACAATAAAAATTTGGAAGGAGAGAAATTGATCTAAAAATGCTCTGATACCATGTGTAAATTGAACCCAATTCATAGATCAATTGCACTCACAAAATTGCTAATCAAACATGCAAAATTCACACAAAAGGAGACTGAAATTGGAGAATAACTTAAACTTGTATTGAATAAGTGTACATTAGCCAACCATATGAAGTAATAGGCTGATAAAATATATAATTTCATGAGATATTCGAAATCACTAGGTTTCTATTCGAATTGGTCAAAAAGCAGGCTTGCTAAAACTAGTCAAATCCCCCATAGGTGCAAGAAAGACTTTCCAAATCTAGATGCTCACGGATAGGCTAAAGCAAGCGATAAAGATGATAAGTGATGGAAAGAAAACTTATTCATGATTTTTTTTGGATAAAATAAAGGATGATGATGTGGGAAAAAAACAAGGCAAGTTCTCCTAGACTAGCTTTTCCTTTATGCCTTAAAATTGCTGTAAAGCAAGGCATCTTTTAGAAAAAATAGAACTACACTTTTAGGAACCAGGAATAAAACTAGACTTGCTAAAATAGTTTCCAGGATGATCCCAAAGTGCTCCATGACCCATTTTAGCAAGTATTGACTTCTAGGTGCATGCGGAAGCCAGCTAGCATAGAGAGGAATCTAGGAATCTAGGAATAAGACAAAAATAATTAATTAATGTAAAATATGGGTAACTATGGGTTGATTATTCTAACAAACATACTAAAATAATTTAATTTAAATAAAAAATAACTGGACTCTTCTTGAACTTTAATTTGGATGATTTTTTTAACTTGGCCATTTTTTCATGAGTAACTCAAATATGTATTTGGTTTTTCTACATAAAAATTTTCACTCTATAAACCATGCCTTTTATAATAAAATAGTCACATCCAACTTGCACAATACAACAATATTCATGCGTATTTATACTTTCTCGTCAGTATTCATATGCCAACTACCTCTTATTATTTTATTATTTCTTCTAACTACATAGTGCGCATATTTATTACCCGCCAACTATCAAGTGGAAATATTCACATTACATTCATTTTCACCTTAGATACCTTCCTTAGGTAGCTTACAAGTGCTGATTACAATATTTGGTAAATATATTAGACTTACTCCTTCTTAGTGACTGACAATGCCATGATTGAAGTGGAAGGGATCCCATCGTCTTTAAGAGCAATGTGCACCTCCCCTTGATTGAAATTTATTATGTACCCATCCTCCCCATACTGCAAACTCTAAAAATTCCTCCATTGGTACAGTTATAGCCTTAGGTATTTCTTCAAAATGATCCCCAATTCATTGCTCCATTTCATTTATTTCCTTCCATTTCTAAGGAGCTTCTTCTCGTGATATAAATATAGTATCCTATGGCATATGCCATGAGAGTTTGGTGAATTTCCTCCTTCTTCTCCTCTTAGAGTATGAAGAAACCTATTGTTTAAAAAAAACTTTAGTGACAAAAGGCCACATGAGAGCAAGGGGGGTGTCATTAAAGGAATTTTGGAAGCCAACATAATAGATAATGCAGGGAAACAATTCAAACTTGAAAAATCTACAAGTTCTTTTATGATAATACTCTAGATGAGGACAACAATTAACATCTATTTCAATTTAATAGAATTTTAAAATATGCTCAAATATCTCTAAGGGTTATCCAATATTCTAATCCTCTTCACACACACACACACACACATTGTTATCCTATGAAATGGAACTTCTCCGTCCGAGTACGGACACCCAATGTGTCGGTACACAAAAGCACAAAATGGATAGAAGTGGCCAAAAACACTATAGATGTACATGAGCCTTGATGCATCATCCTTTTACGACTTTGCCCTATTTTTATAGGGTCATTAGGGAGAGTTCACGACTATTTCCATTGCATCCCATGAATCATTCATGAGTATTGACATTGCATCCTGCGTATACATGATCATAGTTGGAACTCGCAAGTTTCCCTTATGAAATTCGTGTATCATATGCGACCTGATAGTATTAATAGTCGTGAATTACTTAATCCAAAAATTAAAAATATAAAAAATTTTAGTTGAGTATGTTGCACTTGAAAATCTCACTGCTTGTCATCCTTCAGAAGAGTTTCATGTTGCCTATTAACCTCCTAGAAAACCTGGTCTGCGTCACCCTGAGCATTTTTTCTCCATGACCTAGAAGGGACGGAACTCCCTTGCATTTTGCATAGAGCGTTGCCAATGCCTAGCTCAGTTGAGCAAAGAGGGCCGATTTTCCTCTTTTTTGGAAAAAACCCTAGACTGACGCTCTATCCAGTTTAGCTAAAAGCACTGGTGGTTAGTCAAGAGGAAAAATAGATGTTTCTAGAAGCTTCTGTACAAAATCCTTCATGGAATTAGTTCCTATATGCCTGGGAGAGGTGGAATTCACCTCCCTCACCTATATGGATCTAATTCTATCCTTTTCTCAAGTCATCTCTTGGGTTTTAGGCCTATAAATGAAGCCTTCATGGAGAGAGTGGGAGAGGCCAAAAAAAGCATCCTTATGCTGCTAGTTTGAAGTCTGATCAGAGGAAAAGTAGAGGTATCTTGTGTTTGGAGAGGTCTTCATAGTCATAGGAGATTGTAGACATTCTTGATTGAGATAGAAGCCATCGACATCAAGGATTTTTGGTTGTATTTATTTTTCATCCATATATTAATACAAAGACATTTCCCTTTCCTATATTTGATTGTAGTGTTTGTAATTAAATATTATTGGATTCCTTGATCACCAATATGGATAGTTAGTTATCATGATGCTCTCATCCTTTTGTTTGTCTTGTGATATCTTTTGCAGATACTGAACCATTGCAAGGACTTTTTGGAGAGAAGATAAATGGATCCAAGGTTGAGGTATAATGTGTTTTATGTTAATTGATTTAATTATTCAAGGAAAGGTTATGTTCAATATGTATTTTTGTTCTATAGTTGTGTCTTATGTTGCAGAGGAACAAGCGGTGTCCGCATTGGTTTAGAATTCCTATTGACAAAATTGGAAACTTCACTGGGTATCTAGCCTAATCCAGTTAGATCTGGGGAATATCGAGACAGATCTGGTGCAGATCCAGTCATATCTACAAACTTCGGTAAGTATTCCATCTATGAAGGTTATTTCTCTCTCCTTTCAGTTGTTTTAGTAAACAAGGTGAGTTATCCATCTTATGCCTTTGATATTTTTCCTCTATTCTGAGTACAAAAATTTGCAATTTTTCAGTCATCTCAGTCTTTATGGTTTCTCTTGTAGGATCTTATGTTTTTCTGTGTACAATTGATTGATGCCTTTATCTTTAGTTGACAGAGTGTCGATTTACCCTACACCACCTTTTTCCTTCTCGACCAAAGCGCCAACACCGCTTTTTCTCTTCCTTAACAGAGTGTTGACAACGCCTTTTTGTTGAACACTAGGAGCGCCATAGCAACCTGAGACGCTCTGGTGTAGTGCCTTTCAGTGTGTTGAGGTAGGTCTTCAAAACTGCCTATTTGCAAAAAATTTGTTTAAAAAATTGAAATTTTTTCTGTCCTCCGATACTTTTCAGTTTGGTCTGCTTGCTTGCTTGCTATCTGATTCACTCATTTTTTGTGAATCTGATTCTGGTTTTGAGTGCATATCCAAAAAATTCTATCTTTGCATTGTCATAAAAGGAATCGAAAACGTAGTTTGATCTTGGTCTTTTTAGTGAAGTGTCTGAAAATTTCCTTTTGAAAAGAAAGCCTATACCCTCTTTTTGTTCAGGAATAAACACCTTATAACCAAAGGTCTAGGGTTACCAAAGTACTCTTAAAACTTCTAGACAATCAGCTTTAAAGTACAGAAAGGAAATAGGAAGATAGAATGTACTCACCCGATTAATGACGGTTGATCCAAACTTTGTCTTCTCCCGCTCTGCTTCTCCTCCAAAGCTTTCAGGGATGCACCTCCTTCACCTGCAAAGAGCAAATCCTCCAAGTACAAACTTATACATGTATATATGACAAGATAGATAAACAATATATAGAGTGCTTAATCATAAATATTCATCAAACCATGATACATGAAATATATTCAACACACATTTGGAATAAGGATTCTATTTATTAACAATATTGAATGAGATAAGGTTACAACCCAACGCTTGAAACAAGGACTCCTCTGCAACCAAAGGATTCTGAGTTCTGCTGCTCCGAAGACTTCTGAATAGATACCACCAGCATAACTTTGCTCTTCAAGTATATATGTTAATGCCCTCCCCAAGGATTCTATTTATACTTAGTGAAATAGAGCAGTTTCGAAGGTTGAGGAGGTTGACACAGTTAAGATAGTTATTGATTAGGGCTTAACACATCTCCATTAATCACGATTTATTATTTTTAATGTCAAAGGAAGGCGTACGTGAGTATTGATACTAGCAACCCACGTATAACACGTGAGTTTCTATAAGGGAAACCTGCGTACAGATCTGTACATGGGTTGCAATGACAATACTTGTGTACAGTACGCGATATGTTGTAGGAAAAGTCACGTATGTACATGGGTTGCTTATAGGAAAATTCGTGTACATCAATTGACATATGAAAAGGTAAAAATGGAAAGTTGTATGGATAGTGAATGTATTTCATAACATTCCCATATATATTGTTTTAGGCAACCTTCAATCCATAAATGTCCTTTTGTGCGCCAACATATGAAATGTTAGCACTCGAATGGAGAAGTGTCATTTGGGTTCATAACAGATGCTCCCTAATGTGTGAGGTCAGAAGGAAGCGATGGCCGAAATACTTTATAATCTTTATCTTTGGAGAACTCAGAAATCCAATGGAGCAGAGGTAGTACCTAAAACAAATACATAATAATGTCATATACAAAGTCATATTTGAGGATGCTATGTTCAATATACTGGAACACTAGCTCCTCTACAATATTTGAGTACATCATATGATATGGGTACAAGACCAGGCATATTACAAAGGTGGATCAAAGCCACAATATACAATAATGATGAGTCTTCAAAGATCTGGAATCCGTGTACATAAGTGGAATATAATCTTGCACAACTTAGTCCATAAATGAGGAACTAAGGTCTTCATAAACAATCCCAAAGAACCAATACAATCCAAGGCATGTGAATAAATGTAGGTTGAAGTCAAACATGGAGTGGATTCAAAAGTTTGTCAATCAATAGGTGATAATCAATAACTTAAGCAAAGGATTTCACTAATGATGAAAGTGAATTCTGAGGTACGTTCGTCAAAACTCTAGGTCTTCGTTGTCAGGAAGTACTGATGCAGAACCATGTTGTGATACGAAAGGCAATAGATCCTCCAATAGATCACAAGAGTGACTAGGAATTGGGTGAAAGAAGGTAGACACAAATGATAATAGATACGACAATGATGGGATCAGGATAGAGATCAGACATTGAGTTGAGTCCTTGGACATTGAGCACGACATAGAGATGACCCAAGGCAGCTTTTAACTTTATAGATAGGACAGGTAGATTTATCTGTCATGTAGGAGACATGATCAGATTCCCCAAATATAACAGATAAGAGGAGGAGTAGTAAACTCAAAGTAATAGCTGAACTAAAAGTGAACACTGAGACATGGGTATCAGAAAAAAAAAGATAGTACTATGTTCAAGGATGACATGCTGCTACTAACTGAAAACAAGAGAAAACTTCTTCCTTACCTTCCCTGTTAAATTTTAACGAGTCCAGGAAAGTCAACTCGGATCTCTCTTCATTTTTTAACAAGATTGAAGAGAAGAGAAAATAATGCTTGATAGTGTCACTGATTCGTGGATTTAATGAGCCCGAACTAGTACATGATTAGTCGGTGTTTTCACATTTAGAGAGTGTGAAAACTCCAAAGAAGACTCCAGGGGGGTCCCTTTTCATCCAATTTAGTCTCTTGAGGCCGGAAAAGTATAAAACATACCACATAAGAACTCTCTTAACTTCTACGGAAGAAAATGTCACGTCCCCGACCCTCCGACCGGCGAAGAGGACGTGACTAACACAGCGAAACATGGGCAAACAGCCCCATGAACATAAACATGAAAAATACTGATATTAAAAGCTTAAACAACATGCACAACAGAGTGCATAAAACATCATACAAGATGCATAATTCCTCAATCATTCAGTGGAAGCAAACATATTCATAAACCAGCATTCAGCATGTTCATCATAACTCATTAAACATCAATATAATTGCAGAGATGGAATAGCAATGGTACTTATCTTTTGATGAAGAATCCTGCAACGAGCTACGCTGCTGCAACGTTCCACCCAACCATAGGCCAGCTTGCTCATCAATCTCTCAGCAATGCCGCCACCCCGAGCTGGGCATGATTCCTCCAAGGATAAGGGTCAATGCAGGCTTACACATAGCCAAGGGACACACTCAGCAAACCAACACAGCTGGGTTTATCAGGCCATCAACAGACCGGCCAAGCCAGCACAGTCCAAAGACCAACCACTGCTTACATGCAACAAAACCATCACTTCACAACCCTGTGAAGAAGCAAAGGCAACCGGGGATAATCCCAAACAAAAGATGAGCACAGCTCAAGCCCATAAGGCGACACAGAGTTGTGCTTGGCCCTAACGTGGCCAAAACAACTCAGACAGTCTCAAACGAAAGAGAAGTCAAACTCCAACAATCTGCAGCAGCCCAACTTCATAGTGAATGAGGGCAACATCACATAGTCCACAAAATAGAGGAGAAGCCAACTCCCAGCGTGAAACTCAACCAACGGATTGGAAATCCACGGTGACTCAAAACGAAATTGAACACCACAGCCAACAAAACACAGGGAAGACAATAGTCCCAAAATGAATTCAGTGAGCAAGGCTCACAACATGGAAAAACGCACACTCAGTCCACAATTGAAGAAGAAAATTGGACTCACCACCACATTCAAAAATCATGGGAAGAACAATAACAACCCAAAACATGGGTGAAATCAACAACAAGCCGCATACACAGCAGAAATTCATGCCCGTGAGGCTGCTCTCCCAACTCGCTGCATGCGCAAAACTAGAGAGGGAACCCCCGACCATCGCGTGAGGAAGACAGAACCCACCTCTGCGTGAGGAAGATGAACCGACCACTTCCTCAGCGCACGGATGAACAGGCAATACCAAAGAAAGACGAATAGACCACAGAGAACCTGCGTAATGGAGAGTATGTGAGGGAGAACAGACAGTCATGTGGCACCAACCAACCATGGGAGAATGGGGAAATCATGGAAGAAAGGAGTGGATGCAGTCATGGGTGGAGTGGGCGTGTGGGCAAGGGACTGACAGTCCTGTCACTCCACTCCCAAAAGCAATAAATGCCTCAACCACCAGCCATAACTGCCCCCAACAACAAAACCAAGTCATTGAAGAGGTTGGTGAAACAAGAAAGGTGGAAAAACAAACAAGGTGGCAACACATGGGTTTTTCCCCCATAAACCAAGGTTTGACATCCCCCACCCCTTATCCTTTGGAACCATGCCCTTTTCACTCAACGTTGTACTACCATAGATGGTTGTGGTTTTAGTTTTAATTGATGTGCGTATTCACATGATGCCAAATTATTATGTGCCAAATGGCATGATAAACCATCGGCAACTATCCCCATTGCCGAAACACACACACAACCAAATCGATGGTGGGGATTTTGCCTTGAGATCCTCACCACGATTAATTACAATATATACATCATGCAAATGGGGTCAAAACTGGGGACATTACAGAAAAGGTGAACCTTTTTTGTACTTAGTCAGGGGGGTCCGAAAAAAGTTAAATTAGCACCTACCCAATTCTCCTTCGAAAACAACATATAGCTTGAGTTTTACGAGTGTGAAGGAAAGAAAGATCACTCAGAAAGATCCATTTGAGTACAAGAAATGGGGCTTACAACAATAAACTCAATGATTTGTTCTTTAATGTTTAATGAGCATGACAAAGACATAAAGTACACTCAAAATATTTTTCATGTTTAGGTCCAGAGCATGAAAAAGAGAAAACTAAGCTCATATCGGAAGTTCCTTTTCCGTAAATTTAGTCCCTCGGGTCTAGAAAAGTGATAAACCTATGCCTGAGAATACTCTTCTCAATTCAGTAGAAAAGAGAGTGATCCTTTCTCATATTATTCTGCAAGGTTCGAGAAAGAGATAACCTACCACCAATGCAGATGCCCATTCACATATTCTTAACGAGCTTGAATGGACAACTTAACTTGGCAGTCAAGTCTGTTTTTAAGGAGTCAGACCTGGGCCTAAAAAAAACTCCATAAGGGAGGGGAGTCCTATAAAGGGATAGCTTGTAAAAAAATACCAAAAAGAGGCTCTATTTGGCGTGAAAAATAGCTAAGAGGATACCCATGTACCTTAAACAACTACAGCATGAGTATCAAAAGACAACATAGGTTCTAAATGAGGATACTCATGAGAGGAAGGACCTATCCATGGAAGAACAATGGTAGAGATGGGGAGCTAATGGTTTTAAAATACCATAGTCTGTGGAAAAATGTTGATTGCTAAGTTTAACGTGGATTAAGTATAGATGCAAAAATGCATTGGAAATGACAAAAACCACCCTATAGGAGCAAAAACACTTCATAATGATGAAAAACCTGTTACAAGGCCAAAAGAGATATGGTATTAGTTAAATACATTTCGAACTATAGGAAAAAACCCACTTTTAGAAATATAATTTCTATAAATAGTTCAAAATTTAAAATAAAACTTACCATTTTGAATTTTAGCCATAAAAAAGCAAGTTTTTACCTCTACCTTCATTCAATCAGTGAGGAAAATCCAACGGAGGAAATCCAATTCTGCAAGTTGCAGGTAAGACTACACCCCGAGCTCTTTAATTTGATCCTATCAATTTTTAATTTTGAGTCCCAATTTTATGTTTTTAAGCATCCTAAAGCAGGTCATGCTGTGTACGCAGGTTCACTATGTTGAAACTCGTGTACACACGTTCTGTATGGGGGTTTCCCTGAGGGACAGTTGCATACAGTACATGACATTTCTAACTAGACAATCGCATGTACTGCGTGAAGGAGAAAAATATATGTTGAGTCAAAAATTTTGAAAATTTATATGATACTAAAGATTCATAATGTTTGTTTTGCTAGGTGTGAAGATGATGTTGGAATAGAGGGAACGGGAGCATGAGGATATGGACCAGGAAGCTCTCCAAAGTGCACCCACTATACATGTTTTACAAACGAGTGGGTTATTGAAATTCTTTTGCTCATCACCTATGCAGGCCAATTTCCACTTGCTAGAGTTCATGATAAACTAATGGGACCATGATTTAGGGATGTTTGACCTACAAGGTGAAAATTTGGAAATTACTTCCGAGGACATATATTTTATTGCTGGTTTTGTCATGACGAGGAGCACTAGTAAACTTAGAGGGAAATGGCAGGGGTGGTGATCCTTTAAGTGTCCAGAAATACATTGATGTGTACTGCACACCTGGTATCCAAAAGAGAGGGATTTGCATTCCCATTACACATATACGTGATCTTCCACTACAGGTACTGACCAGCACCATAGTGAGGGTTGTGGGATCATCTTCACTACATCTAGCTACATGGAACCAAATGAGGTTGGAAGTGGATTGTATGCAGGGTGCCCTGTATGATTGGTGTTCAAGAGTTGTCCCAATTTTGAGAAAACAACTCTCTGATTGCAAGAGAGGAAGGTGAAAGAACTTTGGGTATTCTAGCATATTGGTTGCCTTCTTCTTTGAGAGAGTGCCAGGGTTGAGCCCTACCATACCCCTACAAGTCCAATATCCATGTCATCCTAGGCTGAGCAGATGGGGAGACATATTCCTCCATCAAGGAGGAGGTGGCTCAGTGCAGAGTGTGTATGATGATGACTTCTACTTCTAGTGGGAGCGACAGCTACCGGCACTAGAGTATTTTTCGTATGCCGGGATGGATTTTTGAGGTGATCTAGACCTTGTCCTTTCTCCAGGAGGAGCATGGGGAGAGCTAGGTAATTTTTAATTTTCAAGTTTTTTAAAATTTTTATGAATTTTAATATATACATATATACATATGTATAAGAGTCCTAATCCTATAAACATGTCAAAATGCAGATATTGGACCGAACCGCCCTGAAGGGCATCCATGTATGTTTGTTCGTCCTGTCTTAGGCGAAGACCTAGGGATTATTAGCGTTCTGGAGGGGAAGCTGGCCATTCTTACCCAGAGAGTGCCCACTTTGTGGATAGAGCATATCCCGGCCGTCATGCAGGAGTTTTTGGTTGGAGTTCCACCTATCTGGTTATGCCTTTTAAGGCGGGTGGCCAGAGCAGTTCTAGTGTATATAGATGTTGTGGGGGCTGCCGAAGCCAAAGAGGCTGAGGAATCCAGAGTACAAAGAGACCATGGGGACCAAGGGGGTCCAAGTGACCAGGGTGGTCATGCTTAGATCTAGGACATTTTGATGGACTGTGATCCACATTTTGTATATTATACAGTTTATGACTGGATCTGAGGATCGGACTCAACCTATCTATAGACAAATATTCACACACACACACACACACACACACACACACACACACACACACACACACATATATATATATATATTGTTGTCGATATATTTACAAGTGTTTTTTATGTGCATGCTGAATATTTTTATGAAATGTGTGTTAGATGCCAATCCAAAATGTAATTAGCATATGCATCAGTCAGTGAATTCTAATTTCTTGGAATGTGATTGAATATAATAAATTCAAAATTTCTTTCCAATAACCTAAATTGCATGAACTGACATAATAGAATAGGGTTCTGCACCTGATAAGCTCAATTGAGCTGGGAAACCACCAGTTGAGAGTCCAGGTGGACTTCCAACTGGGTGATACCACGTGACAAAGCATCCCATAGAAGCTCAATTACAGCCCTATACTCAGCAACATTATTAGAAGCGAGACCTAAGAAAATGCCTCCTGAGGCAACTAGCTGTCCCGAGGGAGAGTAAATGACCCATGCTACTGAAGCTAGGTTACAAGTGTGGCGATCAGCGCCATCAACGAAACCTATATACCTCTCGGCAGACATCTGCAACAACCAGCAGATGGTATAAAAAAAAAAATTGACAAACTAATGTACATAAAAATACATAAAATACAAGAAAAAGTGCTAAGCCTAAGCATAGTACTTTTTCAGGTAGAGCCCATTTCTAGGCTCAGGCAGCTTATTCCCATCAAAATCAATTAACTCACATGTGCCCTTCCTTAATAATTTCAACACGACATAAGACATAAGGCCCTAACCACATGGCCTTGAACTTTCTTGCCCCCATGGGTTCTTTGTCTTGATCCCAAAGCAAAACAAGTTCCCCCTCAGAGAAAATCTAAGGTTTGACCGACTTATCATATTGATTTTTGACCCTATTCTTGTGATCTTGATTAGCAATCAGCACATCTCTACGTTGTTCATCAAGGTGTTCTAAATGTACCAGATGTTCTTCAAGCTCTGTCGTATCGGGTAACACATGAATAGCTATTTTCAAAGACAGGATTTCACATTCAACCGGGGTAACAACTTCCACTCCATGAATGAGTTGGAAGGGGGAGAAACCCGTAGCAGTTTTTACATTAGTTCAATATGCCCAAAGAGCAGGGTATAGCATGATATGCTAGTTAGAATGGGCTGTATCAATTGTACGTTTGAGGATGGTCTTCAAAGTATTGTTTACAGCCTCAACCTGACCATTTGCTTGTGGATAGTATGAAGATGAATGTTCTTGTCTGAATCCAAGCATAGTGGTCAGTTCCATCATCATGCTATTTTGAAAATGACTGCCATGGTTAGTGACAATCACTTTGGGTATACCAAACCGTGCTATAATCTGATTGAATACGAATAAAGCTGTGGTTTCCCAATCAGCTTTAAAAGTAGTCATTGCCTCTGCCCATTTCGTAAAATAGTCAACAGCGACAATAATATATTTATGCCCTCCAGTAAAGGCTAGGTTGCATGTCATGTAATCAATCCCCCATTTCATGAAGGGTCCTATTGAGACAACGGGAAACAACGGAGCAGGATGTGACCACATTTTCTTGGTGTAAAGCTGACAAGGATGACAGCACTTTACTGCTTCTACACAATCTTCGAATATCATGGGCCAGAAATAACAAACACGTACTATCTTTTGGGACGTAGCTAACCTAGATAAATGACCCCCACATGCTCCACTATGGGAATCATTCAGTACATTCTCCGCTTCCTCATGGGTAAGACATCGACGCAAAATGGAATCTATCCCTCTTCGATATAATGTATCTCCTATGATGAGGTATTTCTTAGCATGAAGGCATAATTTATGTCGTTCCTCCCATGAGGAAGCTATAGGATACTTCAAAGTCTAGAGATATATAAGTATATCTATGTACCAGGGATCAGAGGTGGATATCAGGAAGATATGCTCATATGGGAATGAGTCATCTTCAACGACTACATCTTCTTCAGTAGGAAATTCTGCTATAAGCTCAGCAAAAAGATTTATCCCCGGCAACGATGCCAAAAAGTGTTGCCGCCTTTCACACACCTGGGCCAGGTGGCAAAAATATTCAAGCCACTCGGTCTGTCCTTGGGGGCAAGTCTCGAGTCAAGGCTGTCACCTTGTTCTTGACTCCTTCGTTTAGGCTCAACTCCTAATGAAGCCAAGGGGGGTAGACCCTATTAAGTTACTAAGGATGATTACTTAGTGTTGTGATGTTGAAACTGACTGAGTTACTTAGGAGTTTGGAATTTAATTATAGATAATCAAAGATGGAAAGATATAAAAGATGAACACAAGAAAGCACAATGCTGAGACACAATATATATATATATAACAAGAAAAAAACCAGTGCCTTAGAATGGAGTCAAAAATAGAAACAATGTACTTGCATGTGCTTGGAGTGAGCGTTTTGTGATTGCCTCTTGGTATGTTTTAAGTTAAGAATGAAGTGTGAGTTGATTAAAATTAGGCAAAGGGGGGACTCCAGATATACTCGAGAGTACTTGGAGTATGTCCAAAACTAAACCTTCATGGCTACCCGCAAGGAATATGTGGGATGAAATGGAGTCTCTAGGTTTATTGTTCATAATGCACCCATTAGGGTGTGATAGAGATCAGTTCCCCGAGGTCACTTTTCAGAAGTTCCCGCTTCCTTTGGGTATTTTGCCACCGTAAAAGGTTTGATCTAGGTGTTGGATTTTCACCTGATGGTTTGTTAGTTGGGGAGAGTGAGTCCTAATTATAATAGTCATCCAAATTCTTTTGATACAGCTTGACTGATCGGACGAACCGCATCCAAGTCCAGAGCATACACACTGGAGTCTTGTAAATTTTAGTAAGTTTTAAACTGGATGTTCTTATTTAAAAGAAAACCCTCCAGGAACCTCTTTAGATCCAAGTGGATCTCAATCAGGGAATAGAGGAGGGGTTAATTTTATGATATCTGAAAACAAATGATTGAAAAATAAAACAGATCCACAATTCTAGTTTTCTAATTAGTCCTACCACGAATCTCTTTCCCCTTTCGGGTCAATCGGGAAATCGTCGAGTAATTATTACGATTACTTTGAAAAAACAAAAAGTGGAATATGAAATTAATAATAAAATAAATTATACTACCCTACAAATTAGATCAATGCTATTTAAAGAAAGAAATAAGCAGAAAGCGACGAAAAGGACACCGACGCAAATCCCCCAGGGGGGATGGGGAATGGGCTCGAAAGAGCCTATTCCAGAAATAATTTTATTTATTATTGGTTACAATATCAGGGAACTGAAATATCAAAAAATTCTTGGTCCTTATACAGGCTGAAACCAAGATCTTACAACTTTGCAAAAATTTTAAGATTTTAGTGAAAAGGGAGACCCCTAGGGGGATTTGAACGCTCCTGAGGCCACTTCGGACAGAAGCTTCCTTTATTTTCTGTCAGAACTGATAAAATACAGCAAGGATGTTATAATAACATACGCCCAAAATCACTTTAATACTACCTTTGGATCAGCCTACCTTATCTAAAAAAAAATGAAGTTAAAACTAGCTAAACAGGCGAAAAAGGAACCAAGGAAAGCAAGCTTTCCATGGGATTTTGGCTCAATTTTTGTGCAACCAATGAAATATGCACTGATATTTCATAATATTAAATTTTATAACAGCGAAAGGAATCTAATGCATGTGATCTACAAGTTTTCTTTAAATTTTCATGCAAAAAGACGATTTCCCTAAAGCTAGATCTAGAATGCTTATGAAAATTTTTTAATTGCAAGATCTAGACTATAGGATTTGATAAGATAGATATATGTTGGAATTACTTTTAATATGATATATATAAGCAAAATCAAATCTACGAATAGAGTAACCAGGTAAAAATTGTTGATTTTTTATAGAAATGAGAAGAAGAGGAGAGAAGGTCGGATCGTTGCTTGAATGGAGCAAGCTGAAAGGAGGCCCTTTTGTGGAGTGCTGAGGGACAGAGTCTTGAGCTTATTGGATAGGAATGGCGTCAGTCTAGATCCACACCTTCATCCAATTGGGAACCTGCAACTAAATAACACAAGCCTGCACACACCTCGTGAGATCTGGATATAGATGTATAAAGCAACAAAAATGAAAGATCATGCCAAAATAACCTTATTTAAGCATATAACTGAAATTTTTGAGCATACATCATATGGATAAACAAGATCAATCAATCTAGCTTTCCTAGTTTACACCCTTACTAGATTCAGCCGAATCCTTGAAGCCAGAACACAGAAGCAGCACAGAATTTGGCAAGAAATTGTAGCTACCACATCAGCAGCATAACACTGAGAATCCACACATACACATGCACTACACAGTATAGCCTCCAAATATTCTTTATTCACAAATGATGATCAAATACAAAGTTACAATGGCAATCCCTTTAGTTTAGCTCTAACTAGTTTGGAAGAGGAGGCTGTGCCTGGATATATACAAAAACTAGGAGATCCAGCCTAGGGGGGCGAAAATCTTAAGGAGATAGACCAAATATGCTGATGGAGAGTCCATCAATGCCTGATCTATGTCTAACTGAGCCAGATATGAGTCTCACTGAGTGCAATTGTTAATTAGAGAGCTGATCTGACTGACACCTCAACCTGTTGACTGAAGCATCCACCAAAACTCATCCAGATGAGCCAAAACATGTTAAGGAGAAAGGGAGGGAAAAATTTCCCCTAAAGGATGCTGAAGATCAACTCTGGATCTGATTTGATCACCTCCTTCAGTCAAGGATTTGTCAGATCCAATCAATCTGCTTTAGATCTAACTGATTTCAATCAAATCGGCTGAGAATCCATTGATCTATGATTTTGGATTTGCTCCATTATTCATCAATTTATTAATTAAAATAATCAATAATT
>LPNX011088280.1:0-61826 GCA_001517045.1 Pseudotsuga menziesii
GGAACTGTAGTACTCTCATATAGTTGAAGTCATGCTTCTGCAGCTGCTGATGGAGTCATGAGAAAGAATGTATAGTCTTCACCTGCTACAAGACCCGATGGTACAATTCCAATCATGAAAATAAATGTGTTGATGTCAAGCATGAAAAGAAGTCATTGGATAACCGGCCATTGATGAATGTCGTTAAGCAATGCGAGGAAAACTCACCATTGATGTAAATGAGTGCCAAGGTCCCCGAGTACTTCTTGTGAAGTGTGAATAGATGTGTTGATGTCGAGCCACTTGAAAGATCTGACGATCAAGGGACATTGATGTATTCCCATGATTTATAGCGAGAGAACTTTCCATTAAGGCATGCAAGCCTCCAGGTACTCAAAATGAACTCTAGTCTATATCCCAGATAAGGTACTGAGGTCGATGGGGCAAGCCTTGTTGAAAGTTGGGCCTTAAGGAATCCCACATCAGTCAATGCGAGTTGATACAAAAATATTGGTAGGACTATAAATGAAAAGAACTCACGGTCGAGCATTGTATATGACAAGGTAATGTAGTCATGGAAATGGCATTGGTTTTATTTAGAAGGAAAACTGGAATGGGAAAAAAAACCAAAAATGAACTCACAAAGATAAAAGGGATGTATGCAACTCAGAAAGATAGGCATGTGTGAATTCATGACAGTTAAGGCAATGAAATAGCGGACTCTAGCATGGATGACTAATGTTCCTTAAGGAGAAATGTGGGTAAACAGATCATGACGCAATTGGTTTCTGAATGGTCACTATGTAACAAAAAAACGTCTTGATGTGTAGAATGAGAATTGGATCCTTCAAGCTTTCAACAAGCATGTTTTTCATGAAAATATTGGTGATCTCTGAAAATCACTTCAGCATGAAATGCGAGTGTGTCCAAAACCTGAAACAAAACTTTGTACAACTTCCCGCATGAAAACTTGTGAGAAGTTCGAAAAACATAGCATACAAAAAGAAGTACCAATGTAGAAAATGAAAGAAATAAAATGCATTTTTGTGTACATGTTGCAGTTGTGCGCTCATTTCATCGTATTGCAGGTTGAAGAGATTTAAGAAAAACAAACCATCATAAGGCATAAAAACATGTTTGGAGATTGTGTTAAGGAAAATTCCATTTGCAATGTTTTGTATTTTTATAAATTTTTCATTATTTTTATGGTTTTATAATTTTTATGGTTTTTGTGTTATTTTGATAATACACATCGAAAGAAAAAATGCAAAAATTATGCTAAAGGAAAACAACAAACAAGAGTACTGTCTCATCTTCATAAAATTTTCCATGGGCATAAGTAACCATTTGTTGAGACCTGTCACTAAAGTTTTAGAATTCAAACAATAAGACGGTGGATTCATAGATTTTGGGATTGTACTTAGGATAGATCCAAAAGTGTTGTCATTAATTTTCCCGACAATTGTGCATAGTATGAGTTTCTCGACCAGACGTGCATTATCGTGCATCTTTAGGTATTCCACAAGTCAGATAACACACATCCATATGTCAATTAAAATGAATCACCTCAAATGCATCACCCAATCCTACCACTATTGCTCTGGATCGAAAACATATGATGAAGATTCCAACCCATATACCAAAGAGTTTATGTTGGAACAAAAATAGGAGCAGACGATCTTCTTAACTATTGAAAAATCCTCATGCTCACACAGGCTAGCAGTATCTAAAGTTGTCGTGACTCCATCCCTTTTCCACGTGGATCAACTTTGTGTTTCCTTGGCGAGTCACGTTCAATCTCCTTCCCTCATGGTTCACCTATTCCTCGTCTCAACCTTTTTACTTGTTTCATGCAACTCCCCTCCTATAAACCACCTTGTGCATTCTACACGATGGGCCTCATATTCAAGTTCATGTTTTTATGATTCCTCCATAAAAATGTAGTATTAGCAAGGCAGGTCTTTCCTTGCCTAGTTAAAACAAAAATGAATCAAATCATGGCATTTCTCCCTTAACATTCTGAAAACCACAGATTCAAATTTAAAATGATGCGTTGAGCTCATAGGAATAGTGACAAAAGTAATTCCTGCCACCGTGACTTCTTCTCGAAAAGAAAGAGAAGGAGAAAATTACCATATCCTCCTTCAAACCTTGACAATGGATTTGGTTTTTTTAATGGACTTTTGTTTCCTCCCTAGCTAACGATAAAGCCACGTTGGAGGAGAAGAATGTTGCACAGGCTCGTAATGGCCCTCAAACAGAACCCAGCATGTGTGATCATGGGGTATCACCAAGAATCCACGTCTCAAAAAGATAGCATGAGTTTGTTAGAAACAACTCTAATAATAACACGCAACATGAGCATCCGTGAAGTTCAATGACTCGGCATTCCAGCTGTAAGGACAGAGTGAGAGCTATTGTTGAAATTTAATGAGATTTAATGAGATGGTGAGGTTAGTTAGAGAAATCGTTGCACATACCAGTATGGTTACGGACGCTCACGATCACCATGGCCCGAAATAATGGTCATCCAACAAAATTTCAGAAATCGGTTATGTCAGATGGTGGTTGAATGAGTGGATTGATGTGTGCATGATTTATGTGAGTTTCTCATATACATCAAATCTTGTTAAGCATCAAATATTTCTGGTTTTATGGTTTTTCCATAGATTTGAAGATCTGTTTTATATGAAACCAAATCCATATTCAAGGCATGAAACTGTTATTTCCTCGAGAATGGATAACCTTTACTAAATGTGGGGCGATTAAGATTTTGACTCATGGAGATTGACTCGCACCTTGATCTTCTTGTTGTGATTACATTGGGATTCCATCCCATGAAGGAATCAAGTTGAAATTCTTGTTAAACAGCGCAACTACCAGAGATAGTGGGATTTGATCGATGGAGTATTTGCACATTATAGTGCTTCAGATATGTGGTAGAAGTTTCTATTGAAAACTTTATGCAAGAAGTAGCCAGGTGAATTACTTTACCCAAATCATATGGCCGGCCATTTTTTTTTATTTGTTCGCTCCATGTCATGTTCGTGCGAGATGAGATGTTCACTAGTTATTACAAACTATAATGACACCAAAAGTTCCATTAGATGCTTCTTCAATGTTATAGCAAAGAAACTTCAAGCTTCATCATGGTATAATGAATTTTAATTGTTAAGCAACAATACTCATGTTTCTAAATTTGTAGCGTTTGTGTTTATAGGTTTAGTTTCCAGGATGTAGGATGAAGGCAAAAAGAGGGTATTGCTACATGTTTTAGCATATTCAGAAAATGAAATGCAATTCATTTTGCAATGGGAACACACAGTTTGAGCCATAGCTTCAGCTATCGGTTTTGGCTCAGAGTCACTGTCTCAGCATGTAGGTATAGTTGCAGCCACTGTTTCAGCATATGGAAGCGTAAAGGATTATTCGCATGGATGGATAGACCAAGGATGAACCTAGACCCAAAGTGAAAGACAAGAAGATGCGCAGACTTACCACAATTGCAAAGACTCTCTTAGCAGCTGTTTCAACATGAAAAGACTCAGTTTTGATTTATTCACCCAATGTTTAATTATTTTTACTTGCAGTTGCAAGTCTAAGATTAATTGTTATATATATACATTGAAAAAATAATTGATAAAGAAGAGAGGATGGGAGCTCTGTACGGTGTAGGAGGTAGGGTTTGATCGGCCGGGCCTCGTTCTGTGAGCTGATCTACCCCTGACTGGACTAGGATAGGATGTCATCTTCATGAAGGCACAACTTACACCTGTTCACACTTCCCGGTGTATGTTTCGCACACATTTTTGCTACTAAGGAAAACGAAAGTGGGGCTTTCCTGGTCTGGGTAAATTCTAGTTTTTACCTGCGTTTGGTGTGGATTGATGGGGTTGTTACCTTGGATGTATTGACCGTGGATTTTAGCACGGGCATCGGTTGGGAATTACCATAATTCACTGTCACCTTTGCTCTAATTAGGGATTTTGTTAGCGATCGTCATGGGTTTGGAGGACAAGGTAGATTATTCAGTGGATCCGGTGTCGGATGGGGTTTTCCACTATTCTTCGAGCAGTTTTGGGTTGGGAACTTCGGGTGCTAACTGTTGGGGCGACAGTTTTCTTTCGGCATCGTTGCAAATGGATCTGGGGGGGACCTTCTCTCCATCTTTCTTTTTTGTTGATTCTCCTCTATGTGCACAAGGGGACCCTGCGGTGCTCTCGAGGGATGGGGAAGTGAATTTTCTATGTTCTAATCCTCCAGTGGTAGGGGGTACTTCCTTAGGAGGATGCATTAATGTGCCTATGGTTTTGGAGGCCATGGTGAACCCTATGGATTCGGTTGCTGAGGGCCTGGATGTGCAAGGTGTTGAGGTTCCTGAACAGGGTTTTGGGCGTCCTGCTCCGGCGACAGCCGCGGAGGGGCATGTGATCCTTGAACTGGATGGCTTTGTTCCCTTAAGCGACTATGGGGGTGGTTCCGAACCTTTGGGGACTCAGGTTGGAGTTAGTGGTGTCAACAGGCGCCGAAAGGCTTTTGTAAAGAAGAGGCGGGTGGCATGCTCGTATGCGCTGGGGGAGGACATTCGGTGGTCACAAATTGTGCAGATATCTTCCGTGTCTATGGTAGGTAAGGTCATTGGCAAGAACGTTTATATTCCATTGATTGACAAGTGGATAAATTCTTCTTGGGTTGAACATTTGGGGGTGCTCTCGGAGTTGGAGGGCTTGACTAGGGGATGGTTTTCTCTTAACTTCACCCAACAGAAGCATGTGAATTGGGTCCTCGTGAGAAATTGGTCAATCGATCAGTGTCCTATTTTGCTGGAATTATGGACACCAAACTTTGATGCCTCTCGTGAAAGGGTGGACGAAGTGCCAATTTGGGTTCGGCTTCCCAGCCTGCCGTGACAATATTGGTCTGAGGAACATTTCATTTGTATTGGCAATATTATGGGTACTTTTCTGGAGGCGGATATGTCTTCCAAGGTTACTAAGTTGCAAAGGGTGGCCTGGATACTTGTCAATATCAATGTGCGCAAGGGTTTGTATGAAGAAATTCACCTGTCATGGGGATATACTTTCTTTAAGTAGAGGTTGGATTACGAAAATATCCCTTTCCGTTGTCACAGGTGTCATACTTATGGACACCTGGTAGTGGATTGTAGTCTAGGGGTGTGCATGATTAATGGTAGAGGTCCTCAGTGGGGTCATAGAGGGACTGGCTCAAGCCGTGGGGTGTCATCGCCTTCCATGGGACCCTCTTCATCTGAGGCTAAGGAGATGCACACGGATACGATGGCTCTTATTTCTGTTGTGGAGGAAGAGATTCATTGTTCGGAGGTTGCGGTCGTAGGGGAAACTACTGAAGATCATCTGGGCATGGGTCCGATTCCACCGGGTATCTCTTCCTTTGCCCCTTCTCTGTCCTTAAATGTTTTTGCAAATATATTCCAGGTTTCAAGGATGGACTGGATGGGGTATAAATTAAGGAACCTTGCTATTTCTCCACTCCCTTTGGTAGACTCCACCCCTTCCACTACTGCAATATTAGAGGAGGTACCGCAAAATCCCTTGGACTCTGCTGAGATTGATGAAGGACCCCCTACCCAATCCACCTCTGTTGTTTCTGGATATTTCCTTAGGTCGGGGAATAAAAACCCTCTTGGGGGCTTAGGAAAGGATTCTCTCCCTGTGTCTCAGGGAAGGGGACGAAAATATTTTTTGGCTAAGGCTCAGTCTAGGGCACAAAAGGACTTGACCGAGGGGAAACAATTATCTATCGAACGGGCACTTAGAGCAGTGCAGGCCCAAAAAAAGGGTCGTTGATGAAGATAATGTCCTTCAACTGTCGGGGTCTGGCAGGTCCCCTTAAAAGACCTGCGCTACGGCGGGTGGTTGATTTAGAACACCTGGATATTTTGTTGTTACAGGAAATGCTTGGTGGTGGTGATGTGATCAAGGAGAAGTTGGAGAATTGGTTCTGTGGCTAGACTTTTGAGACCTTGGATGTCCGGGGTCGGTCGGGGGGTCTTGCTATGGGATGGGACACCCGTGTGGTTAAATCCATGAATATTTGGGGTATGGATTCGGTCTTGGGAATGACGATGCAAGGTTTGGATCTTTGGGATCCTGTTGATGTCTTCAATATTTATGGTCCTTATATAAACCGCATTCCTTTCTAGGACAATATTTTCTCTCTGGATTTGTTTTGTGGGGATTTGGCTGTTATTGGTGGGGATATAAATTTTTCTTTGGGACAGGCAGAGGTCTGTGGGCCATATGCTTGCCCGGACCTTCAGTGAGAATAATTTACTCAGAAGCTCATTGAGAGAAACTGGCTTGACATTGAACCTGTTAAATTGAAGCCAACGTGACATAACAATAGGTGTGGGGATGGGCGTGTGGCTAAACGTCTTGACCTATTTTTGGTCAGTGAGAAGATGGTGGAACAACAACACTATATGAGGCAGTGGGTGGGATTTGGGGGTCGCTCTGATCATCTACCCATTTTTCTGGAATTTCGGAATGGGCCGGTAAAACCCCCCATCCCTCTCAAATTCAATAAGACTTAGCTAAAGGATAAATCCTTTCAACAGTTGATTCTCTCCAATTGGGTTTCCTTTAATCCAGAGATCAGAATGTCAATGGATTACCAATTTGCGGAGAATTTTTCCCATTTGAAAGGGCTTATTAAGCAATGGGCGATGGAAAAGTGGAGAAGAGATGAAATTGAGTTGTGGCAGATTGAAATGGATATTGAATCCATTATGGACTCGATTGATGTGGTTATGCTGAATCAAGAGTCTAAGGACATCTTGGTTGGTCTAGTGGGGCATAAGAACACACTACTGTTGGATAGGGAGGAGACTTGGCGTTTAAAGAGCAGGGCTATTTGGCTGGCATGTGGGGATGAAAACACAAAGTTTTTTCATGCCTATGCCAAGGGAAGGAAAGCTGTGAATACCATTTGGAGCTTGGTGGATGACAGAGGTCGTAGGCGAGAATCATTTGAGGAATTGGCTGAGACTGAAGTTGAACATTTTCAGAAATTATTCAAGGCCCCGGTTGGGGCACATATTGTAGAGATCATGCAAGTTGCTCAAGTCTTTCCAAGGTTCATAGGGGAGGAGGAAAAAAACTCGTTGATGGAAGAAGTTTCTGAAGAAGAACTGAAAGTGGCTCTCCAGATTTTTCAGAAGGACAAAAGTCCTGGACCTGACAGATGGACCATCGAATTATTTATTGACCTATATGACCTATTGGGGGCTGACATTCTAAAGGTGGTGAAGGATTCCCACCTATCTGGAAGGATCCCGGCCTATTTTAATTCGACTTTCATTGCACTTATCCCCAAGGTGAATAACCCTAAGTCTCTGCATGACTTCAGACCTATTTCACTATGTAACTGTATATACAAATTGATCACTAAGGTTATTTCCTAGAGGTTGAAGGACTTATTGTCTGAACATATTTCTGGTGAACAATTTGGGTTCCTTAAAGGAAGACAAATTCATGAGGCTATTGGTGTGGCGCAGGAAGGTCTACGTAGTATGAAGACCCGCAAAATCAAGGGGGTAATTTTGAAGATTGATCTCTCCAAAGCATATGATAAGGTAAGTTGGATTTATTTACATATGCTACTAATTCATCTTGGATTTGGGATTGCTTTTGTCGGGTGGATCATGAGTTGTATTACTACTGTGTCTTTCTCTGTTCTGATCAATGCGGCTGCATCCCCCTTTTTCATGCGAAGAGAGGGTTGAGGCAGGGATGTCCTTTGTCTCCTTTACTTTTTCTGCTTGTGGCTGAAGGTTTAAGTCGTCTTCTAAAGAAAGCTCATCAAGATGGAAATTTGCTTGGTATAGTCGTTGCTCCACATCTGTAGATTACACATCTACTGTTTGTGGATGATGTACTTATTTTTTGTTCAGGGACTGTTCATGATGTCAATACTATCTCCGGAATTCTTGGCTTATTTTGCTCTACATCTGGCATGGAAATAAATGAGGGGAAGTATTCAATGACGACTCATGGTATGGATGAAATCAAAGTAAGACACGCCTCAACCCTATTCCCATATATTCATGTCACTCTGGATGAGGGACTGAAATATCTGGGTTTTATGCTGAAACCCAACAACTATTTGAAGAAGGAATGGATGTGGCTGATTGAGAAGTTGGAGAAGCGTCTTCATTCTTGTAGCCACCGTTGACTCTCTAGAGCGGGGAGACTTATTCTAGTTAAGTCGGTATTGGAAGCTATTCCTGTTTATTGGATGTCTCTTTCTTGGATCCCCCTGGCTACTTTGGAAAAAGAGCGTAGAATTTTCCTACGCTTTCTGTGGAGTGGTCACAAGGATGATTTGGTTTCTCCATGCTTCAGATGGGAGAAGATTGCTAGGCCAAAATACCTGGGGGGATGGGGCCTTAAAAATATCTTTCATTTTGCGAGAGCGCTGGCAGAAAAAGGGGGTTGGCGTTTGATCCACTCAAAAAACCTGTGGACCAGGGTTATGACTGAAAAATATATTGCCCGTGATTCTATTGTTGACTGGATAAGGAGCCCTCAAAAAGGACATAAGGGTGGATTGGTCATCTGGAAAGCTGTGAACAAATCCTTTGTTGTTATTGAAGAAAACCTTATTTGGAAGGTGGGTAATGGAAGGAGAGTGTGGGTTGGCATTGATCCATGGCTCGGATGCAATGGCAGATTTAGATTGTCTGAACCCCTGGTGGATTCTCTGAGGTAGCATGGTGTCACATCCCCATGCCTCTGACCAGCGAAGAGGACGCGACTACAAGCTTTGACCACCCGCGCTAACCGCCCATGAACATGTGCATGCACAAAATTTCTGAAACAGAATGCCTAAACAAAACTTTGAACTGGAATATGCACACATGAATGTTTATCATGCACAGATGCAATTATGTATCTTGCACAGCGGAATTAACGTGCATTCATATAAGCATTCATTCAACATGTTCATTTCATATCATTAACAGAAATTAAGGTTGCAGAAGTAAAAATGGACAAGAGAACTTATCTTTTGATGAACTCGTTCCGCAACTAGCTACGTCGCTGCAACGTTCCACCCAACCATAGGCCAGCGTGCTCCTTAATTTCTCAGCAACGCTACCACCCCCGAGCTGGGCATGACTCTCCAAGGAATAAGGGAACAAGCAGGCTTACACATAGCCAAGGATATACAAAACACACAGCCAAGCCAACACAGTTGGGTTTATCAGGCCATTAAGGAGTTGGGAAAGGCTCAATGCTAAGCTGGTGAGCTCATTACAGAGCCAAGAACACCTACACCAGAACTAGCTTGGCCTCTAAGACACCCACCCACACCCAACACAAGGAATTAGTCCCTTCTCTACTACACAGTCCCTTAGGCCCTGCATTCCCTTCCAGTGCTATTCAAGGGTGATGGAGAAGAAGGCCAGCCCTCTAGCTCTGTCTGTGTGGTTTCCAGCCACCAGGTTTATCAAGCAAAACTAAGCCCCCATCCCTGCTCCCAACACAATCCGAAGACCAACCATTGCACTCAGGCAATTAATTCAGCTGTCACAGCTTAAACAGGGAAACAATTCCTGATTCATTCTTGGCCCTATCGTGGCAAAAATGACTCTCCAGCGAATTTACCACAGTTCCCAAATGCAACAGCAAACACAATTCCAACAGGGGGAAATCAGCAGTCCATTCAGGGCAAGGAAGCAAGCGGAAAAGGAATTACACAGGCCGCCACACAGTTCTTAAGCGTGAAATGACTCCCTACAGGAAATCGTGGGTGATAGTGGCAAAACGGCTCTCATCTTGCTGTGTGTGAGACTAACGAGCAATTTCTTGGGCGTGAGAATGAATGACTCCGTCCCAAAACGTAAAGAAACCACAATGAAATACACTGTGCGTGAGAGAACCACAGCTCTCAGCTCACTGCATCAGTTGGAAAAACCAGGAAAAATACCTGTGAGTGAGACCAGCAAACAGAAGATGGTTCATGCGTGGAGATGAACAGCGAAATCGTGAGGTCACGAATTGGAGAGTGCGTGAAGGTTTTTCCTGCCATAGTGAAGTCAACAGTGGGTGGAGTGTGCATTTGGGTGAGGACTGACAGTCCTGCCACCCCACTCCCAAAGATCATAACTGCCTCAACCACCAGCAGGCTTTCTTAAAGAAAGTGGTTGGAATAAAACAAGGTAAGAAGACACATGGATTTTCACCCTATTGGACAAAGTTGGACAAATTCCCCCACATCCTCATCCTTGGGAAAAATCATGCCCCTTTCTCATTTTAGTTGCCGCGATCATAGCTGGCCGGATTCATTTAATTAATTATAGATGTGTATTTACATGATGACCAACATAATATATGCCGCATGCCCCGATATGCCATCGGTGACAATTTAAATCCAAGACATAGCATAACCGACCAATGGTGGGGCCTTGGCCTTTATCTCCACACCATGATCATTTACAATATATACATCATCATATACATCTAATGCAACGGGGTCAAAACCGGGGTGTTACACGTGGTGTTCAATTTCTCTACCAGCTAGCAGCTACTGTACAGGCGGTCCATTGGTCACAGTCTTGGCGACCGATCTCTGATTTTGTACTTAATGATCAGGAAAGGATTGAACTGATCCGATATATGGGGGATCTGCGATTAGCCATGATTAAACTTTGGGAGGCGGAGGACGAACTCATTTGGAATGGGGCCACTAGTGGGAAGTACACTCCCAAGGAAGGGTATAACTTCATGAGTGCACAAAATTTTGATGCGTGGCCTGAGTGGTGGTGGCATAAGATTTGGAAATTCCATTGTCCCCCCAAAATGCATCTTTTTTGGTGGTATGTTTTAGAAAATAAAGTCCCTTACTGGGAAAACCTTATTAAAAGGGGTTTCAATGGTCCGAGATGGTGTGCTCTGTGTCAGAATGCGGGGGAATCAATTGCTCATCTATATCTCTCTTGTCCATACTGTGTGGAGGTGTGGAAGGAATCCTGCGCAATGCTGAGAATGAATCTGATGTGTCGATGGGAAGGGGCCACTAGAATGCAGGCTTGGGAACGTTGGCGTAGAATGGGTTCTTCGGATGTTATGATTGTTCTTCCTCTTCTAGTGACTTGGGGTATTTGGTTAGCCAGGAATAAACTTGTCTTCTCTGGGAAAGAATGTACACCGACTATCACGGCTGGGTTGGTTTGTGGGATTGCTACTGCACTTCCAAAACACTTGAAGATTAAAAATCAGAGGGAATTACTGGCTCTTGAGATTGATCGGTCTAATCCTTGGGGTTTCTTTGATGGTGCCTCACAAAATAATCTGTGTGGAGGCGGTGCTATTTTATATTTGGATGAGAATTAGTCCTTTGAATTGATTACTGGTTTGGGGGCGGGCAGTAACAATCGTGCTGAACTTTTAAGTCTTCAATTACTCCTCATATTTGCAGTTGAGAAGGGGTGTAAAACCATTCATATTTTTAGTGATTTCTTAAATGTGATCAATTGGGTTAAAAGAATTCAAACTTGCAGGGATCTTCTGTTAGGCAACATTTTACTATCTATATGGGAAGTGATGGAATCCTTTGATCTGATTTCATTCATACATGTATACAGGGAGAACAGCTACCAGGGGGACACTGCATCGAAGGCGGTGCTCCTACTGGATCCAACCGTGTGGAAGGTTAAGGAACGGCTAGGTGCTGAAGCGTTTGAATATTACCATCGCCTGTTTTATGATCTGGTGGAGACTTGAGTTTTTTTTATGATTGGGCCGTTTCTTTTGGACTCTGTTTATATTCATATGACAATTACTCTTAGTTTTTTTGCTAAGAATATTTCAGACCACTTCTTGCATATATTTTCAGCTACATTTCATGATTGATTCTGAAAGGATGGGATGTTATATTTTTTGGAGTGGGCAGGGCTCAGTTTTTTGGTAACATTTGTATGTCTTTTTTAGAAATCTGATGGATGGATCATATCGGTTATCATGGACTTGTATATCAGTCATGGTTGGTGATTTAGAATATGCATTGCATATCTACAAACTATAATTTTGTTTCTCTACGGATGAGTTTCCTCCCTCATATCACGTTGTAACTCCTCTTCATCTTCCTCGATCTCTTGTTCGATTAATTATTCGTCATCGGATGCATTTGAGTCTTCAGATGTTGAATCTTCAATTGTTTCTGGAGGAGTATTTAAATATTTGATTCTTGTCAAGATCTCCTCTTCATGGGAAGAGGAGATACCGACATATGCCAGGATTTGAGTGAGTTGTTCCAAGCTGAAATTCATTGTTAAACCATGGTGAAAAATGGATTCTTACAGCACCCAAAACTGAAATTTGAAAATCTTAAATGAAAATAAACTACTTGCGTAAACAAAACACTCTTGTTGAAACACATGAAAAACACTCTTCACAGTTGCGAAAATCAAACACACTTGCAGAAATTGAAACACTCTTGCAAAAATTGAAATTCACGCTTGTGGAAATTGAAACACTCTTGCAGAAATTGAAATCTACACTACCACACTTGTAGGAATCGAAATCTACACTTCAATCCATCGTGCTTCCCCAGCAACGGCACCAAAATGTTGGGTGAGATTAATGTCGTTTTAATTGCATTGTAGTACTTGCCCAACTATTTAATTTGTCAATCTGAGGTTCGTAGTCATACAAAGCATACGCAATGTATGTGCAGGACCGAAGTGGAACTAATCTAATCTAGCAACTAATATAAGAAGTTGAAACATACTTTCGAATTGAAATTGTTGAAATCAAACTAATCTTGGAATGGAAATTTACATGAAGGAAAAGCAATATAACATGTGAAGAGTTTAACAACAAACAACATATGTGAGCTCACACAATAAATCTATCTCAAATTATATTACAAGAATCAAATGAGAAATCATGAAACAAGCATGAATCAAACTAAGAATCAAAGCTAAGAATCCCCTGCTGCAAATTACAAAGTCAAGACTAACTTCTACAATCTAAGACTAATCAAGACTAATAAAAAACTACTCCAAACTACCCCCAATGGAAAGAGGACACTCTCCTTTATACATGAGACCCTTGAAGATAATATAACCATCTCATAATTAAGATCGACTATTCTATCAACTAATCTCAACTACTTTCCCATTATTACAAGATAAGATCCCTTCAAATCCTCCACATGTCTCTCACAAATCCTCCACATGTCTCTCACAAATCCTCCACATGTTTCTCACAAATCCTAGATAAGATATGCCAACCAAATCTCCATGATCTTCTCCTTGGAATATGCTTTGAATAACTATCTCCTTGAAATGGTGGAGGAGATATTCGAGAATTATTTTTGTATTAATTCCTACACATTACAAAGCTCACACATTTTTGAGATATATATGAAAAACATGTTAATATCTAACATTTAATCCTAAATTCCTTTTTAATACTAAAATGAATAAAGTGGAAAATAATAATGTGAACCCCAAATATATATATGGAAATGGTATAATGAAAGGTTAATGGGACGATGAAATGTGAGGAATGGTGAAAGGAAAAGTGGATGAAAATATGACATTTCTAAGTCCCAACATGTCTCAACCGTTGAACCGCATGAATAGTTGCTAAAGCTAGATTCTAAACGTGACTGTATCAAATTTTGACATCAATAAGGTTTTGGCTAAGATAGTAGAGAACGTGCTCTTGGAGTTCACCATCCTCTTGAATCAAAACCATCCCAATCCTCTCTTGAGACATGGTCATATATAATAAAATGTCACGGCTATAGTAGGGTGGACTAAGCACGAGGGTTGATGTCAAGGCTTTCTTAATAGCATCAAAGGACTCATGGTCTCTCTTATCCCATATGAACGGAGTATCCTTCTTCAAAAGGCACAAAAAACCCTTGGTGAAATTTGCAAAGTTGACGACAAATATTTGTCATAATTTAGCCATCCCTTGGAGGATTTAAAGGTGTCAAATTGTGTGTGGGGGAGATAACCAAAGTATTCCCTAAACCTTAAGAGGATTAACCCTAATCCCCTCCTTAGAAATGATGAATCCCAATAACCAACCAACTTTCACACAAAAGATGCACTTCTGAGGGTTTAACTAGATCTAGTAACGACGACATCTCTTGAAAACCAAGCGCAAATGGTCTGGATGATCCACTATCAAATGAGAGTGAGCAGATAAATCATCTAGATAGACTTCAATAATACTCTTTAGGTCATGAAAAGAAAAATTATTCGCCCGCTGAAATGTAGTTCCGACATTTTTAAGGTCGAAAGGCATTTTTCGGTATGCAAAATTACCCCAAGGACAAATAAAAGTCATCTTATGTTGGTCCTCGAGCTTGATTTGGATCCGATTGTATCCTGAAAAATCGTCCATGAATGAAAACACCTCGCTTCCTCCACACTCATCCAAAACCTATTCTATGAATGGCATGGGGAATTTATCTTTAGGACAGGCCTTGTTCTGGTCTCTAAAGTCAGTACACACCCAGATAGTTCACTACTTCTTATCTACCATAACGGGATTGGATACCCATTCAGTCAAGGTAACCGAATAGATAAATCCATCCTTGAGTAGATTATCTATCTCATCCTTAATGGCAGGTGCCTTACGGGGATTCATCCCGCGTAAATGCTATCAAACAGGTCTAGCATTAGGATAAGTTTTGATTTCATGCTCAAAAATCTGAGGGTCTATTCCTGGAATTTCATCATATGACCAAGTGAAAACATCATGAAACTCTTTAAAAATCTTGGTATATGCCTTAATCTCATTAGGAGAACAATCTTCCCCAATGTAAATGTTCTCTATCTTACTAGGAGTTTGAGAAATGTTGATAGGGATAGTAGGTGATAAGTTCACCATGTTCCCTTCAACATATATACCATGAGTGCCTAATGGAATCACGGGACTACCAAACTTCTCACTAAGGGTTGACCTAAAGTCGTCGCACTCGATTTTTTCAAGCTCCAGGAGTGATGGTGCAACTCCTCCCAAGGTAGTTCCAAACCATTCATGGCCTCCAGAATCGCTTCATCTGAAGGAAAAACATCATTGAAGTAGTCATGTGAGCATGACAAAGTAACTACCCTAGAAAGCAGTGCAAAGGCGTCCTCCTCCTCCATCCGCGAAGAGGAAGGACTAGGCCCTACAACATGATCAAGAGTAGCTTGATAAGCAATCTCCATTGTAGATAACGACATCTCCATCTTAGTAGGTATAGGGTCCTCATCTGAAGTACTTGGAGAAGGAAGAGTCCAAGTGTCTGCTAAATACGTAGTTCGAAAAGGGATCGAACTTGAAGACAATGAAGCACTACCAAGAGTGGAACCAATGGTCAAAATTGGCATTGCGATATTAAAGGATCCCATCAATGACGGATACATGCCAACACCAACATCCTCATTTGTTGATTGAGAATTGTCAATGGTCGGGATGGCGGATCCCAGTGATGCAATAGAACTAGAACTATCAAATGATATATGGTCGATCATGACAATACATTCCTCCAAAGGGAAGCAAATAACACGGAATATGGAAGACACAACCCCTTTCATAGCGTAGATCCAATTCTGGCCCAGTAAAACTTTGTAGTCAAGGGTTGCATCAACCACCTCAACCTTAATAGACATGGTCTCCCCTCCAAACTGGACCTGGAAATAAGGAAGTATACCATGCAGTTGAAAAGATCATCCATCAAATGTAGTCAACATGGTTTCGGATTTTGACAATGTGGGTGAGCCAAGTCCTTTCTAGTAAGCCAGAGACATCACGGAGGCCGCGGTGCCTTCATCAATTACCGTGTGTTTGATCATTGTTGTTCATACACTCCACATGGACTAACAAAGTCACGTGGTAAGGCAAGCGATGTTGGACCTTGTGGGTATCAAATCTAACCGTAGTGGAAGGATTGGAATCAACCACCCCGAGGGAAGACAACAAAGCTCTCCTCTGCAAAGGACAAGTCTGAAGGACTTCGAGAGCTAACATGGCACAAGGAGTCTGACCCAAATCCTCAACAATAGAATAGTGTTGGGAGACTCAAGAATTAGGATTGTGTCCCGAGCGCTTTAATACTTCCTTAGGAATGCAAGGTATTTCCTCAAGCTTGTCAATATGCAAAGGTTTATTAGGAGGTGCAAGCTCTTTAACCAAGTTGGGTTGTGATGGACCGTAATCTTTCTTGCAGGTCACAACATTAGCAGCAGACATCATGTTGATACAACTGTGGCCATATTCAGTTTTCGACGGGTTTTGATGCCGGCAGAATCATTTTCAGATTCCACTCTCCTCGAAGCCATGTTTTGGTTATGCGGTAAAGGATCCGTTAACACCGTTGGGCTCTATGCAATGAACTTCGAGGCTTCATCGATATGGGGGAAAAAGTAAGTGAGGTAATCTCCCCCACAAAGATTGCAAGGGAACTTAACCCTCCCCAACATCACTATTGTTATTGTCATTGTTAGAGTTATCCTTCCTATTCCCACCTATCTTATTATTTCTTCCCTTCTTCTTATTATGTCCGCGTTGTTGGTCACCCTTCTAGTCTGACGAATGTACTAAGAGGACATCCTTTGTTTGGGTGGGATTGGATGAAGTCGTAGCTTGTCTGATCACAGGATAGTTAATAGATAAATTCCTCACTTGATTCATAACCTAGTCTATGACTTTAGTACTCACAGATCCAACAATTCCATCAACATGTGTCACAGGTTTGAACTTAGGCTCAAAATTTGACCGTGGAGCATTAGACATAATCTCATTTAAGAGCCTAGACTGAGCATAAATCAAGTCTAATTGTTGAGCTCAGAAAATAGCACGTTCCTCATTCATAACTACGGACGTCGAAACATCCTTCATGATATAAAGAAATAATGACTTAAGGAACCATTCCAATAAAAACGCAGGTGGAATGATGGCCTTAATCAACCTCTTTCATCTACGCCACTCTTGAATATGATCAGAAATATGTGTGGTTTCTTTTGTCAAAATTTCGACAAGATTTTGGTACCAGCATTGTAACACTTCGGTAGTTGAAACTAGTTCAAAAATTTCATGGCTAGATCATTAAAGGCTTGATATGTGCCCCTAGGAAACTTTATATACCATTTCTCCGCAGGTCCCATGAGGGTGTATTGAAATAGTCGTAGACGAACCAAGACATGATTCAAAGAATTCAAAGAGCACCATAGGTGGAAAGAGGTAACATGCTCTCTAGGGTCCTCACCATTCTTACCTTCAAACTTCAAAATGTCCGAAGAAAGATTAGCGGGAACAACCAACCACATCGTATCGTGAGAAACTGGATCATTTGTCAACTTCGACAAGTCAGGCAAGTTCAATGTAGTTAACAAAGGGAGCTTATGTTATGCCATCTAGTTCCATGCTCCCTGAGAAGATTGATTCATATAGGGTTGATTATTGTAAATACCATGGCCTTATCTAGTCGGAGAATAACCTCCTACTACTTCACCCATAAAAGAATGCACGAGAATATTATAATTTGGTACACCCTGAGACTAGGGTGCTACATAACCATAATTGTAGGACTGATAAATGGGTTGTCTCGAGGATACATAAGGAGGCACATAACCTCCCAACACAACATTACTGGTAGAGGAGGGAACAACATGGATAGGGGCAGCACTCCGTCACGAAGGACCATGTAGTTTATGAGGAGGATGTGTCATGAGAAAGGCATTTGAAGGAATATGTGCGGTGGATGATGGAGCATAAGATGGAATATAGGATGTACTTCCAATGTTCACATGTCTAGGGTCACCTCCGTGAAAAGGAATCTCGATATTATGTCCAGATGAAGGGTATGAAAATCCTCCCACAAATGGCGCGGAAGGTGCAATATGACCACTACCAAACCAATCAGCATGGAAAGGGATGGAAGTTCCCCCAAGCACAACACTAGGACCTACACCAAGATCGATGACAGATGATGGGAAAGTGTTAGGAAGGTCTGGTATTCCAAATATAAAGGGACCAGTGCTAGAGGGGACATGGTAAGTCTCACCACTCAACCTTCATGAGGAAGACCTCCAATAAGTAGTTGTAAAATATGTTAGTTGGGGTCGTGAATTGAAGGAAGCACCCCCCCTGCGAGGATCGGTTTCGACCGGATTCCCAGGTCTACTAAATGTCACATTCCCTATTCCAGATGATGGAGAAGGAGGGACCTTCGGGATCTCATATGTATTACTCATGATGAGACCAGTGTGTGGATCATAGTGTGTATAAGTTCTCCTAGAATGTCAAATCCTCTTCTTTGGAGGAGGAGGAGACCCACAAGGAGAAATCCCTGCTAAACGTCGAGATTGGTAGAGTGTCAGAACCCGATCCATGATGACTCCAAACAAGTAAAAAGACTCAACTAAGTAAGAACCCTAGAGAAAGCTAGTGCAAAAAGAGAACACTCCTAAAAAAATCTAATCCAGATGCAAACAAGCTAAGAGGGATAATAATTGAGCTCCTGAATGTAGTAGGTATGTATCACCTAGGAGAGGCCTGAGACTCCCATACACTACAAGCGGAGGTGTGTAACCAATTATAGTGTCCCTTAGCTTCAACGCATAAAGAGACTCTGTTGTTCGACCCCTACCTGGCTAGGACACTCACAGAATAACTTCTACAAGTACCCCCTGTGATACCTAGGTAAGGCAACTTAAGGTCACCCAAATATAACCAATGCTCATGCAGATAGTCGCAGGAGGGATCTACCGTATGGGTAGGGTAACAAAGCCCGAATATAGAAAGCACCAAATGTACCTCAAAAGCCCCCATATAAAAATAAGATCCTGGAAATATATATAGCACTGCATAGAGAGTGGCAAGGGGCTATCCCCACCACAAACGTGTATGTTTCCTTGTGCTTAAATCCTGTGTAAGAGGAGCCTCCTGAGAACACTAATTATATCAAGGATTTCTCTTCTCACCTGGATAGACAACTAAATGTTTTGTTTTGTAAACTTGGAAAAATTTACTCATGACACCCTATTCCAAGACTCTACAACCTAAGCTTGTTGGTGCACCTCTATCAAATAAAAATGTGTAATCAATTTTAACATAAGCGTTCATTTTAAGGGTTGTGATTACTCAGAGGAAATGATCGTGCAACTAGTGATGTTATGACTCAGTAGTGAAGTAAATATGCACACCTAACAAATGATGCCAAGTGAAATTTGTCTTTGAATATGAAAAAGGGGTATGCCACTACATGAGATGCATAAATTCCTTTTCAAATGCCAATGCAACCATTCATATATGAAATCCTCATCACTATTCAACTAATCAAACCTAATGCAAGTACTATTTTCATGCAAATGCACAATGCAAAACATGCCAAAGATAAAATGTTTTTGTATATTTATAATGAATGATATGGAAATGCAATAAAAAGACTCTATAACTCCCAAACCCTGCATCAATTATTAGACACAAGCCAAACAAGGCACTGAGATAAAAAGGTATAATGCACTAATATCAAAACAAAAATGAGAAGAATGACAAGAACAACCTTTAACTAAAAAGCAAAGAAAAAATGTCTTTGGTAAAAAATAGAAGTAGTAAACGTACATCAAAGGCACCCAAGAAGACTCAGCAACACTCAGAACCCACCCAGCATCTCTCAAACATCAAGTTCACACTCAAAAAGAGGGGCATATGTGACTATTCACAGAAAAGTCGCGTGTATACGCAACTATAAGTGTTACAACTCGCACGTATACGCGGCTAATATTTCTATGACCTGTGTATAGCAAGAGGAAGGTGGTAAAAACGCAAGCTAAGATCCAAATCACTTCAATAGGATACCAATGGGTTAAAACACACTTTCGAACACGACACAGAAACACAGAGAAACATAGAGAAGTTCAAGCACATCGTGCACCCAAACCCCATAAAACAAGAAATGTCCCCATAGGAGTCGCCAATTCTGTTACGGAGAAAACTTCCTATGGCTTGGGATAGACCACAACAAATAGTATGACACTAGAAATCAATCAATTTCCATATGAAATAGAGATAAACAAAGCTAACACTAAGGGATAAAAGGTGTACCTTATTATGGATGGTTGTAGTAGATCCTCGTTGAGATTTTCAACCACACTTGCACCTATATTCCATTCTCAACAACAACGAAAGAGACAAGCATGATATATGTTAAGTGTTAGGCCTACTATAGCATATATAAAACCAGTATGTATAAATTGAAGCAACTACATCCATGGATAAAGAACATTCATAGTTAGACACATACAGTGGACGAGAAATGGATATTTCTATTAATTATAAACAGAGATACAAGTGACAAACTCTGTTGGGACCTCCTCGAAATCGAGAGACCGAGTCCTCCACCTGGGCCTCCACCACTTCAATCCTCCAAATCAATGGCAAGCTCACAAGACAATGGCAAGCTTGGGAAGAGTATCAATGGCTGCTCAAAAGGACAAAGGGATGCAGACTCAAGCATGTATGAATGGGGCACAAATCCACTAAGTTTCCTTCCTCTCATAAGTTATCCTCCTCTAATGTATCCAAGAGGCTCAATATATAGCCCTTCAATAGGAAGCGAAGGGTCGAGTCGAAGCATTTCCAGGAATATGGAAGGCCAATAGTCAAGTTATTCATGACTCATCGAAGAAAACTACAAAATATTTTATTTTGGGGCTCATTTCCCAATGTATGCGGGTCATAGTGGGACACGCTGCATGTACACGTGGGATGTAAGCTTGTGACCCCCGTATAGCAGTAATTAGGGATTTTTAAAGGTATTTCTTGGAACATCAAAGTTTATTTTGAGAAAAGGGGGTCCAAAGAATCTGCATAGGAATAAGGAGGCCATAAAGACATGATCTACCAAGTGTGGTAAAATCAGCTATAACACCACCATTAAATAACGACGAGGCATCAACATCTCAATAAGATATGTGTTACATGTTGACATAAGTTATACCCATATGTTCATGTGATTAATGAATACACTGGGACAGGGAGGCAAGTGTGGGAGGGGTCATCCTTGACCCTAGAGGATAAATAGTTAAGACCTTTGCTTAGGGCCTTAGACACAAGACAAACAATGAGGTTGAATAGCTGACGCTCCTACAAGGCATTGAAATGGTAGACCTGGGATCTATCTCAAATCTCTTTGTCTTTGGTGACTCCTGCCACGTCATCCTAAATATGTGCTTGGGTTACTTCGTTGGTTCCATCAATTTCAGAAAGTACTATGACAGAATATCTCATCTTGTCCTTCCCACTCGCACCTCCTTTTTCCATATTCTCAGATCAAACAATGCCTTCACAGACAGCCTGGCCAATAAAAGGGCCTCTCTTCCCCAAGGCTCTATGTTACTTCATGATCAAATGGTTTCTCTAAAGTTTATCCCCCATCTAGTTCTCGACCCTCCTTCATGCTCTTATTCCTCCCCCTCATGCACCTGACCCTCCTCTTTGCAAGTATTGTCACCTTGATTAGCGCTCTCATCCTTGGATGGATCCATGGCCTTCGCCTCGACATGTATCCTCCCGTCCTCCCCTCCCTCAACTCCTTGCCCTCTATTACCTTAACGCTCATCCTTCCTTGCCTTAACTTCCCGTCCTCTCCCTCCTTCTTCACCATCTCCTCCACACGCGCCATGGACTCCCGTATTATTTTGAGCACCTCTCCCCCTCATTCTCCTCATCTATATTCTTCGCTATATGGTTGTGAGATCTGCAATGTTGGCTTATCCTTCCTTTGCTTGCACTCCCCACCGCTTCAGTGTTTGCTGTCAAAACCTTTCGTCGACGGTGTAAAGCTCTCAGCCCTTTGTTTAGACTCTCCACCTGTCATGTCCCAAATTTTGCATTGGGTTAGAATGGCCTAAAAACATTTTCCATATTCATGAGAGTTTGTCAAATTGATGATAAGGGTTAAATAATTTCCGAGGAAAATTACTAGTTTCCTAGGTTGCGGGTGGAAGCTTTGGGATTTGGACTAAGGGGGGCAATAAATGATGTTTGAACATTAGAATGGCCTAAATATTTAATAAAGGGGCTAAATAAATAAATACAAGGGAAAATCAAAGTGGCAATTGATCATGGAGGATGTGGGACCCACACAAGCTAGGTTTTCTATGCCACATGGCATCCTCCTCTTGTCATTTCGAATCCATAAGAAGCCCAAGGGTCTTGGGATGATTTGGAAGGTCAATATACTTGGCATGAATCAATTAAGATTGAATTGGAGTGTAAGAGTAACTCCCATGGAAGAGGAAGAGGCATTTTGGAGCTAGTGAGACACTTGGACTAGATTACCTAGATCTATGACAACAATGATGAACATGCTATGACACCTATGACACAAATCAGATTTTAAGGATAACATCTGACATATATGACATGTCATGGCTAAAAATAGCTCCAAGAGGGAGCTCAAGGGAGTTAGGGTAGCTAATATGCTTTGTTGGAGTAGGGTCCCGCAGCTACAGAAGAAGCTGCTAAGTTTAGCGGAGAGATAAGTTTTGGCGGAAAGAAGATAAGACAGAGCTATGACGTCGTAGCACATTTCCAGCTGCAGAGCAGAGCCGGAAACCATGACTTTTTGAGATAGGAAAGTCAAAGAAATGCAACGGTACCTGAGCGGCCGAGAAGGGAGAGCTCACCCACTGCATTGAAGGCAGCAGCGGAAGACAGGAGGGCTCAGCGACCCTCATAAAGGAGAAGGAGCAACGAGGCTCAAGCATTGAAGACGAAGGACAGAAAAGAGAAGTGGCGCATAGTACCCATGGTCAGTGCCGAGAAGCATGGAAGACTGCAGAGAGCTGTGGTGTGACGGGAAGCGGCTACCTCAAGGACAGAGAGGATCGATTGTCACTAATTAGGGTTTGGGTTACTGTTGGGACAGGCCCACAGTGTTGTAAAAGCAAGACCTTCGGGCTGCTTATAAAAGAATGTAATTTTGTATTGTAAAGGGTTGGTTAGATAGTTAGACAGTCGTGATTGAAATAGGCAATAAGGATAATTAGACTATTGTAAAAGCCGAGCTCTGGTTCTGGTCTTAGCTGTAGCAATCTTACTGAAACCAGTAGCTAGCTTATAAAGCATGCATGTAACGATCCACAGGGATCGACTGAGAGGGAAGAGTATGTTGTAAGAGCGACAACATAAAGGTAGAGAAGAAAGATCTAAGAGAGAAGATCTTGAGCTGCACGTGAGGTGCAGCAGAACTATGTTTGCCTTCCCTTAAGCTATAATAGAGAAGCACAGTTCTGTGGACGTAACTCCCATCCTGGGGGCGAACCACGTTAAAATCCCGTGTTCTGCGATTGATTTGCCTATTATGTTTATTTGCTGCATTCATCAGTTATGTTATGCAATTTGCTTACAGTTAATGTATGAATGAGTTATTTAGTTACAGCACTACTGGAAGATAAATATAAGTTGAAATCCTTGGCACGTCGTATAAGGACTTATTTATGCTTGCCTTAGATAGTTAATTAATCGCAGTAAGACAGTCTAGGTATCGAGTCTTGCGCGTCGACACGAACAAAGCTAGGTGCGCTAAGCCGCGGAAGGAGGGTATCGCAAGAAGGCCATACCGCACCAGCAGAGGAGCTGCGGTGCGCGATACTGTAGGTTGAGGACTTAGCGTTGAGCAGGATTTTCGTGTCGCACGGTGCGCGGCGATGTGGTAAGATTGGAAATATTGTGGGAGGGAAGAAGTCGTGCGACGGGAGAAGAATCCGCACGACGTGCGCAAGGGTAGAGACACCGCGGCTAGAAGGGCCACGAGTGGGGAATAGATCGTGCATCACGAGCGGAAGATCACGTGGCGCGCAAGAAAGAGATCTCACAGCTAGGGGAGCTGCGAGACCCCTAGCTACGAGACACCAGTAGGATTGCCACGGAACCTGGTCCAAGACGCTTGAGTCCTTGGCCAACCCATTAGAATCACTTCGGGTGATACTTTAGGCCGCTGTGCGGTCTGTCGCCGAAAGGGCCAGTGAGCTAGGGGTTTTTTTGGTTGATAATAGTAAACCTGGGTCTGCCCATGCAATCAACATGCTTCCACATGTGATTTGGTGGAAGTGGGAGACTAGGAATTGTTGTACAAGTGGCATTCTTTGGAATCTCTTCCCAAATAGAGTTGGAATGCATCTCTTGGAAGGAATTCGACCCATAGAGAGCTTGTAAAATTTATAAATGTCAAGAACAAAGAATGAATTCATCTTTTGATCATTTGAGAATTTGCATTTGTGAAGAGAGAGAGCTAGTGGATTACTAGTTTCTTGCCTTAGCCAATTTCGAGGGTGAAAGATTCCCATCCAAGTTGGTGTGTGGAAATTCCATTTAGGTATTTCATGGAGATTTAATGGAGTCATAAGTTATATGTGCAAGCTACAGGGCAGCTCGTAGACACTTCAATATCATCTTGTTCTTTCATCTATTCCAAGTTTTCTCATCATATTCTTGCTCTATGGATTGAGACGCACTTGGTTAGCTATTGATATCTTTGGGGGAGCTTCTAATGCCCCGTTATTTTATGTTCTGATGTAAATTATTTTTATTTCAAGTTTAGAAGAATCTCAGTTCGAAATAATAATAAAAAATATTTCATGTAAAAATGTTAAACAATGAAGAAACAGTGCCATTTTCCCACTACCTTGTTGTGAACCAATGTAATGTTGATAGATTCGAATGGATAAGTAAACTACTGATGGTTTATGGATGAATGGACTTTTTTTGATGTATTATGTGAGTTTAATGTTTAGTACATAAGCATTTGGAGTCATTTTGTTGAGTTTCATAGCATTTGGAGAAGATTGCATATCATTTCCCCCAAGGTTGAAACTAGTCTTCTTGCATATGATTTAAGGGAGTTATAGTAGACATTAAAAGTTGAATGGTGATGCATATGATTTCATGTTGATGTCATTTATATCTCCCCTACTTCCATTCAGAATTTCAAGTTGGATTGAGTGCATTTGGAAAGTCATTTTCATCATCTACCCCTAGGGGATTTGAACCACAAGTTGCTCATAAAACTCCATACATTGACCAGATTGCCAAAGTGAGTTGCAAAAGTCATTTGATGGTTGAAATGAACCTTTAAACACCATTTTTATGTATTAACATATTTCATACACCTTCTAGTACAATTTGAGAGAATTGTGATCTATTTGGAGTCGTCTACCATTGGGGGTTGGAGCCTCAAAATTACTAATAAATTCCCTAAGTTCTCTTGGATGCCTATTCGACCCAAAAAATGCATCTAATGCTGCAAATATACTTTAATTAATGTATAATAATAGATATAAGTCTTATACCAACCATTAGTGGAGGTTGTACAGTGTTTGGAAGAGATTTGTTCCAGGACCCAGGGGGGATGTCCACCTCCCAAATTGACTAGTCTTGTCCTGAAACTTCTTCCCTTGCAAATTGTAGACCTTGGTTGGGTATATCATTTGATTATATGTCTGATAGATGTGTTAATGTGTCCCATCACCCCTCATAACCTTCCTCACCAAGTTTGAAATTAATTGGAGGCGTTTGGAATTAGTTGTATCCATATACCGAGAGTAGAAATTTGGTGAATTTGAGAAGTTCGGTAAAATTATCTACAAGGGACATTACACCACCTCTTTCAAGCTTGCATCAGAAAACTTTATTGAAGGCGCAGAGCTCTCCTGCACAGTCTCCCCCTCTTCTCTCTCGGTGTTAGAAGAAGGAAGGTACGGTGTAACCTTCTCCACAGTCTCGGTCAAAGTTGTTAATAGCTATCCACTTTGCGCAGTGACTCTTGCCACAAATAGCAATATGCCCTCTAGCAGAGCTTTCGTTAGACAGGTTTCTCCACAGCTCGTAGGAAATACAATGGAAGGCAAAGGTCTGGGATCTAGGTACACAAACATTAAGGCAGGTCAGGATGACCTCAAGCTTAACATTCGCAGGCTCACAGATTTTGTTGTTGTGGGTATCTCGGACAACAGGGAAACGACTTCAGACGTGAAATACTTTATTTCTGACATGTGGCATGTATCCTACCAAATCAACTGCCATGACTCCCACATATATGATCACGATAGAGATCTTAGAGAGATGATGGGCACAGTTAATTTCATCAAGGAAGACCTTCAGAAGCTAGTCTAGATAAACCAGTGCAGTCATTCCCAAGATCATCCTGGAGAAGCAGCTCAGCCAATGGAAGAATTTTCAGTCACCCAGCCTGTGGGGTTCCCAGAAAAACCAAAATGATTCTCACTGCTTAGTTTATGTTTTTGTGCATTATCTTGAACCAGCAGTTCATACGCGTATACTCTACTTCTATTATAGTGCACAGTAGGAATTATCATGTCGGCTTTAAACGGCTTTCATCTATGATAGCAGTTTTTATAGATACTCTATCTCAGCTTCCTTTTTTCAGTTTTCCAATGGCATTGTACTGAATGGTTGTGCATAGCCCTTTTAATCATATTATATATACTTTTCAGTTTCTGTTAAAAAAAAAATACACTGGAATATATGAAAATTCGTGAGAAAAAAACCTATGTCCATGGTGTGAACGTCCTCCTTTCCCATTATTACTTCCTTGTCATACTAAACTAGTTGGAAAATGGTATTATCCTCTTTATCATTAAAATTTCCTACAAATTGTTAATTAAATCTAAGCCTTTTAATTATTGCATATAATATATATCCTAATTAATAAGAAATTATATCATATTATAACTATATTTATAAATATATATAAACAATTTTATCCTATTAAGAAAATAATAAAAATAAATAAATAAACATACTAATATGTGTAGGGTCTAAACAAGAGTACACAACAATAATGCCAAAGAGTACACAATAATAATGCACTTTCTAGTCAACCAAACAAATAGACTAACACTATTAAGAGTCGTGTAGTCACTTATAAGCATGAAAAACATTACTTTGAGTTGGGATTGAAGTACAAGTGGGTGTATATTTACATTACTTTGAGTTCGGATTGAGGTACAATTAGGTGTACATGTTTTTTTTGGCACTTTTTCAACCAAGAGTACATAGTGATGTGAACAAGAATTATGAAGAGTGATGTGATCAATTATAAGCCTGAAATACATTAATTTTGAATTAAGATTGGAGGACAAGTGGATGAATATTTTTTATTTGGGATATTATTATTATTACAATATATGCATTATATAATAATATTATAAATCATAGTAAATAAACAATTTTATTTCATTAAGAAAACCGTAAAGGTAAATATGTAAATATATATTATATATCATAATAAATAAAACAATCTTGTTTTATTAAGAAAACATTAAAGGTAAATATCAAAAATATATATTAATATATGAACGGTTTAAATAAGAGTACATAATAATAATGTACTTTTTAAGAGTTTGATGGGCTAGTTTAAGTGTTTGAGTGATGTAAGTTGTGAGCAAAAGGTCTCAGGGTCAAATCCTCGGGTGGCTATACATTGCTATATAAAGGTCTGACTTAATGTCCTCGTCGGGTTAGCTCTATAATTAGAGCGAATGAGATGAAGCCCATTCGAGTGGCCCCCTATGATTTGTTCATGTAGACATAGCAAGCCCCACTGAGGTAGGTAAACCATAATTGAAAAAATGCACTTTCTAGTCAACCAAAGAAATAAACTAACGGTATTAAAACTCCAATAGTCACTTATAAGCATGAAAAACCTTAACTATGAGTTGGGATTGAAGTACAAGTGGATGCATATTTTTTTGAAATCCTAAAACGAGATTGACAATATAATACGTACACATTCTAAACAAGAGTAAATAGTGATCTTACTAAAGAAGAACTATGAAGAGCGATGTGATATTACTGAACCAGAACTATGAAAAGCGATGTGATCCGTTATGAAAAAAAAAATTAATTTAAATTTACATCTGAGTTATGAAAAAATATTTTATATAAATGTTTAAAAAAAATTCAAATTTTGCAAATATTTAAATAATTCATGCCACACATTTTCATATGTTCGACCCTAACCTCTATATTACATTCACAAATACATGACTTTAAAATAAATATGTATATAAATGTTTATTGAATAGATGATGATAAATTAAAAATGGTGGTCCAATTTTTATAAGGTTTAGAGAACCAATTGGATGAGTCGGGTTTTCTTACAATTTTAATTATCATTATTATTAATGATTTTACTTGATAATTATTAATATTATATATCTGTAACATTGTCTATCCCTTTAAAAAGCTTTGTCCTTGAGGTTGTATTAATGTATTTGTGCTCAAAGTTTAACATTTTTTTATTTATTTTATTTTATAAAGTGTTATAAAGAATATTTGATCCAATTGGTGGTGACTCTTCAAATGGAGAGGAGATTAGATGGTAGTGTAATACGATTTCTGTCTTTCTCAATGTCATTTTCATGCCTGATAAAATGTCATATAAAATGTTAGACAATCATTTGACTTCAATTAGGACAATAGATGTTGCTTTTAGAATTGAATTTTTAGAAAACCTGATTTTCAGAATAGTACGTGCAAAGAATATGTTGAAAAGTGCATTTATGCTGATGTAAAAACACATGGTCAGCATGTAAAGATCGAGAATGTTATATTTAACAGTAAGGAAATGACACCTGATGTATTCGAACAACACCCGTGTCATCGGAGCAGAAACCAAGGACATAGTCGATACCTTCTTTTCTCTCCATGTCAAAACATCAGCAAGTTCACCTCATTCTAGATGTTCATACATCACCTTTTTAAGTAATCCAAATCCCATATAATCCAAATCCCATATTAAAATTTATAGCCAAGCCTAGTTTATGGGTTGTTTCTTAGACTTATTTTAAATATTTCCTATTTCCAAAGACACCAACTTGAAATACTTTCAGGTCATTCTTATGCATGGCTAAGAGATCCAACAATTCTTTATAGCCATTACTCCACAACATTTTTTTGATGTAATATGCTCCTCTTGAAATAATCTTAAGAATGTGTTCATTATCAGTGACCTTCCTCTAGTCAATCTCAAGGAACATTGGGTTGACACTATGCACATTACAGGTTATGGATTTTGGAAGATTTCGCGAGGAACTTGATATATTAATCACTTTGTCGCAATATATTCTAATGACCCAATTGTTCACACATTTGTAAAAAGTAACTTTCATATTCCCATTTTTCACCTTCATGGCATCAAGGTAGTTAGTATGGACAACATACTAAAACTTCTTTGTCCATATCTTCTCATGATGGTACCAGTTGAAATGTTCAGCTTTGTCATGAACAACAATGCTAGCCTCCTTGTTTGGGATGAAATTTAATGTGTCCCCACTTGAAAAACCGATTTGTGTCACCTTTGAGAACTTCCTATACAAAGCAAAAAAATTATGTTGGTTTGAACCCAACTCTTGCTTCAAGCCACTATCCAATATACTTTTCCTATTCTATCGGAGACCCAAAGGTCGTTTGATTTGGGTGGACCAGTTCTTGTTCCATTTTTTATAGCCAAGGTACCAACATAGTCTCGTCAATATTGGATATACGAATAATATCTAGGTTGGACTATGATAGTGACTTGTCTTGTTGTCACAGTTTTTTAAACATTGACATATATTATCTGAAAATTCTTTGCGAGGATATGCCGCATCTTCTACAATGCAATGTAATTCGATTTGATTTGCTTCAAAATGTTCAACATGGATTGATTCTTCTTCACTCCTTGATGTATGATTCTCATTCACAATGTCGTTTTTGTCTTTTTCTTATGTACACTCATAATTGGGTCTGAATTCAATATCCAAGTCTTGACTCTGACAACTTCTTCTATAGTCCTATTAACCCATGCCACACATTGAGTTCCATTTTTGTTGTATTTTGAAAGTTCTAGTTTGGACCTGAGTGGGTTATCATTAGTGAAGATATCAGCAGCTCTTCTAATGAATTATAGGGGCAGTGGTGGAGTTGCGGTGATGAAGAACTAGACATGCTTGAAGTACTATGTTGACTATTGAGGCGTTAAGAACCTTGATTTGTTAAAAGGTTTGCAAGCTCATCATGTTTTTTATCGTGCTCTTGCTTCATGTCTTTATACTTTTCATCATGCTCCTACTACATGGTGTCCATATTGTTCTTCATTTCAACCTTGACTTCTGCAATAATTTCATCTTTGAGTTTTTGTGTAAGCTCATGTTTGAATGCAACATTACTCTCTTTCATTTCTTCTCTTAGATATGCATGGCTTTTGTTGACAAAGTCTTTGAGAGTGTTGAATTTCATTTCCATTTGTTTGAGCTGATTTTTTAGGTTCGTCATACTTCTAATGTGTGGAGGAGTATATCTTTGCACAATTTTTCCCCTATGTTCCAAAGGGGCGAGGTTGATTATAGTGGAGCGGGTGAGGTGAAGAGGTGATTAAATAATAATAACTATTATTTTAAAAAAATGGGTAATGGTGAAAAGAGAATTTAAAAAATATAATAATTATTATTTTATTAAAAAAAATAAACGTATTTCATTAGTTTAATCATGTTAGGGATTTAATGGAATAGTGGTAGCAGTGGTGGGTTGAAAGCAAAGGGAGGCCAAGGGAAATGGTAGCTCGGGAGAAGGGAGTATGTTGGTGGGGAGTAGGTAGGGCTCGGTGTGTAGTGGAGGAAGAGTGTAAGGAATGCAGGTGGTGAAGATGAGGCTTGGACGTAGGGCACATGGGACAAAAAGAACGAGGGAGGTTGGAGGAGTGGGATGTAGGAGAAGGTTGCAGGTGCGGAACATGGGGGCTTTAGGAGGGGGAGAGGACATGGGAGGAAGGGAAGACGTGGGAGAAGGTTGGAGATGTGGAACATATTAGAATTTGAATGTCATTTAGATCTTCAAGCAGATAGTTCTAATAATGTTTGCAGCAAATGGAGAATGAAGATACAAACTGAACAAAACAAACCACACAGGAAACGGACAAGTATTGCTCAGGAATTTACAGTATCGTTCACAATAATAATATCCGGTGTTACAATAGTTTACATAGGAAAAGAATTCGAATCAATTAGGGATGGATTGAATCTATCCACTGGATGTGACTATATCTAACTGACAATCTAACTTGTGGTGACTCAATCAATATCGGAGTCCAATAAATCAACTCCCAGATGTCCAACAACTCAATCAATAAGTGACAGCTAGTTAACTCAGTGCAACTGAGTGTGGTAGGTGGGAAAAGGCACCTACTCCACATGCAGCCATGAATTAGCCATGAAAAGCTTGCGCTAGCTAACTTATTGTGAACTAACTAAAAGTAACTGGGGGCTAACTAAGACTGACTAGTACTAACTCCAACTAATTGAATTAGGTTGTTGTCAGGACTCCCAATGGCTCCTAAAATGTAGGGATTGGTCTAGGAGGCGCCCAAACTAATGCATGCACATGCAGTAAGTGGCAGTTAACCTCTAGCAGTGTTCCCCACACTCTAGTGACCGGTACATGTGGCCCCATTAGGCCAAGTAGACCCAATTGTACTAGTGGACCCAAATAATTAATTAAGGTTTCTAAGTTATGATAAGTAATCTAATAGATAGTATGGTCAAGGGAGTATTAATAATCCTAACACCCCCCCTGAATCCTAACTTGGACAACTGTGGGCCCTGGTAACAAGACCATAGGTCACCCAAATACAATCTAAAATATGAGAATAAAAATGTTGCTTAATACAACCGAGGAAACAGGGGAAAACCTCATGGGAAACCCCCCCCCCCTCAAAATAAGCAGAAATACAAATTTTGAAAAAACTTGTGAGAATTTTTGCTACTATTTGCAGCAGTATCTTGGTTCTTCTATGTAGGTGAACCCATGAATCCAAACAAAGTGCTTATGTATGGAGGAATCTTCTTCTTTGAAAGAAGAATAATGTGCCCAACTTAATCAGGAATATAGACAGTTGCAGGATGAAAACTAGACCCATGTAGAGCAGTTGAAATCAACTGATGAGAGAGCAAACGTGCTTGAGAATTCGAACCATGTGAGGAACACCCAATAATACGATATATGTTATCCTTTAAAAGCAAACCATGAGTGGTAAAATCATCCCCAAGTGTTAGGAGCAAGTGTCCAGGAGGATGCAGAATGTCTCCAATTTTACTAGTTCTATGAGGAGATGAGCATGTGATCAAAAAAGTAGGTAGAGAAACCCTGGGACTGTGGAGAGTGAATGCTTGAGCTCCATAATTTGATATAGCTTCATAAATAACAAATATTTCACAAAATCTAATAACAGCAAACTCATAAGAGAAAACTAACATCGAATCCTCAACAACAAAATTGAAGGAGACTTGCGGTGCTTGATTTGTCACACCAAAATTGATGAAACCTATTACAAGCAATATTGTAAGCTCTTGAATCTTAAAACCTGAACCAAATATTATCAGAACAGAAAATGAATCAAATCCAAATAGGTTCATATCAGATCCAAAACTGTGAAGTGAAATCAAATCCCCAGTGGCAATTTTGAAGGAGACTTGTGGTACTTGATTTGTCACACCAAAATTGATGAAACCAGCTACAAGCAGTACCGAAAGCTCATGAACCTGAAATATTGAACCAAGTAATATCAGAACAGATCTAAATAATATCATATCAGATCCAATAAATTTCATATCATATCCAAGAATTTGCTCCACCGAGATGGTAGATGCACAATTTTCTCCTTCTTCAAAATTCTGAATATTGGTGCATGCAATCTTGTAGAAATTTGTTGGAATCTCAAGATCAATGAGAGTGAATGGATCACTCCTACAACTTGAAATTATTTCCAAAATATACAAATATTTAAAAAATATAATATCAGCAAACTCATGAGATAAAACTGACATCAAATCCCCAACAGAAATTTTGAGAGAGATTTTTGGTACTTGTTTCTTCACACCAAAATTGATGAGAACAGCTACAAGCGGTACTCAAAGATATTGAACCCTAGAACCAAGTAATATCAGATAAGATCCAATAATATCATATCAGCTCCAATAAATTCCATATCATATCCAAGAGTGTTCTCCACCGAGCTGGTAGATGCACAGTTTTCTCCTTCTTCAAAACCTTTGAAAGAGATTTTTGGTACTTGTTTCTTCACATCAAAATTGATGAAAACAGCTACAAGCAGTACTGAAATCTCTTGAACCCTATAACAAATTAATATCAGATAATATCCAAATAATATCATATCAGATCCAATAAATTCCATATCATATCCAAGAGTGTGCTCCACCGAGATGGTAGATGCACAGTTTTCCCCTTCTTCAAAACCCTGAGTATCGGTGCATGCAATCACGTAGGAATTTGTTGGAATCTCTAGATCAATGAGATTGAATGGATCACTCCTACAATATGATATTATTTCCAAAATATACAAAGAATTGCTTATCTTCACACCAGCAACATCATTAGAGATAGAGAAATCAAATTCCTCACCCTTTCCTGAAGAAATCATCGGTAAACTATGCACATAATTTATAATAGAAGAATCACAGGAGAATTTTTGCATAGAATGGAAGGAGAGATTTTATTCAACAATAGAGATTTGAATGTCTTCTTTTGGATCATCCAAGTGATGAGATGAGATATCAGAGATCTCATACACTTCCGAAGCAGCAGGAGAAGGAGTCACTCCAAGGAGACTTTCTTCAATTCGAATTGACTGTGAGGAAGATTATGCTTATTCTTCATCTTGAACAAATTCATCAGAGAGAGTGGAGGCCAAGAATTTTGAGTAAATAACTCTTTTGGTTTTTAATGTGCTCCACAAATTGCTATAAATATCCTCATTGTGTTTCCCAAAGGTTCTATCCAATTCTGTCCAGAGATCCTTTGGGTATTATGCAGACTCAATAAGGTAGTGCAAGCTTGGAGACTTCCAAAAAGCCATGCCTATTGTTCCAAAATCTCTATCACATTCATTTAGCCATTCATTCTCATATTTATAAGACTCTTTACCAAGTCCAATAGATACCTCATAGAGACCTTGTCTCTTCAGATATGCAATCATCTTCAACTTCCATTCTAAATATTTTGTGGATGGGGTATTAAGAGGAATGGATAATATTGAATCCATATGAAGTTGAACCTATAGAATATCACTGCAAAAAATTAAAAAATATTTGAACTATTAGAATCATTCTTTTCCTCTCGACATGAACATATTTTTAGGGTCCGTCACGTCCTCTCCGCTACTATGAATAAATCTAGAGCTATCAAATCATCATAGGGGACTTCTGTGGAAAGCCAGTTGCTTCTGATGTTCGATGGGGAGAAACAAGCATGAAACCTACCTGAGAAGGCTCTGATACCATATTAGACTTTGAATGCCATTTATATCTTCAATCAGATAGTTCTAATAATGTTTGTAGCAAATGGAGAATGAAGATACAAACTGAACAAAACAAACCACACAGGAAACAGACAAGTATTGCTCAGGAATTTACAGTATCATTCACATTAATAATATCCGGTGTTACAATAGTTTACATAGGAAAAGAATTCAAATCAATTAGGGATGGATTCGAATCTATCCACTGGATGTGACTGTATCTAACTGACAATCTAACTCATGGTGACTCAATCAATATCGGAGTCCAATAAATTAACTCCCAAATGTCCAACAACTCAATCAATCAGTGACAGCTAGTTAACTCAGTGCAACTGAGTGTGGTAGGTGGGAAAAGGAACCTACTCCACATGCAGCCATGCATTAGCCATGCAAAGATTGCGCTAGCTAACTTATTGTGAACTAACTGAAAGTAATTGGGGGCTAACTAAGACTAACTAGTACTAACTCCAACTAACTGAAGTAGGTTGGTGTTGGGACTCCCAGTGGCTCCTAAAATGTACGGATTGGTCTAGGAGGTGCCCAAAATGATGCATGCACATGCAATAAGTGGAAGTTAACCTCTACCCGTGTTCCCCACACTCTAGTTACTGGTACATGTGGCCCCATTAGGCCAAGTGGACCCAATTGTACTAGTGGACCCAAATAATTAATTAAGGTTCCTAAGTTAGGCTAATTATTGTAATAGATAGTATGGTCAAGGGAGGATTAATAATCCTAACAGAACACAATGGTTGTGGGAAGGGATTGGGAGTAGCACAGGAGTTTTGAGAGGATGTGGAGAAAAAGTGCATGGGAATTTGGTGGAGAGAGCAAAAACAGAGGCACGAGACAAGAGAGATCAACGTGGGGTAATGGAAGCAATGTTGTCTTCAAGCAATAACATGTGTGTGTGTGCACGCGTGTGTGTTTATTGAATGGATGATGATAAATTACAAATGGTGGTCCAATTTTTATAGGGTTTGGGGCACCGATTGGAGGATTCACGTCCTCTTACAAATTGAATTATCATTATTATCAATGATTTCACTTGATTCTTGTTTTTATTATTAGTAGTATTATATATGTAACACTCTAAGTGACCCCATGGGCACTCTAAGGTGTCCAAAAAAACCTATGAAATGAAATGCTTGATTGAGAGCAAGAAACTCTTCCTTTCTCATGGTTAACCTAATCCTAGTTAAAAAAAAACCAAGTTTGAGATAAACTATTGGGTAGGCTTGGGTCCTTAATATGTTGTTATCATTTATCATTTGAGCCAATCCTAATAAAAAATGGTAATCCTTGGATGAAACATAAAAGTTGGATTTGATTTTGAAATGGTGATGTGACACTTCATGTTACCATCAAAGCATGGCAATGCTTAGCATCTCAATAAGGCAAGCAATAAGCACCCTGCATCATAGTGATTAATGCTGTGGGGATCTGACAAACTTTTACTCTCCGTGGGCATCTTATCTTCCGCAAGAGCTTTCCGGCTACCATGTTTTCATGTGCATCGTTGGGTGAGCGATATCATCATGGATGTCATATACCATGAGCGTGTACATACATATCATGCATAATATATATTTGGTCGCTTCACTGTTCAGACACTGTGTTGAAGAAGGCAAATTTGAAATTTGAATTTCAAATGCCCGCGCTCCACGAAAGTTTCCAGCGATGGTTCTTCAGACCAATTCCCTCCATTCTCGGTCGGCCATTGCAGAAGAAGCTTCCCCTTCCATGATGGGAAGACATCTTGCGTGGTCTAAGTGGTCGCGTTGTCTTTGGTGTTGGACACAGAACGTCATGGATGATTTGTTGCAGCAATCATTTGTAAGTAGTCAATCGTTCCATATTTTATATATTATTTTAATTCTTCGTGATTTTTGGGAGAATTAATAGGTAATAATTATTATTTTTCCAGAACGGACACGTAGTAACCATGCGAGGGATTAGAATGGTTCGTGGTGAATATCATGTCGGTGATGAATTTGACATGATTCAAACGAGGATCTTACAACTTGATGCATCTGACAGTATTGAAACAAGGAGGTTGCAACTTGTTGAGTTTGAAAGTATTCTCTTGAAACGCATACTAAGCAAGGAGGAGTCCCCAAATATCTTATGGCTATAGTGGAAAGAGTGTACATACACTTACCTTCCTTCATGGATTTAAATGAAGAATTTAAGGGTTCTCCAAGTGTCTAGTTGTTCATTAGAAACACTATGGCAACAAGAATCATATGTAAATTGAAATTTGTTGTGTAAACGTGTGTGTTGAGTGGCTGTTAATATGAGCAGAATGGCTTGGGAAATATCTTTCTTATAGTTAAGACACTTGAAGATTGTTATCGATTGAAGAGCATACTGAGTTTGTCTCGGTTGAGAAAGCTTCATCGATTAGACTTTAGTCGGTGCGTTGAGCTCTCGATTAGACCTTAGTCAATGCTTTGAGTTAGAAGAGATGCCAAAGTATGGAAACATTGCTATCTTTGGAGGAGTCGATGATATTTAACTGTGAGAAACTGAAGAGGATACCAGGGTTGGCACATTGTACAAAGCTTTGGTTGCTTTATGTTGATGGGCGTTGTGGGTTGGAAGAGCTTCCAAGTATGGAAACAATGGTATGTTTGGAGGAGTTGTGGACAAGTGGATGTTTGAAGTTGAAGAGGATACAGGGGTCTGCACATTGTACAAAGCTTCGGTTGTTGTCTGTTAATGAGTGCTCTGAGTTAGAAAAGCTGCCAAGTATGGAAACATTGGTATCTTTGGAGGAGTTGTGGGCAGGTGTATGTGTGAAGCTGAAGAGGATAAAGGGGTTGACGCAGTGTACAAAGCTTCGGTTGTTGTGTATTATTGGGTGCTCTGAGTTAGAAGAGCTTCCAACTATGGAAACATTGGTATCTTTGGGGGAGTTGTCGGCAAGTGGATGTGTGAAGCTGAAGAGGATACACGAGTTGACGCAATGTACAAAGCTTCGGTCCATGTTTGTGTTTAGGTGCTCTGATTTAGAAGATGTTGAAGATTGTATATTGTTGAAGAATCTTGATGTCTCTAAATGTCCCAAATTACGGTATCTTGGATGGCCCGAAATCCGGTGTGGGAGTAGTGGACTAGCAAAATGGAGTATTACAATTGGGTTGGTTTTCATTTATTGTAACAATAGAAAAATTGATCTCCGAGGTATAGAAATTTCAAGTCAATTTTAAGTAACAAATGTGATCGTGATTTATACCATGATCTTTTATCTTTTGTTTATTTAAATAAATAAACTATTTAATAACCAATTTAAGTCGATGTCATCACCTGTACTTATACATATTAGTTTTTTTTGTTTACTTATTTGTAATCTATATATATATATTAAAAGCTAATTATACATTTTTTTCATCCAATTTTTAGTGAATATTAATGAAAAATGAAGTGGACAGGTAGATGGGTTGGCTTTCTGAAATAAAATATATTAAATTTTATTATATATATATATATATATAATTTTCCACATTATTAGTAAATATTAATAGAGTGGATTAGGCTATCTAAACTTTCTACATGACAGAGGGATCTAGTTATAGTGACTTTTTTTAATGGACGGATCCTTCGTATCGGAGCATATAATCCCTCTCTTTTATTTCTGACTTTTTGGCATCAGTTTGTGCGTTGGTTCTCTTTTATGTATCTATTGTTTTGGTATGGGTTTCCTTGTTGGGTGCTAGTGATGCACTCCTTGTATGTCAATTGCAGACTTAACTGTGTTTTATTGATACTGTTTCAGCCTCTAATTGTGTTTGGTTTCTACTTTGTTTCTTCTCTACTCTATTTCTTTTACCAGTAGGGTTCTTAATGGACATCAATCATGCCCTGTTAACGGTTGTATCTTTCTTATACAGCTGACTGCTGATATGTATCATATATTTTTAATATACTATTAAAAGTATAGTGTTTTTTTTAATCAGAAAAAAAAAATGGATAGGTATATAGGTTGGTTGAAGTGTTTGTGTATTTATATAATTGTAGATTAATCAAGATGTTGATTAACTAAGTATGGGTGTAGTTAATAATAATGGTTGAAAATATGTTTATTTATATGGTTGTAGATTAATCAAGTTGTTCATTAATTAGGTATGGGCATAGTTAATTATATTTTGGTGTTTTGCAATGTCATTTATCTTTGTTTCCTATGCATTTCATAAGGAGTTGTATATGGTTGTCTAACTTTGGATGAAGTAGGCACGAAAATTCATTTAGGTATTTTTTGTTTTCATCTTAACATTTAACTCGTAAGGCTCTCATTGATTTGTAGTATTACAATGGTAAAAACTATTATGAATGTAGCCATTTCCTTTGCACATTTAATTATGAAACTTTTCATAGATTTTGTGTAGAAACAAGTTTGAAGGGAAAATTTTGTTAATCCTATTTTTTCCAAGAGAGTTATAGGATGCATAGTATATGGTACATTTTATATCAACCAAGATCGGGGTCTCTTAAAACCCAAGTTGAGCATCCATTTAATCATATTGATGGCATACAAAATTTTCTATTTTTTGGATGTGTCTTATAATTTTATCCATATCCATTCACACCTTTGATGGTGGACATATATTTGTCTTTTGAGTCTAATTCAATTCTAATTCCATCCATTTTTCCTTGTTGTTATTGAAGACAACTAAACCCAAACCATATGAAATCCCTTGAGGCCTCTCATTCCCCATTTTGAAGCGTAGAGAACACAAAATGTTCTCCACAAAACCCTCGAAATGTCTTCCTCTAAGATGAGGTTTTAGAGGTTGACTATTTGCATGCCCAAGTTAAAGAGTATATTTTTATATTATAATTTGCTAAACTAACATAATCCCATTTGTAAGAGTTGCAACAAACCTTGGAATTTACTTTATCCAAAAATGGGAATTATAAAATTGAAGCATTTGTTTTTCTTTTCAGGATACTTTATAGATTTTCTAAATTTTCCATTGTTAACATGAAAATCGACATAATTATTAAAATTCAAAATTTAAAATATCAATTAAACATCAAGCATAAAAGAAAATGAGACAATATGCAAACCACATTGATAACAGATTTCACAAATTTTGGCTATGTCTTTGGGTTTGCTCAATCTATATTACTCCATTAATTCTCTTTTTACAAAAGGGTAAAAAAATTATTCTCCCAATAAGGGATCAGTTCTCTCCTTTACAAGAGAAAAAAGTTCTCACAATAAGCGACTTATTCTCCCTACGAGTTAACTACAAAAATCTCCCAATAACGGGGTTATCTCCTCTCGAATTCTCTACATTGTGGCAACGAGGGGTGGATTATTGGGTCTCCCTCCTAACTTTGGTGGCTCTCTTCTCCTTATATTGTATTTCCAGCACACAGTTATGAGTATAAGGCGTTATCTTTTTAGGTCCCTCCATATTCTCCCTTATGGCATCATCCTATTTTTCTTAGGATTGGGATTATGCCCTTGAATAAGTTGTGCAAATCCATGTAGCTATTTAGGATACAAGTCATATCTATTACCCATAGTGTTCAAATCCATTCATTCATTATGATTATCAATATCGTCGTTCACCCACTTTTTGAATTTTTATCCTTTGTGCTAAGGATAGGTGTTCAAATCCCATAAAATATGTCCTAATTCATTAACAAAAGGGAAAATGCTTGGACATTACTTCGTCTTCTATGGCTAGAAAAATCACCAATCCTGACAATGTTCTTTATTCAATTCCTTTAACCATTATAAGTAAGTTCTACAAGTTCTTGGTGCTAGTGGTAGAGACATGGCCACTTTTATTTTCACAATAATAAAGTGGAAATCCCAACCAAGTGATTTCCCCATAAAGTAGATTTAACAGGGATGTTTCCTATCAATGTTATTGTTTTAACAATCAAAAACACCTAAGTTTTCCTTGTAATGGAGGGACATAATGGGTAAATATCCCCTTAGAGTCCTTCTTAATAGCTTCCTTAATCTCATCATAAGTAGTATACTTCTCAAGTATTACAGTCAGATCAACAACTGAAACATCTGGTGTGGGTACTTGGAAGGCCATTCTAGACAACATTTCATTGAGAGTTGGTTACACATGAATGAAAATAATGTTGAAACCATCTAAACATTGACAATTCCAACTGGATTAGTTATGGAATCCTCCTGGATTAGTTATGGAATCCTCCTGGATTACACCTACCCATCAAAAAAAAAATTGGTCCACCAAAAGTCTTGATTCATGATCTCTCTCTTGGACGTTGATTTATGTATTCTCCTTGTTGCTTGACATTCTCAACAAGGGAATAAAACTACATTGCATATTAAGTGATGTTGTAACATGCCATTACTTGTACATTTTTCCCTTATTATGGTCATGGAAGCACTTCTCATTTTGATGCCACTTCATCTCCCATCGGAAGAACACCTTGACTCATGTGCATACTAATGATGCCCATCAAAATGTCTAATGTTGTTGGCATACTAAAAAAAAATGGACTGGAGAACCTTTCTCAATGGAGCTCCTCTTTACCCATATGCAAAATTCTATAAGAAGTTGTAACATGATTACTGACATAAATTGTCGGCTTGGGCCAAGGGGGAAGGCACTGTGACAGGACTAGTTCGAATCTTCCTCAAGGGGGTCATATCTATGATGACTGAAGCTACCCAAGTATAAAAAATCAATAGAAACACCTTCAAAAATAGAGATCTGAGGGGATCGAGATAATGGAGTCGTAAAAACTGTATTGGGGATTTCTCCCCTACTACGTTCAAAAGCACCTACCCTAGATGAACCGGATCATAGGGTAGAGTTCATGGTGTAAGGGATTGCTAAAATGCATATATAGAAGGAAATATGTACATTTATGGAAGGAAAAATGCGCATATACTAAAGCTCTCTTCCATATATGCACATTTTTCCTTTTGTAAATGTGCATATACTGAAGGAAAAATGTGTATATCATTTATGCCTTCTGTAAATGCATATACAAAAGGAAAGATGTTCATTTACGGAAGCGAGCTTTCATATATGCGCATTTATGCCTTCTGTATATGTGCATATACAGAAGAGAGATTCCATAAATGCGCATTTACAGAAGGAAGAAATGTGCATATACGGAAGCTCTCTTCCGTATATGCGCATTTTTTTCTTCCGTATATGCACATATACGAAAGGAAAAATGTGCATATACAGAAGAGAGCTTCCGTATATGCACATTTTTCCTTCTGTAAATGCACATTTACGGAAGGCAGAAATGCGCATATATGGAAGAGAGCTTCTGTATATGCACATTTTTCCTTCCATAAATGCGCATTTATGGAAGGTGGAAATGTGCATATATGGAAGAGAGCTTCTGTAAATGCACATATACAAAAGGAAAAATGCGCATATATGGAAGCTCTCTTTCGTATATGCACATTTACGAAAGGCAGAAATTATATGTGCATTTACGGAAGGCAAAATGCACATATACGAAAGAGAGCTTCCGTAAATGCGCATATACAAAAGTAAAAATGCGCATATACGAAAGGCAAAATGCACATATATGGAAGATTGCTTCCGTATATGCGCATTTTGGCTTCCGTAAATGCACATATATGGAAGGAAAAATGCGCATATACGGAAGAGAGCTTCTGTGTATGCGCATTTTGCCTTCCGTATATGCGCATATACAGAAATGAAAATGCCCATATACAAAAGCTTGGTTCTGTAAATGCACATCTTTCCTTCTGTACATGCACATTTATGTAAGAGAGATTCTGTAAATGCGCATTTCTGCCTTTTGTAAATGCGCATATACAGAAGGAAAGACGTGCATTTACAGAAGCGAGCTTCCATCTATGCGCAATTTTCCTTCCGTAAATGCGCATATGTAGAAGTCAAAATGTGCATATACGAAATCTCTCTTCCATATATGCACATTTATGCAATCCGTATATGCTCATATACGGAAGAGAGCTTCCGTAAATGCGCATTTTTCCTTCTGTATATGCGCATTTACGGAAGGCAAAATGTGCATATACAGAAGCTCACTTCCATAAATGCGCATCTTGCCTTCTATATATGCACATTTATGGAAGACAGAAATGCGCATTTATGGAAGCTCTCTTCTGTAAATGCGCATATACAGAAGGCAAGATGCGCATTTATGGAATATCTCTTCCGTATATGCGCATTTTGTCTTCCGTAAATGTGCATATACGGAAGGAAAAATGCGCATATATGGAATCTCTCTTCTGTATATGTGCATTTACGAAAGGAAAAATGTGCATATATGGAAGAGTGCTTCCGTAAATGCGCATTTCTGCCTTTTGTAAATGTGCATTTACGGAAGGAAAAATGCGCATATACGGAAGCTCACTTCCGTATATGTGCATTAGATATATTGAGTCCATTAGATGTAGCTTGAATGGTTGGAAGAAATGATTATTACAGTCTTTATCAACCCAAATTCAATTCCTTGTAAGTGACATGTTGAGTCCTTAAATTCAGTTCATTTCTTGTTGTTGGAAAAGTGACAAATTCATTTCTTGTTGTTGTAAATGCGAACAATGTCATGGTGGTCCTTTAACCTCTTGATCATTGACATATGTTGACTTTTAGTCTTTCTTTGATCCTTCAACATATATTCAACTTGTCTTGTTCATCTTTGATCTTTCACATCATGTGTCTTTGACATCATGTATTCAACTTGTCTTGTTCATCTTTTTTCTTTGATATCAATGATAACATATATTCAACAATGTATATATACATATACACATATACACTAGTGTATATACCAAGTGTATACACTAGTGTATATACGGGTATATACTCCAAGTATATACACTAATGTATACACCAGGTATATACCGGTATATACACTAGGTGTATACACTAGTGTATATATTGGTATATACACTAGTGTATATACTGTACTATAACAAGGTTGTATTTAGTCCATTAGATATATTCAGTCCATTAGATGTAGCTTGAGTGGTTGGGAGGAACGACTGTTACCATATTTCTCCACCCCAATTCAATTCCTTGTAAGTGACATATTGATCCCTTAAATTCAATTTATTTCTTCTTGTTAGGGATATACACTGATATATACACTAGTGTATATACTAGTATATCTACAAAAATGCTTCTGTATATGCACGAGCATATACACAACCACATCTGTATATGCATGCACATATACAGGAGCACTTTCGTATATGCATGCACATGTACAAAAGTGCTTCTGTATATGTGCGTGCATATACGAAATCACTTTCGTATATGCGTACAAATACGGTAGCACAACACATATATGGAAGTGCTTTTGTATATGTGCATCAGACGTGCTTCCGTATATGTGCACAAGTGCAGAAGCACAACGCATATATGAAAGTGCTTCCATGTATACGCGCCTAAGAGTAGGATTAATTCCAATGGCCTAGTCTTCTAATAAATAACTACTTTTCTAAATGCCTCCTACTCACACGAGCCAATTCCGTTGGCTCCATTTACAATATGGTAAATGCATTGGCACCCAAATCTAGCAGAACCCTTCAATGTTTGTGATGGAGATATGTCGCCTTGGAAGATAGAAGCCATGGGTGTACATATACATAAAGCACAACACATATACATACGCACTTCCATATATACTAGGTATATACACTAGTGTATGTACACTAGGTACACATGAAAGGCGCTTCTGTATATGCATGCGCATATACGGAAGGCACTATCATATGTGCACGGGCAAATATGGAAGTGCTTCTGTATTTGCATATGCAGATACAGACGTGCTTCCGTATATGCACGTGCATATATGGAATAGTGCTTATGTATATGCACGTGCATATACAAAAAACACTTTCGTATATGAGCATGCATATATAGAATATACACTATATATCGGTATATACACGAGTTTATATATCAGTATATACACCAGTGCATATACCGGTATATACACTAGTGTATATTATACCAGTATATACTCTAGTGTATATACCGATACATGCCCTAGTGTATACACCTGTATATGCACTAGTGTATATACTAGTATATACACTAGTAATATACATTGTTTAAATACCATTAAAATATATACTAATGTATATTATACCAGTATATACACTAGTGAATATACCAGTATATACACTAGTGCATATACCAGTACATATGTATATACACTAGTGTATATATGTGTATACACTAGTGTATATACCTATATATACACCATTGTATATACTGCTATATGCACATCCCTCCCAAACACCTCCACTCAAGGTGGTGGTAGGAGAGATTACTTCCCACCCCACCTTCTATACTCGAAAGCACACTCAGATTCATGAGTCCTAAAACAAGCCTAAAGTTTTCATTTTAGAAGATTTAATTATCTATGCCATGAAGGGCATAGTGACTTTGAATACACATAAAATCTTGGTTGGGTTGGACAAGAATGTTGGTGCTTATAATATGGAGAACATTGTTACCTTTTTTCTAATGAAGGTAATGCCATGGTCCTCACTAGCTCTTGTAGAAAAATTGTGATTTGAAAAGATATAGGTTGTGATTTGGTGTCTTCATATGAATTGCACTTTTTTTTTTCTAAGTACCCACGGGGGATTTGAACTCATGACTTTCCATTTACAACTTCTCAATTCAATTACTCATTACCAATTGTTGTAACCTTGTGGTATGATATGTATTGCACTCATCTATGATATGTTTACTTAACGTGATCATGAAATTAGTTGTGTCTTAGATGTTCCTACAACAAATTCCTCCTATGAATAATTGTTAAAATTTGAAGGTGAGAACTTCAATATTTTTTTGTTTACTTTGCCCAAATGTGTGAATTAACCATTGAAACATTTTGATGCTATTTTAAATATACATGCCATTCAAAAGTCTTTTTTACATCTAAAAGTAGTCCTCAAGGTCCCCAAAGGCATGCAAAATAATGTTGGAAATGTTGTATATAGTATTATACATATTATATACCAATAAATATATTGGTATATACCGTTATATACACTCGGTATTTACAATAGTATATATACCAGTATATGCACGTGTATATACATTAGTGTATATACTACAATACAATATACACAAGTATACACACTGGTGTATATACTAGTTTATACATTGGTGTATACACTAGTGTATATAGTGGTATATACACTAGTGTATAGCCATATACACTATGGTGTATGTACACTAGTGTATATACCCATGTATACTCTAGTGTATACACTATATTTGCTTTGTGTAGGGTGTTAATAAGGCTCTATGTGAATGAGGCTATATGTATAGTATATACACTTGCATACATTCATATCCAACTCAAAGGCCAAATATCCCATTTAGAGGGCATATGTGGTGACTCAAGGCTCTTTTTTCGATCCATGGTCCTCAGAATCTTCACTTAATTCTGAAGGTGCTTGTTTTCCCTAAAGGACCATGGTTAAGACCTCGACACCCATACCTATTGAATAAAATGTTTTATTGATGGTATTGAATATTTTGTTTTTCCAAAGGGATGATGGGGATTTCTCAGGAGAAGAGGGGTTAGATGAAGGACATGCCATAAGAGAAAGATTCTCAAGTGATTGGTGAGTGATTGAAGCTAATGAGAGAATGGGTTAGTCCACCATGGGTATAATCCAACAAGGGAAAGGGTCAGTCCACCATGGGTATAGGCCAACAAGGGAATGGGGCAGTCCACCGTGGGTACATGCCAACAAGGGAATGCCCAACAAACTGGCTCTTTCTTCCAATAGGTCGATGATAATTTTATTGGAAAATATTGTATTGTCGAATTTTAAGAGATGATTAAACATATTAACTTTTGAATTTGAAAGATTTTCTTAGATTTAAATGTATTGGGAATGTATTTGAAGGGTTTAATGGGAATTAATATAGGGGGTATTGTGCCAACATTTAGGTCTTAACATTGTATGTATATACTATTCTATATACCACCACTAGGAAAATACAGTAGTGTATATACTAACAGTGTAATAGGTATATACACTAGGATACACACTCATGTGTTTACTAGGTATATATACTAGTGTATGTTTAGTATATACACCAATGTATATACATTGTAACTACACCAGTGTGTATACCTATAATCTATATATATATATATATATATATATATATATATATGCAATAGTCTATATACTACCTAGGTATACACACTAGTTTATATACTACCTAGGTATATACACTGGTGTATATAGCTAGTATATACACCAGTGTATATACCTAGTATATACACTAGTTCCCCCTCTTAACCCATGTTTAGACCTCGATACCCATTTACATTGCACAAAACCTACTCAATATACTAGTATATATTAGTATATACACCACTGTATATACCTAGTATACACTAGTATTGTATACACCTAGTATAGTGTACATAGGTAAAATACATTGTACTAGGTATATACATCGGTGTATATACTAGGTATATATATTGGTGTGTATATAGTGTATATACCTAGTATACATTGGTGTATATACTAGGTATATGCACCAGGGAAGGGGATTCAACAAAATATCTTTTGGAGGCATTCTTTAACATCTAATGAAATTAGGATATTATTTAATATCCTACGAACACAAGTCATATATCATAGGTTCATCGAGTAAACCTCCAAATTTTATTTGTTCAATTTTCACTAAATTGTTTAAAATCATTACATGTTTTCATCTATAAGTATTTGTGAGACATTTCTTACTATAGTGCGCAATGTATGATTTACTGTGTAATATTGTTCATTTCAATTAAATTTTAGAATAAAGAGATTATGTGTATCAAGGATGGGTTGCAGGGCATTAAACACAGATGAGGAAGAAAAATAAGTGCAACAGGTATATTGTTGAATCTTTTTGGACTCAAGATCCTTAATTATTTCTTGTACCAACACATTAGTCCTTTGAAGGGGTTCTACGTAGGACTTTGAGTGGGATACAAGTTTCATGGGCAAGTTTTATTGATTGGAAATAGGTTTGACCATGCCACGTGGTCAATGGGAAACTAAGGGCTTTGATCCCTAATAAAACCTTCTTGAGCTCAAGTTCCATGAACAAAATTTAGACACAGCAACATGAGCCCTTGGTAAAGGGGTCTTTGCCCTAGGAACTAGATATGGGTTCCATTAAAATGTTTCATGCATAGTGGATGGGTCTTAAGGCCGCAAACGTAGTCATGGTAGGTAAAAAACATCCTAAATACCTTGACATTGGTTGGAGGAGGGAAACCATAATGTGAAATTACACTATCTAGTATTTACACTAGTGGATATTCTAGTATATACACTAATGTATACGACGTACTGTGACTAGGTATATACACTAGTGTATACACCAATGTATATACACTAGTGTATTATATATTAGTATATACACTAGTGTATATACTAGGTATATAAAGTAGTGTATATATTATATATATACTAATATTGGTGTATATATAGTATATACCTAGCATATACACTAGTGCATATAATATGTATATACACTACTATATACTAGGTATATACACTAGTGTATATACTAGGTATATATACTGGTGTATATATAACTAGTATATATACTCGTGTATATAACTAGGTATATATATTGGTGTATATATAACTAGTATATACACAAGTGTATATAACTAAGTTATATACACGAGTGTATATACTAGTTATATATACACCAGTATATATAACTAGTATATACACTAGTTCCCCCTTACACTACACAAAACCTACTCATGGAACATGTATTACAATTGGATGCTAAAGAAACCCAACCATGGCCTTGATAACCTTTGTAAGGACTCTTAGAGGCTCATTAAAGGTCAGTATAACCAAGAATGGATGACAATTATAATTCTAAAAGGGAGTATGGAATAGAATAATAGTGATTCCAAGATCACTTATCTAGAGTGGATCGGCATAGTAAGGAGAGTATGCAAACTTTGGTGAGACAATTGTTGGTCGCTGTGTTAAATTCAATGTGACTCAAGAAAGGGAGTCAACAATGAGGAAGTAGAGTCAACAATAAATTCATTGTTGTAAGAACCACTCCATCATACGTGTGAAGACAAACCTTGATTTATTATTTTTATGGTGGAAGGAAAAATCAACATACTTTATATGATGGTGTTGTGGATGCTAATAAAATCAATAATTGAATGCGTCAAATGGAAGTCATAAATGATATAACATTCCCTATTTTGTTGGGAAGCTTACTACCATAGGATTTGAAAAGAAAAGAATGCATGGTCATAGACTAGCTATGGTTCAAGAAACCATTAAGAAGAAATTATATTCTCTAGGTAATAGTAACTTCAACACACTAATACTTACAATAGGGAAGTGGCTAGAGTGTGTTGGAACACATTGTTGTGTTTTGATGATATCTCATTCAGATGATTATAGAAAAATATGCACACAGTCTATCAATGAAATACATTTAATTAGTATTACATCTTTATTTAAAAACCATTTATTCATTTTTGAATTGTACTCAATTGATGAGGCCAGTTTACAAACTTTAAGTACCTTAAAGCTAAATGAAATAAGTATATGCATGACTTATGTATATGAGCATATATATGGAAGAACCTTCCATAAATATGAAAGCACGTATATATGGAAGCGCTTCCATATATGCACACACATATATAGAAGCACTCTTATGTATATGCACACAGATATACATAAGCACCTTCCATATACGGAAGCACTCTTATGTATATGCATGCATATATACAGAAGTACCTTCCATATACAGAAGCACCTTCCATATACAGAAGCACTATTTCGTATATACGTGTTCATATACGAAAGAGCGCTTCCATATATGCGCGTGCATATATGGAAGCGCTTCTATATATGTGCACGCATATACAGAAGAGTGCTTCTGTGTATGGAAGGCACATATACATAAGTATATGTTTACATGGTGTACAAGAAATTTGAAGGTTTTGAACCATTCCTCACCATAAATTCTCTTTCAATTAACTACTTTGCACATGCATATGACCACCTCTGCTTCTTAGTAGGATAAAAATGTAAGGAGATTTATCTTAAGCCCATGAGAAAAGAATCATTTACATCTAAAATTGTTAGATGGAGAAGAGGTAATTCAAGTGTTCTTTATCAAATTGATGTGTTATTGGTCATTCATTTTCCTACTTGTTTATTGTCCATGCCGAATTTGATAGGTTTCTATCTACATACAATTAGAAAGTTAAAGGAGTTAAATTATGTGAATTGAAAATCTACGATGCAAACATTAATCGAAGGTTACAATTTTTAGTCAATTGCAACTGGTGATGAATTCAAACCATGTAATCCTCCAACTGCAATCACAAAGTGGGAGAAGAGAGAAACTAAGGTTAAAGTTCTCCTATGAATGTATGTGAAAAAAAACATCATCCCTCACATTAGAGAATGCAAGCCATCTACTGAAACATAGGTTGTGCCAAATAATTTGTATGAAATGGCCAATTCAAATAGAATTTTGTAAAAGTAAGATTATTGTAGTTAAGATGGAACACAAGGAAAATATTAGTTCTTACTTATCTCCAACAAAAGAGTTGAGAGACAAACTTGGTGACACAGGAGACAAAATATCAAGTAATCATATAATAATCATTACTTTAAATTGGATGTTGTTAGAATGCTAAGTTTTTATCACTAGTCTTGCAATTATGGAATATGTACCATCACTTGATGGCATGACATGTCATCTCATGTTGGAAGAAGAGATGAGTAAAAATGATAAAAAGAAACAAGATTATATGGACTTGGCATTGATTTCCAATGGCAAGCAAACATTTAAGGGAAAGCCATGTGTGAAAAATAAAGGAGGCATACTAGAATCAAAGTCAAAACAAGGAGGAGAATCATAAAAAAGACCAGATAACTATGTACAAAGGAAAACATATTTTTTTTAATTGTGATAAACCTAGACATTATGCAAAGCATTATAAGGTAAAAACGTTTAATGAATCAAAGGATAGAAGACATGAATGATATTTCATTGATAAAAAAGGTGAAGTAAACAAATGAATTGAAGCTATTCATTTCAAATGGAACTTTATTTGCATAAACAAACAAGTGTAATGCTTGGTTTGTTAATTCATGAGGCTCATATTATATGGTGTGTAGCAAAGATTGGTTTTATGATCTTCATGGGAGAACTGATAGTGCAAAAATTTTCTTAGGAGATGATAGTTCTCACAAAATAAAAAGATGTTGTAATATATGTGTGCAATTTCCAAATGGACGTGTAAAGGAAATTGAAAATATGATGTATGTACCTAGAATCAAGAAAACCTCCATCTCCATTTCAACAATTGTAAATCGATGAATGAAGGTTAAATTTGTAAACATAGATTGCCTTGTGAGTGAGATGTTTCATAACAACAAGATGATTGCAGAAGGAATTGAAATGGGAGGCCTTACAAGCTTGAAACCGCTATTGTAAACCATGAAATAATGACATCCACTAGTGTATCCATGGAGGATATTTGGCACTTGAGGTATGGTAATTTAAATTTTAGAGATATTGTTTTGTTGCAAAGTAAGCATATGGTGAAGGGTCTTCCTATTTTTAAAAGTAAACATATTGATTGTGTGTGAAGGGTGTGCACTATGAAAACAACACTATAGTTGTAAGGAAGAATAAAGTTGATAATGATAAAGTTGATAGGTGGATGAAGATAAGGTTAAAAGTGGTCCCTTAATCTTTTTATCAAGATTAATTGACAAAATCCACCGAGTATATAATAAATACTTGATGTGTGTTAATACAATATTTGAGATTATAGTTTGAATGTTCAAACTTGTTCCATAGACACACTTCTTGTTTTTTGTATTTATTAAAGAAGATGTTCTTTGGGCACACTTCTTGTTATTTTTGTGTTTATTAGAGAAGATATTAAAAATGACACATAATTTATAGAGAGTTGGTTATTTTAGTATCTTTAACCATTTAACCATTCTTGTAAACTTTAACTTTGTATATGCAAATTTTAAAATTATTATGATGGTTGTCCCATGACATGTTGTTCTATAATGTTTTGATTGAATGTACATATAATATTTTAATTGAATCTACATTTTAGAGAAAACTAAGTTTGATTAATAAATTATAAAATAATTTTTATTTACAATTTGATTTTTTCTTTAAAATTAAAAAATAATAAAATAAATATTTATTATTTTATTATTATTTCTCAATATTAATAATAATTTATTTTTAAAATATGTTACAACCAAAAATCAGTTAATATGAAACCAAGATAAGGAAACATCAAATTCATATATCAAACTCTCTTTTTTTCATTGCAAAGATTATCAAAGTAACCCATATCTATTTTATATTATAATATCTCAATTCTAAACTCATTGGAAAATTTTCCACTAGAAAAAATTAATTGATAAAGGAACATGAGCATCTTCGCCTCTGATGGATTAATGAATTTTTCATGAAAAACTAGTTTGCATTCCAATACACTTGAAGTAGATATTAAACCCCAACTTTTTATTATGTCAGACTGTTACCCCAAACGTTGATGTTACAAAGGAGATTTAGCATTCCCAGTTCGAAAGGAATACGCCAGTGAAGGTCATTATAATTCAATATTATATCCACTGAAGAGGATATGTTTCCCAAGCATGCATGAATTGCACCCGTCAATTTGTTAGATCCCAAGCTAATGGCCTGCAAGTTCGGGAGAACTCTGGGGTATGTTTCCTCCCACCTGGTTAAAGGACATATTGAAGTTGATTAAACTTTGACACCCACCTAACGTGGGTTGAATGGAAACCTGTAGTTGATTGTGAAACGTGAGAAGTTTTTTCAAGCAAAAGAGCCTTCCCTGTTGATAGGGAATGTAGCCATGAAAATTGTTATTGCGAAGGTCGAGTATTTTGAGAAAATGATGTTAGGATATTTAGAGACTTAGGAATTAGTTAAGATCAACTTGTGCAATATATCTGTTAGGTAAAGTGTGTTTCTTTAGTGTGCATTTGTAAATATTCTAATCTGACAGTCACGATATGTTCTATACATAAAGTGATCTGACGGTTCAACTTCTCTTAGATCATACCTACCATTGATCTGTGGCTAAACACCAGATTGGTCCATGATCTCTATTTAAAGAGCATGGAGGGTCCTTGGCTAGTTGATCGATTATGAGAATCTCATTTGTAATTTTCTTCATTTGCATAATAAATTGCTCTAAGTAGTTATTTGGTTGGGGCTGTGGACTATTTCCCTCTCGAGGGTTTTAACCACGTGACAAACATCGGTGTGTTGATCTGTGATCTATTTGTATGAGTGGTTGCTCTTAGTGTTCAGTCTTTTGGGAGTACCCTGTGTACCCAAACATGGTATCAAAGTGTTTATGAAGAGCCGCTTTCGTTTGTGATCAAGATCTGGAACCGGTGTTGCCGAAAGTTTGAAAGGGTTTCTATGTCTAGAGTTTCTATGCATTTGTGTCTTGTGGGAGCTGTTCCATTGCGTCCAGAGCACTGTTTCAATTGGGAAATAGTTTTTTTTCATCGAAAATTGTTTCCGTTTGATCCAGAAACACCCATTTCGGCAAATCTGAAGGTATAATGTTACAGTGACGGATTTGTTTGATTTTTTTTTAAATCTCTCATATGTTTATCAGTTTTATTATTTAGATATTTATTGTTTTAGTCTCAGATTGTTGCCTTCCCTGGCAACGTATGCTCTTTTCCGTGCACCTTGCGTGATCACGGCGAATCAGAAACAGAAAGGGAAAGTGTTTTTGTCTTCTCGGCTAAGTATGATCTTTGCCATGCACCTTGTATGATCGCGGCGAATCAGAAACAATGAGGAAACTTGAAAACGTAGACTTTTCGGGAAAGCTAACCAAGATCTAACCCCATAGTGTGGAAAAAAAAATTGTTTTTGTTTTTCGATTTGCAGGAAAAAAAGACAAGCACGGAAACAGAGAGAGAAGAGTAAAAAAAACAAAACCCTTCCTCTTTCCTTTCTTTTATGTACCTTTTAAACTTAGCTCACTTGGTTCAAAGTTGTTTTATTCCTTAATAGGTCTTGAGTTCAAATCTTATTAAATTACTTTTTAGTGTAAGCAATTTCTATTTTCAAGTTTACTTTATTGTAAAAGTGCATCTCACTCAAATAAAATAAAATAAAAAGTGGGTCACTTAAGTCTTTTAACTTATTGTCGCATTGTTTAAAGTAACATTACTGTAAAAGTGAACATCACTTATTTTACAAAAGTGATTCACTTAAAATCAACTTTCTTATAAGTGATTGTCAAATGTTCATCTTAGGAAGAAGAGGGTTCTTTTTTTTGGTTGGTCAAGTTGATATCTGCCACGTCACTATTGGGGACATCTTCAACTTTTTATTTGATCAGGCATAACTTCATCATCCAGAATCGGTTTTCGGTGCCATTTGTTTTTAAATAGCCTAATTTTTTGAGCTCTCTGCATCCAGACAGTTAGTTTCTATTCTTTTAGTCATTATTTTACAGTATGGCCTCCCCTTGTGATTTTATACTTACCAGTTCTAACTATTTCTCATGGAAATCTCGTATGGAGGATATTCTAAGAAGTAGGGGACTTTTCAGAATTACCTCAAGGAAAGAAACTGAACCCACTGATGATGATAAGAAAATACGATGGGAAAATAGATGTGATGAAGCTCATGGATTGATTGGAATGTCAATCTCTAATGATTTTCGATTCCACATATCTGGAATTGATGAACCTGATAAAGCATGGGAAAAGTTGGAATCTGTGTTTGGTAAACACAATGAAATTTGAGGTCATCAACTTCAAAATGAGTTGATTTCTTTGAATCCAAGTGATTTCTCATGCATTCAAGACTATTTATCTAAATATAAAACTCTTAGAATCTTATGTGAAGAATGCAAGATTAAGAAAGAAGACAAACAATGTATTTGTCATATTCTTTCCAAACTTGGACCTGCATATTCTTTTTTTGTATCTACATTTTACTCCATGAAAGAATCCTTGACTGTGGCTAGCTATCAAAATCCTAGTCTTGAATCATCTTGTGATTCCTTAATTAGAGAGCAAGATAATCCCATTCATCTTGGAATAATTAAAAATGCAGATACATCTGGGAAAGCCTTATTGTCCCAACAGAAAGAAAAGTCCAAGCCTCCCAAGAAACCAAATTTTCACAATAATAAGCCAAACAAGGGTCCCAAACCCTCTTAGTCGGCTCCTTCTTTAAAAAATGACAAAGGATCCAAGCCAAAAGGAAAGAAGACTGAGCTTCATTGCAATTTTTGTGGGAAAGATAATCATGATGAATCTAAGTGTTTCAAGAAGGTGGTAGCCTTGGAAGCAGCAATGAAGAATCACCACATCATCCTAGATTCGTCTTCAGAATCATGGACATGCACTTTGTGCTTCTAGTTACTCTTATACTACATCTTCTTCTTTTACTTCAAATGAATGGCTCATTGATTCTGGAGCATCTTATCATATGGCTAAGGATCAAGCCATCTTTTCTACTATGCATGAATGTAACACCAGACAAATATTTGTTGGTGATGATAGATCTCTAAGTGTTGTAGGATCTGGAACAGTTCCAGTAGAAAATGGTCATTTTAGCAATGTACTATGTGTTCGAATAATTTCCTGCAATTTGTTATTAGTCTATCAAATTACTCATTCGGGTGAAGGTAAAACTGTGACATTTACACCTCGCCAAATTGTAATCAAGGATTTTAAAAATCCTCAAAATGTCCTTGCTACTAGAACTGTTGATGATATTACTAGGTTGTACAAATTTAACAACTTTGGGTCATCACCTTTTCCTTCAGTTTTTGTTGCTCATAGTGATAACTTGAGCAAACTTTAGCATGACCGATTTGGTCACTTAAATTATTGCTCATTGCAACAACTATGTAAAGACAATATGGTGACTGGTCTTCTGATGGTATCTTGCAAGGATGGTGTTTGTTCTGGTTGTGTACTCGAAAAACATCATCGAGACAGTTTTGACAAACGTGCCTCTTGGCACACCTCGGTTCCCTTGGAGCTTGTGCATAGTGACTTGTGTGGTCCTCTTCCATCTGCTTCCTTTTTTGGTTTCAAATATTTCTTAACTTTCATTGATGACTACTCCAAACGCATTTGGGTTTACTTCCTAAAACTTAAGAGCAAAGTATTTAACATGTTCTTGGCCTACAAGGCCCTTGTTGAAAAATAATCTGGTCATCAAATTATTAAGTTAAGATCTGATAATGGAGGTGAATATGTTAACAAAAAGTTCACTACTTTCTGCACTGAACAAGGAATCCAACAACAACACACTGTTTCATATACACCACAACAAAATGGTATAGCTGAATGGAAGAACCGCACTTTAAAAGAAATGGCTAATTGTATGATCCAATCTAAGGGACTAAGTCTTCAATATTGGGCTGAGGCCATAAATTGTGCAAATTACATAGTTAATCGCACACCCACTAAAGTTTTACAAGGTATAACACCGGAAGAATCATGGAGTAAAATTAAACCAGATGTAAGTCACCTCCATGTGTTTGGTAGTGAAGCATGGGCTCACATTCCGGATGAAAAATGGAAAGCATTGCAGCCTAAAAGTGAAAAGTGCATACTTGTTGGATATTTTGAAGATGTAAAAGTTTATAGACTTCTTCAGCCACATTCTCATGATATAATCATTATAAGAGATGTTAAATTTGATGAAAATCTCTTGGTCTACGAGCCTAACTTGGAGGGTGTGCCATCTTTGGCCTACAAGCCTGATTCAGCGATTGTGCCTTCTTTTACTTCCAACTCCAGTTTCTGATGATGACAGTGAGGATAAAAATCCACCTCCGCCTGCTCATGTTCCCCTAGTTGCACCAGCACCAATGCTTCCTCAATGGGTCCGTTCAACATGTGAAGCAGTTGGTGATCTTACCGGTGATCCTAGAGATCAACGTCGAACACGTTCTCAATTTCAGCGAGCCTCTTCTCTTTTGGCTCAAGTTTTTGAGAATCATGATCCATAAACTTTTGCAGAAGCTTCAAGAAATCCAGATTGGGATGCAACTATGGATGAAGAATATTGTTCCTTAATGGCGAATGATACTTGTGATCTTGTTCCTCTTCCAAAAGGAAGAAAACTTGTCAGATGTAAATGGGTCTACATGACTAAGTATGCATCATATGGAAGTGTTGAAAGACTTAAGACAAGGTTAGTTGCCAAAGGTTTTTCCCAAGTTGAAGGGATTGACTACAATGAAACATTTGCTCCTGTCGCAAAAATGAACTCCATCTGCCTTGTTCTTTCCCTTGCAGCCTTACATAACTGGGAAGTCCATCAAATGGATGTTAAGTATTCCTTCTTACATGGTGATTTATAGGAGGAAATTTACATGGAACACCTTCTGGATATGTTCAGAATAACTCTAGCCTTGTCTGTCGCCTCAAGAAATCCTTATATGGCCTTAAGCAAGCTCCTAGAGCTTGGTATGCCAAAATTGATAGATTTCTCCTTGACACTGATTTTTCTAGATGCCATTCTGACCCCAATGTCTATACCAAGAAAGTAGGAAACCATCTCATCATACTTGTTCTTTATGTTGATGATCTCATCCTTACTGGTAGCGACTCTAAACTTTTAACCCATGTGAAATCCAGTCTTAAGCAAAATTTTGAAATGTCATACTTAGGACATTTGCATTATTTTCTTGGTCTCCAAGTCTTGTGAACCAAAGAAGGAATATTTGTTTCCCAGTCTAAGTATGATTGTGACCTTCTTTGTCGCTTTCACATGGAATATTGTAAACCAGCCCCTTCTCCCTTCCAATCTGGAGTCAAACTTTTTGCCACTTGTACTTCCCCTGAAGTAGATGCCACCTTGTATCATCAACTTGTTGGTAGTCTCTTATACTTGATTCATTCTCATCCTGACCTTTCCTTTACCATTGGTCATGTTTCCCGTTATATGTAAACACCTCATGAAAGTCACTGGAAAGCAGCAAAAATAATACTTCAATATATTTGAGGTACAATTCAGTTTGGGATTCATTACAATACAGAGGGGAAACCTTTGTTGGTTGGTTTCACTAATTCAAATTGGACCGGTGATCCTGATGATCGAAATTCTGCTGCAGGTTATGTTTCTAGTCTAGGATCTGGACCTGTCACTTGGGATTGTAAGAAACAACAAGCTCTTTCTCTTTCTTCAACAGAAGCAGAATATCGAGCTGCAATTAATGCCAGTTAGGAAGCTTTATGGCTTCGATAGATCCTTTCAGAGTTTGGATTCAAGCAGCAGCAGCCTACTCCACTTTGGTGCGACAATCAAAGTGCCATCAAGCTTGCCAAAGATCCAGTTCTACATCAACGCAGAAAACACATTGAGCTACACATGCACTTCATCAGAAATCTTGTTCATGATCATGTTCTTTGTTAGAATATAATCCGTCGAGATTATATTATGTAAATAAATAAATAAATAGTTATGTAGGAAGCTGAACAGTTACATAGGAAGGTGAAGCTCAACCACCGCCTGAAATGTATAAATGAATGCATTAGCATTGGAATAATATTGAATCGGGAGTTATACCTAACAAGTGGTATCAGAGCTTGGCTATTTGCCTACCATAACTCCTGGCTGCATTGCATGCCTGCCATTCTGCCTGTGTTATCAGACCTTGGCCATAACTCTTGCCTGTCGCCAGTCTGCCCTCTGCTCTTCCCTCCTGCCATATACGTTATTCACATGAGTAATTCAGCCAGCATTAAGGAATGTTTTGAGTGTCTTGTTGATTGCAGTCATTACCAGCTGTGCGTTGAGAGAGCCTTTTCCTTCTCTTACCCAAGAGCTACCCACAATTTTGAATTACGCAAGGTTTGGGTCCAATCTTGGAGCTGCTGCGTGTGTTGAGAAGACGTTGTGATATTTATTGTGGAGAGTGCTCACGCCACTCCTTCTTCTCATCTTGAAGATGACTGCGATTTCTGCAAACCCTAATTTTTTGTTGATGCGATTTCGGCGAACCCTAATTTTTCAGAACTGTGCTTCTTCTCAGTTGTGAAATTCATTGAACTCGGATTATTTATTTCGGTAACGCTGGTATCACGCAAGGTAACGCCCCTTCTCTGAAAATTAGTAGACTAAGTTGGATGCCCAGTACTGGTCCCGCGAGAGGTTATTTTTCTGAGTGAACATTGCGTCGAAGACAGCGTTGGTGTGGCTGCGTTGAAGACTGAGTGAACACTGCGTTGAAGACAGCGTTGGTGTGGCTGCGTGGAGACATATTCTGAAAATGAACTGCTTTCCTGCATAGAGCACCTCTGCTGGGAGCTACAAATGCTGCGTGAAAGCACTCATTTTATCTATCTGCGTGAAGGCACTCATTTTTATCTATCTGCGTGAAGGTGGTATTAAAGACTAAAGTCTTCTGAGTATTGAAGATTAAAGATTTTATAATGTCATCGTCCCTGTAGCATGTCCAGTCCGAGTCGACTACGCCATCGCCTCCGTCGTAGCTGCCATCCATGTTTTATAAGCAAATGCAATGGAAGAAGGCTAGGGTTTTGAGGGTTTACTGTTCTCCTTCAGCTGCTGCTTCTCCTTCAAGTGCTATGTTGGATCTGCAAGTTTGCTTTGAAAACCTACAAGAAGATAATCAGAATTGAGTACAGCTGCATGTGTGGAGCTTATTGTGTGGAGAGTTATATATATGCTGCATGGAGAGTGACTGATAGCTTACTGCGTGGAGAGTGACTGATATATATGTTGCGTGGAGAGTGACTGATATATATCTTTTATGCTGAATAATAATGTATGCTGTATATCATGCTGACTGATATATTGTGATTGATATGCTGACTGATATTATGCTGAATATTGAAGAATAAATATTATACATTGAAGAATCTTGTGAAAGCTATATGTTGTTTTGTTGGTGTTGATTGCATTGAGACTGCTCGTGCAATTGGGAATATTGCCACTGAGCAATTTTTCTGCTACTGCAAGTTCTTGAACCTGCCCGCGTGGTGTCTTTTGGGTGTGTTGACCAGAGAACTCATTTCTCTGGGTGCTGCTACAAGTCTGTTCCAAGATAATGTATTGAGGTATTATTGTAATTTTTCATAAGAAGATTTGAATTGTCCATGTAAACAACACTCTAAAGTAAATTACATGGAGATGCGTTGAAAGCATTCTAATCTTGTGTTTCTTTGAGAGTTGTGCCTCTTATTGACAGCATATTTTCTCTGTAAATGAACTTATTGTAAATCACCTTGGCAGAGACTGTAGACCTGCAAGGTTATTGTTTTTCTCTTTGTCATATTAAGATCAATATTGTAAATTACACTAACAGTTGTAAAAGATGCAATCTATAGCATCTATTATTGGTGATGTCCTCACTGGCAAGGAAACATATCCAAAATGGTCTAGAAAGATCAAGAAATCAAGCGAGCGTGTCGAAGAATCCCTTGACTTTGTTCAGAAAACAAAGAATCGGTTCAAAGACCCTTCCAAGGGAGATTGCAGCAAGAGAGGACAAGGAAGAAGAAACTTCAGAGGCAGAGGGGGCAGAAACAAAAGATCAGATTTGCAGTGCAAGCGTTGTGGAAAGACTGGACACACATCAGATCAGTGTTGGGCTTCATGGGACTCCATCAAAGACAAACATAACCAGAAGAAAGATGACCAAGATGCTAGTAAATATTCTGATTCTTGTATTGTTGCACATTGTAATCTTGGATTTAATGGAATGACTTCACTTTCATCTTACAAATATTGTTGGTTGCTTGATACTGGTGAAACATCACACATGACATTTAGAAAATACTGTTTTGAAGAACTTAATGAAACAATAGATGGCATAGTTTACTTTGCAGATAAGTCAAGTCTTAAACCAAAGGGAATGGGCACCATTCGACTGAAGATGTCTGGATTCCCTGATTTCTTGTTGAAGAATGTCCTTTATCTTCCAGAGTTGCAGAGAAGCCTACTGTCCATGGTGGAGATTCGACAGCAAGGCCATTTCATCCACACGTTTGATGGAATCGTTGAAATAAGAAAGTCCTCTGACAACCAAGTCATCATGACTGGATACGAAGATGGATAGCTGTTGAAGCTCAAGGGTTCATCTGCAATATTTCAGAACTATGCCTACCTCTCTCAGCATGGAGAAGGTAATTTTTCATCTAGTTCATTGTGGCATGCAAGATTTGGTCATCTAAATTATAACAGTCTTCGTTTGTTGAGAAAGAATGGTGTATTTGGTTTGCCCACCATTCCCAAAGAGAAGAACAAATGTGATGCATGTATATTAGGGAAACATAGTAAGTTGCCATTCCATGAATCTAATTTCAGAGCAAGTAGGAAATTAGAATTAGTGCATTCTGGTTTATGTGGCCCAATTCCAACTCCTTCAGCAAATGGGAATAAGTATTTTATGACATTGTTGATGACTACTCAAGAATGTGCTGGATTTACTGTTTAAAGACAAAATCAGAAGCATTTCAAACATTCAAAGATTTTCATGCATTGATAGAAAAACAAGCACAATCAAAAATTGGTACACTTCGTACTGATAATGGAAAAGAATACACTTCAAATGCTTTTGAAGATTATCTTCATCAACATGGAATTTCACATCAGACTACCGTTCCCTACAATCCTCAACAAAACGGTGTAGCAAAAAGAATGAATAGAACCATAATGAATATGGTTCGCTCAATGATGTTTTTCAAGAATGTAAAACTAATGTTTTGGGGTGATGCAGTAAAATGTGCAGCCTATTTGAGAAACAGAAGTCCCTCAAATGCTCTTGATAACAAGACCCCACATGAAATGTGGTTTAGCCATCTCCCTTCAGTCAGGCATCTCAGAGTCTTTGGTTCCACCTGTTATGCCTTGATTCCAAAGGAGCAAAGAAACAAGCTTGGTGCTCGAAGCAGAAAATGCATTTTCCTGGGGTACAAAGAATACTCCAAGGCATACCATCTATATGATGAGGTAAACAAGAAATTTGTTATTTCCAGAGATGTCATTTTTCTTGAGACTAATAAAAATGACCAGTCCATTGAGAGACAGCTTGATTATTTGGAAAGTTATCCTCATCCAAAGACATATTCTGAAAATGAATATGAAATTCCAAACCTTGAAGGGGGGATTCCTATTCTGGATCAACCTTTGGAATTTCCATATGAAGCACCAACTCCCCCGCATGAAGAAGTTCCTACTACTTCACTTGAACAAGAGGTTCAACTGGATGATGTGATTGAGAGAATTGAAAGACTCTCAATCAATGATGAAGCACCACCAGCTGATCAACCAGGACCATCACGAAAGATTCCTAAATGAACCACAAAGACACTTGAAAGTGTCCATCCAGATGAAGTTGGAAAGACGGGAACGAGAAGTTTGAAAAGACATGAAGATGGAGGAGGAGCAGATAATTCAGGT
>LPNX011088280.1:65291-107057 GCA_001517045.1 Pseudotsuga menziesii
TAGTTTTCATTTACAGTTGGTTAGGAAAAAATATTTTACATAAATATTTATAGAAAAATGCAACACTTAATTAATATATATGAAATTAGTTTTCATTTACATTTGGTTAGGAAAAAATATTTTACATAAATATTTATAGAAAAATGCAACACTTGATCTCATTTTGAACTTTATTCTCCCATTAAGACAAAGCAAATCTACACTAGCAATTGCTATTAAAGATATAAGAAATACGGCATTATAAGATGGTAAGGTCATCCTTATAAGATGGTAAGCTTGGAGTGATGTATTTTATAAAAAGTGGGGAAAGGTTTAGAAATTAAGACACAAATTTTACTTTTTTGTTTGAGACCTTTTAGTCGAGACCTCCTTCCGTCGGACCTCCTGGTCCTTTGTATCATTGTCGACCAGTTTCAATTCCCCCCCACCTTTGGGAGTCAACAACGCCTTTCGTTGCATTGGGCAGCTTTGGAAAACTGAAAGGGTCGACATGGCACATCCGCACTTGCTTCTACCTAATTGTGCCTGATTTATTCTACGTGATGTTACCAGCTCACCTGCATACCTATTTTCATTTCATACGTTCACCTTCACAACGTGCCATATCCCCCGGTATGGGACGACAAGAAGCTACGTGCACAGGGGCCTCCCTTGAGAAATAATATCCAATAACGGTTCATCTTCAATAACGTATAATGCAAAGTAAATACCGATTGCTTCTACTTCCTCACTGCTCCAGCCCTTGCTCTTGCTTGTTCGTGCGATTCTGGGGGCGTGGTTTGGTTTCTTCTTCCGATGATTAGGGCGGCAAGGATGTGAAATTGCGTAGTGTAAAGGGCGAGGATTAGATCGTTGGCTTGCTATCCTCATTATATTATTTATTTTGGTTTTAAATTTTATATTATATTATATTTTTTATGGATATTAAAAATATATATAAACACTGAAATTAAATTTATTGTTGCGGGGAAAACTATCATAGTAATTAGGGTTAATTTTACTAACAAACCAAAGAAAATGTGTACTCTTAATTCTTACTAAATCAATTAGTTTTAAATTAAATGAGAGAGAAAATGAACTTACCCATGTCCAGGAGGTTGAATACTTCACAAGTGTTTATTGTTCCAAGTCTATCCTCTACTCCAATCAGAGCTATCTTGTACTTGCACTCAACACAACTAGCAACCTTTCTTAGTCACATCTTGATTAATAAAAGAAATAACAAAAGCTATTATTAATTTCGTAATTAACTAAGTAAATTGATTCACTGAGGTTATAATCAATTCATTCCCAAAACATTTCATGCAGGCAAGCACATAATAGATGTGAATATTTTGGGGGAGGGAAAGAAGAGTGGTCTTATATTTAGATAAGGAGACCATTACAAATGAAAATATCACCTGAGCCTTTAGGTCAATGCCTCTATTGCCAACCTATATTCTCCTTGCTCGAGCCACTAATATATCTTCATCCATTCTCTTTCTTAATCTAGGAATGAAAGGGATTAATTAGAGATAATCATTATCCCCACTCACTCAAAGGAGAAGGGAGACTAAACACATAGGGGATTATGAGGGGAATCATGCTATAAAATCCAAAGGCACTCCAGTTCAAATCCTCTAACATATATTTGCAATCTTGGTATATGGTCCTCTTATCCATACTTATAACTTGGTTTTATACTTGAGAGAAGTGGTTTAGGGAGTTGGGTCGGGATTAACTGAGTCCATGTGGACTATCAATGACTTCCAACCACCTGAAACACATGTGTGATCATACATGTTTTTTTAAAGTACATGCGTGTTTCTAAAGGGTAATTAGTGCAGATGCTTGTTGCTAACTAACAACATGCATATGTAATTCAAAATTGAATTTTTTGAAGGATATTTTCACATTTTGATGTGCAAGAAGAGTGTAAGAGGTTTTTAGCATTAGTGTGTTAGACAATGCTATAACAACTATGAGTCTCCACTAAATACAAAGTGGTTAAGAACAAACTAACTTCACAGAACTCTCAATCCATTTACATTAAGTATTTGAAAATATTAGTGTTGCTTGCATTAACTGTTTAAGATATTATAATTATATTTAATTATATAGTAATGCTTCTCCTAAATTAATTTATGATGCTAATTTCCATGTTTTGTGTTTCATAAAAAAATGTCACCGAAGTGTTTGATGATTTGGAAATTCTGCATGAAAATCCAAATTAGGAAGTATGTATAAGAATACATTGCATGAAAAATCACTTTCAACATACTAATAATGGTATTCTAATGCCTACATATCATGTAATGCTTGAGTCATCAGGAAGAGCATGACGAACTAGTCCATGATAGGTTGTAACAGTGGGTGACATTTGAGGAGGACAACATGGCATAGTTGGTCATTGGCAGTGCTCAACATCAAGTCTTAATTCATGAGCTTGTTGTAGGAAGGCATTCCAGTGTTGAGGAGTTTTCAAGTTCAAATGTAATAGAATTTGATACCATGCAGTAGACTATTATGGTTAGATTCGATGATTTCAGTGAATCACTATGTATGGAAGAAGAAGCACCTCGTAATATATGAGGTTACCTGGGTCAGTTAATGTTTGTTTAGTTTATGTTAAGTCAATTTGTATTTTCGTTAGGCTAGTATATCAAAATATATAGGAGAAAATACGTATGGCCTTTCGATTAAGAATACATAAACTTTACATTTTTCTCAATCCATTTACATCAAACATTTTAAAATATTAATATTGTTTGCATAATTAATTTTCATATTATTAATATATTTATTTATAAATAATTCTCTTAATTTGTTTTAAGATGCTTGAGTTCTAAATATCATCACGTGAACCCTCATTATGCCATTGAGATGGCACAAAGCAACACCAATTTTGACATGATGCATGCCACACATTTGCATATGTTTGACCCCTGCTTTTAAGTGACCCCATAGCCACTCCAATGTGTCAAAACAAACTTTTGAAATGAAAATTTTGATTAATTACAACAAATTGTTCATTTATCATTGTTAAAACTAATCCTATTAAGAAAAAATGGTCAAGATAACTATTGGCTAGGGTTGGGTCCTTAATATGTTGTTGCTAGCCCTCAAGGTGTAGATTAGTTGGCAATAGGGTGTACTATTAAGGAACTCCTTGTGGCATCACAGTTTCAAACCTTGTAGCCATGTGTACCACGTGTGGAATAGGGTTGATACACCTAGGGGTATAGTGGTAGCAGACTGAAATCGACCACATTCACTCAAGTACGAACCCAACCTAATTATTGATTTCCTTAGTTACAAAAAAATGGTGTTGTTGTCAATCATTAGAACCAATCCTAATAAAATTTGAAAATCCTTGGATAAAACAGAAAGGTTGGATTTGATTTTGACATAGTGATGTGGCATTATCAAAGCATGGAAAGGCCTCAGTATATGAATATAGTATGTGTTACACATTAACATAAGTTATACTCATATGTCCAAGTGCTTGATGAATACACTAGGGTGTATCAAAAACCTTTGTCCATGATGTGAAAGTCATCCTTTCCCATTAATATTTCCTTGTCATGCTAAACTTGTTGGAAAATGATGTTGTCCTCTTTATCATTGAAAATGGTTGTAAATGTCTCCTATGACAAGTAAAAAATACTTAGCTAAGTCCAAACATTTTAATCGTTTCATATGGTATATATCATAATAAGAAAAACAATCTCATCTTATTAGAAGAAAATAGCATATAATTCAATTACTATAAAGGTAGTTTCCAAAATAGGCATTAATATATGCATTGTCCAAACAAGAGTACACATTAATACATGCAATTTGTAGTCAACCAAAGTAATGGACTAGGATTATGAGGAGTCTTGTAGTCACTTATAAGCATTAAATGCATTGATTTTGAGTTGGGATTGAGGTAAAAGTGGATGCATATTTCTCTACTTTGTAGTCCACCAAAGTATTTGTCTAGCACTATGAGGAATCTTGTAGTCACCTATAAGCATGAAACACATTGATTTTGAGTTGGGATCGAGGTACAAGTGGATGTATATTTATCTTTGAGATCCTAGTAAGAGGTTGACAATATAATATGTGCACTTTCTAAACAAGAGTACACAATAATAATATTGAACTAGCACTAGTTAGAGTTATGTAATCCATTATAAGTATGAAATACATAAGTTTGAGTTAATATTGGAGGACAATTGGATGCATATATTTTATTTGGGATCTTAGTACACAGTCATAATATATATATATATATATGTAAATTTTAAGTTTTGAAAAACATATAAAATGCTTTTATAAGAGATTAGTTTTTTTGTTTACATTGATTGAGGAAAAAATATTTTACATAAATGTTTAAAGAAAATGCAAGACTTGATGTGATTGATTTTCAACTTCATTGTGTGATTAAGATGGAGCAAAGTTACACTAGCAATTACTCTTACAGATGCAAAAAGTACATCGTTATAAGATGTTAAGGTTAGAGTGATATATTGTATAAAATAGTGGGGAATTAAACAATGTGAATGTTTAGAAATCAAGATACAAACTTCACATATTTGTTTCAAATGTAATCTCATTATAATATTTATGTTGGCTTTAAATTTTACATTTGATTTCATTGTTTATGGATATTAAAGATATATGTAGATACTTTGATTAAAGCTATTGTTGTAGGAAAAACTATTCTAGTAACTAGGGTTAGGGATACTAATAGATCAAGGGAAGATGTGTATTCATAATTCCTACTTATAAATCAATGTTGACTTCAATAAGAGAGAAAGAAAGGACTTACCTAGGTCCTAGCAGTTGAATACTTCATAAGTGTGTTGTACTCTGCTCAAATAAGAGTTATCTGTTGAATTTTTCTCAAAACTGAGAGAGGGGAGATGAATCGGTATAATACAATTTTCTCACTTTAAACATTCATCACTTATTCAATAGCTTCAAGATATTAAATACACATAAACTCAAAGCATAATACACATAATTTTACATGGAAACCCTTTCAAGAGAAAATCACAAAATCTTATCTTTATAAACTCATGTAGGCACCAACCTACTGGAGACACCAATATCCTCAACTAAGCACCAATTCAATAATATGTAGGAACCAACCTACTAGAGACACCAATATCCTCAACTAAACACCAACTCAGTAATATGTAGTTACCAACCTATTGAACAATCAAGCACAAGACTACTAACATAATCATCTCAAAGATAACTTCATAATAAACTTCAATCCACTACACAATCATACTTAGGTCATCTCCATAAGTTTCCTTTGATATGCTTCATAATCTGCCTTTGATATGCTTCACATTATGCCTCTTATCTGCTTCGTAATATTCCTATGGTATGCTTCATAATATGCCTCTTATATGCTTCATAATCATTTCCTATTATTTGCTTCATAATTTCCCTTTGATCTGCTCCATAATTAGCCCTAATTATGTCATATGAGCACCTTCAAGTCAACTCCAAAATATCACCTTACATCGTATCCCCATCCAAATAAGATCTTGCAAGAAAAATCCCTTCCTCTTCACAAGGTGTGCCTTCTCTTCCTTAGAGAACCTTAGAAACGCTAAGAAAAAACTTCAATAAATTATCATTAATAATATCTTCAAAACCTAGAAAACATCTTCAAATTCTTCTACAAACCCTAGAAGACCTTCCTCTTCCACAAGTGTGCACCTTTTTCAAAGCTCCATGACTGTATGAATGAATGAAAAAATGAGTAAAGAGCTCCACTTATTTATACAAGTCTTAAAACACTTTCTGGGCTGACATAACACTGTTCAATATCCTTGTAGGGTCGACCTAACATTCTAGTTGGGTTGACTTACGAATTATTCCATATCTCCTCATTCCTATAGAGTTAGAGGGAGTTCCATATATCGTTGTAAAGGTCTTGGAATAATATTTTTAACCATGTAATATATGCTTCAATTTGAGCTAGGTATATAGAGTAAAAATGACTTCAAAAATAGGTATCCAAACTAGGCATCCAAAAACAATATTTCCAACCATATTCATCTAGCAGTCTCTATCTGTAGTCTCCTCATGCCCTTGACATTAATGATAACAGTAGATAATTTCCTTTGAAATTGGGTGACAACAATTTTTCCAACACTCTCTTGTACTTGCACTCAGGACAACCATGAACCTTTCTCAAACAACTTTTGACTCTAAACAAAATAAAAAAAATTACCATTAAACTCGTAATTAACTAAGTAAATTGATTCACTGAGGTTATAATCAATTCATTCCCAAAACATTTCATGCAGGCAAGCACATAATAGATGTGAATATTTTGGGGGAGGGAAAGAAGAGTGGTCTTATATTTAGATAAGGAGACCATTACAAATGAAAATATCACCTGAGCCTTTAGGTCAATGCCTCTATTGCCAACCTATATTCTCCTTGCTCGAGCCACTAATATATCTTCATCCATTCTCTTTCTTAATCTAGGAATGAAAGGGATTAATTAGAGATAATCATTATCCCCACTCACTCAAAGGAGAAGGGAGACTAAACACATAGGGGATTATGAGGGGAATCATGCTATAAAATCCAAAGGCACTCCAGTTCAAATCCTCTAACATATATTTGCAATCTTGGTATATGGTCCTCTTATCCATACTTATAACTTGGTTTTATACTTGAGAGAAGTGGTTTAGGGAGTTGGGTCAGGTATAACTAAGTCAATGTGGAATAGCAACAACTTCTAACCACCTGAAACACATAAGTGATCGTTTGTGTTTTTTGTTTTAGGTATACACATGTTGCTAAAGGGTAACTAGCATATATGTTTGTTGCTAACTGACAACATGCGTATGCAAGTCAAAATTGAAATTTTTGAAGGATTTTTTCATGTTTTTATGTGAAAGAAGAGTGTAGAGGGTTTCTATCGTTAATTAGTTAGGAAATTTTTATAACATGAGATTCCCCCTAATGTATAAGGCCATAGGATGATCTGATGGTCGAAATACATTATAAATATACTGGAATCTTAATATGTTCCCCCAAGTAGGATTCACCAAGACTAGATTAGGAAACATGTCCGTAACCAAAATTGAAGCATCAGAAGACTCTCTTCCTTAGGAGGGCATACCCATGCCCAGGTGTAAAATAACATGTCTACCAAATCAAATACATTATGGATCGGCCATGACATGAATATGTTGAACCATGGCCATTAAAGGGATACATAGTTGATCCATGTGACAATTAGATTATATCCACGAGAAAATACAAAGTGGATGTATCTCTCAATATATTATTGGAGAACAATTGTAACCGAGTGTAAGTTATTTCTTTATGTGATACCAATATTAAACATTATATGGTATAGTCTTGCAAAACTCAAGCAATAACAAATATGAGGATGCTACTACACCCCAAGGTCTTCCATCCAAACTCTCGATATGTACAATTTCTTACCATGTTAATAAATGAGTTGAATTTGAACATGGGGAACATCATTTGATTATTGTACCTTGATGTGTATCGTTAATTAACACAATACAACCCATCGAATATGATAATGGGATTCAAGGTACCTATCACATCCTAGCAAGTGTGAATAAGGGAGTTGTCTTCGAACACTTGTAGGAATTATTGCAATCCCCATGGTACTAAATGTATCTAAACCTCATTCTCCGATCAAGATGAGTTGATGTTGATGGGAAGAGAGGCATGGAGTCATCCCCAATCAACCAACACAAGTGGGTATCAAGAAATTATTTGTGTGTGGAAAGGTTTTAGACAATTGTTTGCAAGAAAATACACTGAGTACATCTATCACATGTACTAGGTGTGAATAACACACAAAATAGGCTCTCTAAGCAACAACCAATAATGAAATTTATTGATGGAGGTGAGGTCTTCCACCAATGATGGAAATGGAATCCAAGGTACAACACAAATACAAAATGTGAATAAAGGTGTTGTATTCGAACATGATGTAAAATCACTCTTTCAAAGACCAATGATGAGATGTCCTTTGCTAAGAATGAGGTATCATATCAATGACATAAGTAGGGCCAAGGTGCTATCAAATATAGCTCACCTTCTCAAATCAATGTGTCATCATTGATAAGAAGTGCCCTGCTAGTGAGAAGTCAATAATGAGATTCTACACTAGCACAAGTCCCAACATTGGATGATGATGATACTAATAACAAATTGACAATAGGGAAGGATGACATGCAAGGTTAGGGAATGTGAGGAGTGGCCAACTCAATTTTAAAATTGCTTTGAACAAAAACACGACACATTATGTGACTTGAGCAACAATGAATACCCATGGATAGAACAATGATATAAAGCCAACATTTCATGATGCACTGAAGAGTTATCCATAGTGGTTGGAAAAGTAACTAATCAAAGGAGTTCTGGACTCAAATCATGGTTCAATTTCTAAGGCCAAAATTACAACCCATTTTATGAAGATATATGAAACAAGTCTTTTTTTTAAGATGACATGATTGTGTTGTTTAAGATGTCCATTTAACATCAAAAAAATCCCCATTCTCTCTTTTTATAAATATTTGATTTTTTTATCTTTTTTATAGTAGGAAGCCTAAAAAGGAATAAAATAATGCTATAGTACAATGGAGGAGACAAGTGGAACATGGAATGCAACTAAGTTCTGAGCACATAGAACATACCTATGCAAACAAAAATAAAAAAGGGATGTGCAATATGTGGACACTCATAATGTGTCTCCTCCAGCAATGGTTTCAAGGAGTGTCTAGAATAAATGGAAATGGTAGCAAGCAATGAGAATACATGAGCTGTGAGCGATGGATGGAAAACAATAGTGGAATTTATACTCAATTAGCACCAACAACATTATGCAATGTAGCAACACAAATGAAATAAAAAGGTAGGAACCCCTATAGTGAATGGCCAAAAAGAGGTGAAGGATATATCATGTAGTCCTGGTAGGGCTAAAAGGGACTCCTAAGCCTAATATAAAATGTTGGCATGAAGACCAGATGAATAATATGGGTTTTATATAGCATACAAATGTTTTAGGTATGCTATAGCTCACCAATTACAATGTTTCATTATGGAGGGTTAATGTCGCAACTTAGTGAGTATGGATTCTAAGGTGAATAATGTGACAAAAGTCGACAGTGTGTATTCAACAATGGAGTGGATCTATGATACATGCTAGTTTGAGACAAAATTACCTCAATTTACACATATAATAATGTCATCCTAAAACATTCTTTGCATGTCTCCATCCTACACAAAATCAAAAGTGACTCTACCAACAGTTTCATTAATCAAAGTTCCCAAAAGAATGTTACCCTAAGGTTTCTAGGCACTTTTTAGTAAATTATTTGCGGTAAAAAGTTTTAAAATGTGGAAAATGAATTATTTTTCCAAAATTACTTTTAACTCCACAAACCTTACCAAATTACCTCGAGGCTTCAAATCTGAATTGCGGGAGATTTGTCAATCAAAATCTAGATCCATCACCATTGAGTTTTCTATTTCTCCCTCCTCTTTACACCATTATTTAATTCTATTACAATATTTTATATGTACTAACTCTTCAAAATTTGATCTTGTAGGGATCATAATGGTTGTCCAATGAAAGGACAGGGAACATAAGTCTAGTAGATAGACTTATTGTGGGTGATCAAGCCGTATTGGTGCACTTCATCAATGTGGAATGTTGGAATTCTTCCAATGTGAAAGCATGTGGGCTCAACCTTAAATATTGAACATGTTAATAAATATTGGGACCTCAATCGAGAAGCTTTCATAATTGATGAATTCATCCTTACTGTTGATGTAGAGGACATATAATTTATTACTAGTTTATCTCACTATCATGAGGTTGTTAACCTCAAGGGAGGACCCCGAGGAGGCTTTTTCAATAAAATATTAAAACAATACTTATTGTAGTTTTGACTCGAAGAAAGTTGGCACACAAGTGCTGGTGGATAATAGTGTTGACCTTGGCCTCAAGATCATTTTTTTAACCATATTGAAGATAGTCGATTTAGCTTCACCTCATTTAGCTTCACACGTATACATGTACTATGTCATTTAGTGTGTCTGACCAACCATATATGGTTGTTGCTCAACATTGTTGAGCAACATGAAATCACATTTTACCAAGTGCAAGGAAAGTATACTCTTAGTCTCCTTATTTATGGAGAGAGCCCTTGCTATGCACCCCCAATCCAATATGGAACTTATTGATACTTAAGAGCCTTGTATGAGTGTGTGAGGGGATATGATGAGAAAGCTTAAAGGAGGATGAGTTCTCCATGCCTTCAACGATGAATTTTTGTATTGGTGGTGAGCACATATAATTTCCATCAATGACTATCCACATGAGCTCATGGATTATCATAATGATCCTAAGTTGCCACTCTCTCCAAATGAACACTAATGGACATAAGTAAATACATATTTTTTTTATGTTATGCAATTTTTATTGTTTTTTAAGATCTATTATATAAATTTTATGTGTTTTTAAATATATACGATTTTTTTGTTTGAAGCTTTCTAACAAAATATTTTTATTGTATAAACTGATATCTGGTTCAACCTATAAGACCATGATAGAGGAGGATACCTCAATATGAATAGCCAAAGTAGTGAGTAGAATACAAGACATCTAGAGTTCTCGGGAACCTCTCGAGGAACCCAGAGGATTTGACTAACTGGGTCTATATGGCTAATGCCGTGGACTTGCCAGAGTAGACGCAGAGGCAAGTGGTGGGGATCCCCAACATTTTTCGTTAGTCCTCTATAGTGAATGACCTCTCCAGTGGTCATGTGTTGGGATGTGCATGCCGAGATAGGAGAATAGTTATTTATTGATGTATTTTGTATATCGAGAGGATTTGTATATGACTCTAAAGCTTAATAGATTCACATTTTGTTATTTTGGATTTGATGTACATCCTATACTATGATTATTAATGGCAACTATTGGTCTCTTTTTATGTACAATTTTTTTTGCTCACTTATGTACTTTATATTCTTGATTATTGATGCGGTAAATTCCTATCTAATACATAGTTAGCTAATGCATCAGATAAAAAGATGAAGCTTATTGGAACAACTATGTATGAAATAAACTCAAAAATGGCGTTCAAGAAGTCACAATCATAAAAATAAAAATAAAAAATTTGTAAGAGAATAGGGTCACGGATATAGTATAGGCCATTAAGATGTGACATTGCCAACTGAGAGTCCAATTGGACCAAAAAACTCTCAATTCCATGTGACATGGCATCCAACAAGAGTTTGATAATTGCATTGTATTCTGCAATGTTGTTGGTTATCAAACCAAGGCATACTCCACCTACTCTTACTACTTGACATGTAGGCGAATAGATCACCCAAGTGGCTAGCACCACATAAGATACAAATATAGGTGCTTTCAATGTCATATGTCGATTGAGCACAAAGCACAATGAGTAGAGGCTAAATGAAATAAAAACCAACAAAGGAAAATCAATCTATCTACATATAATACAACTAGTCCAAGCAATTTATTAGGTGTTACCACCTAGGCATAATAACTCTTAAGATAAAGCTCTTTTCTAGTCTTGTTTTGTAGAAATTGAACCCAGGAGTTAGAACAATTACACTCACAACAATTGCCAATTACACATGCAAATTACTCACAAAAGGAGACTGAATATGGAGCAGAACACTAATCTGTATTGAATAAGTATACAATAGCCAACCCTGTGAAGTCATAGGCTGCCACAATAAATAATTACATGAGAGATTCGAATGCATGAAGATGCCATTTGAATTTAGTCAAAAGCAGGCTTACTAAATCTAAGCAAATCCCCCATAGGTGCATAAAGCACATTCCAAATCTGTCTAGGATCTCACGAATTGGAAAAATCAATTAGGCAAGATAATAGATGGTGGAAGGACAACTCATACATGCTTTTCATAGGAAAAAAGAGTGGAGGATTTTGAGGACAAAAAACAAGTTAACTTCACCTAGTCAAACTTTCCCAGTTGCCATAAAACTCAGAAAAAAGAAGGCAATAAAGCAGAAAAACCAGACATGCACTAGGGAGGCCAGGAATAAAGAATATTTGATTCCAAGAGGTTTCCCAAGCGCTCCATGACTCAAATTTAGCAAGTTTGACCACTTTGGATGTGTGGAGGACAACTTGCATAAGGTGGAATATGGAAACTAGGCAAATAAGACAAAAATTGGATTAATTAATGTCTAAGGTAGCCAACTATGGGTTGATTATTCTAACACCCCCGCTTAAGCCTGACTTATGAGTAAAATATCAGAAAATTATAGGGCTTAGTCACCCTTTACATACTGCATGTCCATTTAACCAAGGAAAGAGGCAAAAACCCAGCAGGAAAAATCCTCCCTTAAACATGGACTGTAAAACAAAATTTGGAAATCTTGTCATCACTCATGCTTCACAGCATGATCAGCAATCCCCAGCAGTGATTTGAGATTGTTGAATGTCTTCTCACAAAAAACTTTGGTGAATATATCTGCTACTTTTTCTGAAGATGGACAGAAGAGTAGGTGAATGGTGCCATCATGCACAAGCTATCTGATGTAGTGCATATGGATCTCAATGTGTTTGGTTCTCTGCTTCTGAACTGGATCATTGCATATTCGAATGGTACTCTAATTATCACAGTAGATAGTATTTGAGTATTCTGATTCGAAGCCACACTCTCCAAGTAACCCTTGCAACCATAAACATTGAGTTGTTGCATTTACAACTCCTCTGTACTCTGCTTCTGTAGATGAGAGCGCAATGGCACTCTGTTTCTTGCTTGACCAGCTGATTGGCCCTTCTGCAAGCATGAACACATATCCTGATGTTGACTTTCGATCTGTGCTGTCACCTGCCCAATCACTGTCAGTAAACCCAATCAAATCAAGATCAGATTTAGCTTTATAGAAGATCCCATGTGTCCTTGTTCCCTGAACAAAGTTAAGGATCCTTTTGGCTGCTCTCCAATGGATCTCGTGAGGCTTATCCATGTATCTTGAAGCCACACTTACTGCATAAGAAATATCAGGTCTAGTATGTGTAAGATACAACAAACATCCAATCAATTGCCTATACAGTGTATTGTTTACCATAGGTGAAGAATCAGCTTCTTCAAGCTTCACTCCTGAAAGGAAACGAGTCTTGCTTGGCTTGCAATCCTTCATCTTGAATTTGTTCAGCAAATCCAAGGCATACTTGGACTGATGTACTTTGATTCCTTCTTTGGTTTGAGCAATCTCAAGCCCCAAGAACTGGCTCAATAAGCCCAAATCTGTCATTGAGAAGGCATGGTTCATTGCATCCTTCAAGGAGGCAATCTCATCCTTTGAGCTTCCTGTAATGAGAAGGTCATCAACATATAAAACAATGATCATTAATGAACCATGAATCAGCATCAAATAGAAATTTGGATCTGATTTGCTTCGAACAAAATTCAGTGATAGCAGAAAGCTATCAATCTTGGCATACCAAGCCCTGGGGGCTTGCTTAAGCCCATACAATGACTTCTTTAGCATGCACACAAGAGATGGGTTAGTAGAAAATCCTTGAGGCTGCTGCATGTATATCTCTTCAATGAGATCTCTATTCAGGAAAGCAGACTTCACATCCATGTGGTGTACCTCCCATTGCTTTGAAGCTGCAATGGCTAAGGCTAGCCTGATGGAGTCCATCTTTGCCACTGGTGCAAAGGTCTCATTGTAGTATATGCCATGAACCTGTGAGTAGCCCTTGGCTACCAATATAGCCTTGTAATTCAGAGGTGAACCATCAGCAGCAAATTTGGTTTTGTACACCCACTTACACTGAACTAGCTTCCTCCCTGGGGGAAGATCAACCAGCTCCCAAGTGTTGCTCTTCTGGAGTGAGCTGAACTCTTCCTTCATGGATGCTTTCCATCTTGGATCATTTGATGCATCTTCATATGTCTGTGGATCTAAGTCAATCATCAGATAGCATTTCTCTGCAAACATGGGATCTTTCATGCACAGATAACTCTCAAACTGAGATCTAGTCCTCCTAGGATCATTAGGATTTCTAGCTAGTTCTCCAGCTGCATGAATGGTCTTGGCTGCCCATTTTGGTCTTGTAGGACTGTTAGGATCTGCAATCAAATCATCATTATCAAACATATCAGAATCAGCATGTTCAACTATCTCTTCACTTACATTCATAGGTTCTGGTGGTGAAGAGGATTCTCCAACTTCCACTGCTGCTAGGGGCTCTTCTTGAAACTGAACACACCTTTCAATGAAGGATTTGTTTGTGCTCAAATTGATCAGCTTGTACCCTTTTGAATCTTCAGATTACCCAACAAATAGACACTCTTGGCTTTGGGGTTGCAAAGCCTTCCTCTTTTCTGTTGGAATTCTAGCCCAAGCCCTTGAGCCAAAAATCCTGAAATGGGTCACATCTGGCTTGTGCCCACTCCATGCTTCGAAAGGAGTCATACCTTCAAGTTGTTTATGAGGCACCCTATTATTGATATAGGCTGTATAGTTTATAGCTTCGGCCCAATACTTTGGTGGAAAAGTCTTAGCCTCCATCATGCAGGTTGCCATCTCTTTCAGTGATATGTTCTTCCTCTCAGCAACACCATTCTGTTGTGGTGTGTAAGGGATAGAATGTTGCATCTGAATACCTGCATCTGCACAATATTGAATAAAATCAGACTTGACATATTCACCACCATTGTCAGATCTGAGGACATTGAGTTTCCTCCCAGACTGGTTTTCAACCAAAGCCTTAAAGACTTTGAAGAGGACAAAAACTTCAGACTTGTGTTTCAGGAAGTGAACCCAGCAATACCTGGAAAAGTCATCTATGAATGTCAATGCATATTTGGCCTGACTCATTGACATATGAGGAAATGGGCCAACAACATCACTGTGGATCAACTCAAGTGGTGCAGAGGTTCTCTCATGACTAGCTCTCTCAAATTTATGCTCTGGGTGTTTCCCTAGGATGCAACCTTGACACACTCCTTTGGAAAACTTAATCTTTAGTAACCCTATGACCATTTATTTTTCACTAAGATCAGAAAGATACTTGTAATTTAGATGGCCAAATATTTCATGCCAAAGCTTGCTTGCCTCATTAGCATGAATAAGAAGAGCATAGGGGTTTGAGTAGGGTAGGAAGTGTGAGAACATGTATAATACCTTCAAAGTGTGATTTGCAACTCCTTTTGCAATGACTTTACCACTTGAGATATCTGTGATCTCAACTTCATCAGGGGAGAATATGAACTTCTTTGGAGACCCTGTGTGGGTCATCTGATACACTGATAAGAGGTTAGAGGCAAGACCTGGAACATACAACACATTGCTGAACTTACCATGGTCAAGATCAATCTTCCCTTTGCCCAAACTTTCAGTGAGAGAGTCATCTCCCAGTACTATTGGTGGACCTTTCGACATGACAAGTGAGGTGAATGCCACCTTGGTTGAAACCATATGTCTTGAAGCTCCAGAATCAATGATGAAACTAGGTGAGGTTGATGTTCCAGCAACCAATGCATGAACTCTTTCTCTGTCTTCTGAATTTGATCCTCCTTCCCTCTTCTTTGAGCTGTCTAGAAGGGAGATGCCATTCTTCTCCAAGAGTTGGGTCAGCATGTCTATTTGCTTCTTCATGCAGGATCTTTCAGAATGATTTCCCTTACTACAGTATGCGCACTTGCTCATTTCTCCTTTGTTCTTCTTCTTCTGGTAGTTCTTCTTGGAACCTTGAGGATCCTCTGGAGACTTGTTCTTGTCTCTCTTTTGCTCAGGTGGCTTTTTAGCTTTATTTTTTCTTTTTGAATCCACCCTCGAATCTCCAGAAACCAGAGCTTGGTCTTTGGATGGTTTGATGGTGCCCATCATCACCAATTTATCTTGTTCTTGTGTGAGAGATTCCATGAAATCTGCAAGGCTAGGCATCTTCCAGGCTCGAGCTATCAAATTTGTGGCATAGAAGGTCAAAAAAAACATTGAATAGTCAGGTCCAAGCTTTGAGAGTATGGCCAAGATCAGCTAATCATCCTTCTTTTCGATCCCACATTGTTTTAGCTACAAAACAAGTGCTTTGAACTTGGAAAAATAGAGTTGCAGGGATTCAAAGCTATTGGGACTCAGGGAGATCAATTCATTTTCAATTTGATGTCCCCTCATCTCATCTTTCTTTCCAAAAAGATAAAAAATATTCTCCCATAATTCATTCGGTGATGTCAATCCATCAAGATGGAAAAGGAGGTCTCTGGATATACTCAGACACAGGAGACCATAGGCCTCAACCCTCCTGTTGTGCCATTTAATCTTCTCTGTAGCTACATTGAGCTCTACTTCTGTTGCCATAGTAACTATGTAGAGGCATTTTGCTCTCAACAGTATCTCTATCTCTGCTTTCCATTCAAAGAAATTAAATGGAATCAAGATGATCTTCTAAGATTGATCCATAGCTCATAAATTGTCTTGTCAGTCAGCATAATGCTCCTAGTCAATGATGTCGAACCTGCAAAACAAATTGGAAGGAGATAAATCGATCTACAAATGCTCTGATATGATGTGTAAATTGAACCCAAGTTTTATAACAATTACACACAACAATTGCCAACTACACATGCAAATTACTCACAAAGGAGACTGAATAATGGAGCAGAACACTAATCTGTATTGAATAAGTGTACAATAGCAAAAACTATGAATTCATAGGCTTCCAGAATAAATAATTACATGAGGTATTCGAATGCATGAATATTCCATTCGAATCTAGTCAAAAGCAGGCTTACTAAATCTAAGCAAATCCCCCATAGGTGCATAAAGCAGTTTCCAAAACTGTCTAGGAGCTTACGAATTGGAAAAATCAATTAGGAAAGCTAATAGTGGGTATAAGGACAACTCATACATGCTTTTCATAGGAGAAAAGAGTGGAGGATGTGGAGGACAAAAAACAAGTTAACTTCACCTAGTCAAACTTTCCCAATTGCCTTAAAACTCAGAAAAAGCAGGCAATAAAGCAGAAAAAGTAGACATGCACTAAGGAGGCCAGGAATAAAGCAAATTTGATTCCAAGAGGTTTCCCAAGTGCTCCATGACTCAAATATAGCAAGTTTGACCACTATGGATGTGTGGAGGACAACTTGCATAAGGTGGAATATGGAAACTAGGCAAATAAGACAAAAATTTGATTAATTAATGTCTAAGGTAGCTAACTATGGGTTGATTATTCTAACAAGGGAGTGGGTAGTGGACCAATCAAATAAGAATGCACCAACCCAAGTGGTTTTTTTTATTTCTTTTCCTTCCCCTTCTCATGGCTCCGCTCAAGATGCTTCCCAATCACACATCCAATACATGCTCCAGTAGATGGCTGAATTTGTGGAAGACCTTCCACCATTCCTTCTTTGTGCAATGTTTGATATATCTATAATTCATGTGGCCAAAACTCTCATGCCATATTTTGGAAACCTCATTGGAATGTGATCAAAGTGCTTGATCACTGGAAGTAGGGAGGAAATTAGAGAATTTGTACATTCTCTCACGATGATCAGCATACCCAAATGCAACAACTTGGTATGTTGAGATTTCAGAAATATCTTTAGATTCAGGAGTAAAGATTACTCTCTTTGGATCTCCTGGATGGTTCATCTGGTAGACTGGCAACAAATTTGTTGCAAGGTCCGGTACATACAGTACATCACTGAAGAACCCATGGTCTAAATAAATTCTCCCAATCCCTCTAGTATGGAGTTCAAAATCATCTCCCATTTGAACTGTTGGGACAACATTCGAACTAATGGAGGAGAAGAATTCTCTCATGAATACCATATTCCTGGAAGCACTTGAATCAATAATAAAGGATGAGGAATTAGAAGTACCTACCACCAATGCATGACATTTCTCCTTGACTTCACTTGAACTAGATTTGCCATATTTCTTCTTTGCGCTGTCAGGAACTGAATGTTGTTCTTCTCCAGCAGCTGTGCCATGGTGTCTATGGTTTTGTTCATGCATGATCTTTCTGGATGCCATCCCTTATGGAAATAAGTGCATTTGGCATTCTATTTTCCATTTTTTTCCTTTTCTTTGGGTGGACTCGTAGCTCCCTCACTGGATTTGGGTTTTTCTGATTTCTTCTTGTCCGACAACTTCAAATTCTTGGACTTGGGCTTTGCCCTTTGCTGAATTTGAAACCCCCACTAATAGTGCTTGATATTTGGTCTTGATGGAAACCATTTGGATCAATTTGTCCTTCTCTTGAGTGAGTGACTCCATGAAATTTTCCAGACTTGGCATTTTCCAGTTTCGAAGGGTGAGTTTGCCTGAGTGAAATGTGCTCACAAAGACTGAGAACTCTGGCCCCAACTTCGAAAGTATAGAAAGGATGAGTTGATCTTCCTTCTTCTCAATCCCACATTGTTTTAACTACAATACAAGTGATTTGAAATTGGTTAAGAAGTCTTGGATTGTATCATAGTGCATTGGGCTCAATCTTATCAGCTCATTCTCAAGCTAGTGACCACGTAGCTCATCAGTTTTTCCAAATAGAGACTCAAGCTTCTCCCAAACCTCCTTTGGTGATGTCAAAGTGTCAAGGTGGAACAAAAAATCTCTTGAGATTCCCAGACATAGAAAACCATATGCTTCATCCAATTTGTTAAAATACTTGTCTTTTTCTACAGCAGAATTTGGTTCCACTTCAGTGCCCATGGTAACTCTGAAAAGGCCCTTGGCTCTCAATTGAATCACCATCTCTGCCTTCCATTCAAAGAAGATGAAAGGTGTTAGCATGATGTGGGTAGCCCCAATTACTACCTTCATTTATGGTGGTGATATTTCTAACTGGTTTACACACAACAATTCGATTTTATCTAGAATTCACTAACAAAGCATCTCAAATCCACTAAGAATTTGGTCTGCAACTCAAAAATATCCAACCAGCTCTGATACCATGTGAGAAATTCAAACCAAAAAGTGATTAATTCGAGCGACATGAGAATCTAGGAGAATTATTGAGGTTCAAAAATCAAATTTGGGTGCAAGATTCAGCAAAAACCATCAAATTACAGATAAATTACACAGAATGATAGATGGAAACAAGATAATTTTGGACTGTATAACTATGAAATTGTTACTAACAGGTTTATAAATACATCATAAGAGTTTTTAATGGTTTTGGAATCCAATTGTGAGCAAATAACCCAAAATTTCCAAATTGGCATCAAACCCCCCTAGGTGGGCCAGTCTCGTCCCAAATCTCTCCAAATGGACAAAAATTGCTAAAGTGGCATGGATGATGTGTTTTGCGTCAATGATTACACCTTGGATATCATGGGTGTGTAAAAATGGATGGTTTAGAGTCTCAATGCAACATTAATTGCACCAAATCAAACCAAATTTGGGCAAAATCCCACTCTAGCGCTCCAAGTCAACTTTCTTGTCCACATTCAATGAATGGGAGGACAATAGCAATGATGTATGTGCATATATGGTTGTTTGAATATTCTGGAGTACCCATGTGGGCCATAGAACCTCAACTTGACATGGCATATGTCCACCTAAGCACCCCTAGTCCACCTCATAGTGTGTATTAAAGCTTAAAAAGCAATAGAATTGACTAATTAGTGTAACTAAGGTACTAATGATGGATTAATTTTCTAACACCAAGTGAATTTGCTTCCTTTCCCACTTGTCAAAGTATTGGAAAGAGCACCTACATAGCCTCGTTCATCTCCTTTTGCGAACTGTGCAGACTGCCATATGAAAGGACTACCTCAGCACACTCAATCTAGGAATGTTTCCCTTTGCATCCTTTTATGCTTTCTCAGGCATTGGGACTGATCTACAAAAAAACTCATCACGGGTTGTTTTTAAGCTCTTTTTTAGCCTTCTCATCAAGAAAATATCGCCAAGCAAACTTGGTTTCGTTCATGCTCATAAAAGTAATTCAATGTCCATTTAGTCAGTATAGGTTTAACCTTTTTTGGCCTGATTGGACTAACAATGGTAAATAAGTCTCCCATTCCCTAAAGGATGGGAGAGCTCTCCTATGTACACTTTTATCCTTTTTCGGGCACAAGAGACTATGAACAAAAAAGAGACCTCATTGGATTCTTCTTCATGCTTTCAGACTCTCTAAAATTGAAAGAACCTTCGAGCATTTAATCTCTCGATATCACTAAAAATCCATGAGATTATGACATAATAGTGTCTTTAGACACTACCCCATATGTTACAGTTTAGAATCATTCCCCCATTGGGTCTCATTTGTTTATAGTATTTTGAGATGAGTCTTACATTCCTGGTATAACAACTATGATCCCTCTCCCTTGAGTCAGTTTCATTTGCTTTCAGATCAGCCCTGTCATCATACTCTGAACAAAGGAATTTTGAGTCCCCCCTACTCCTCTTGCCTTTGTTCCCTCATCCTGTGTGTCAGTCCCCATATTGTCCCACATATTTGGTTATCTCCCTCATGCTTCTGGTCAAGGAAACACCATTTCCTTTGTCAATTGTAGGTCTCCCTCTGTCGACGACAACGCATCTATTCCAGATGATAGACCCAGAGGTCCATGTATCCTGGTTTCATTAACCTCATTGATGAGTTCCTTAGACCACTTGAGAGCAGTCCTTAGTTCCTCTCAGGATGGTTGTGTCTCACATGCTCGACTTCAGCTCCATCATCACAACTTTGAGATTCATACATGGTATTGGTCCATGTAGCATTTGGTCAAAGACCCTGGTTGTCACCTGACTCTTGCATATTGGTGATTCTATTAAGGGACCTAAATAGGTCCATGTCCCTTGTGATTTTTGGGTTGCGTTGGAGACAGTGTTCAGAATCCCCATAGAAATGCTTTTGTATAGATTCATGATTGATGCAACATATTGTACCACAGAGACTTTGAGTCCCTACAGTTATGTACCTTTCCAGATCCAGTAGATTATCAGTTATGAAGATATAGCATTCCATGAGAATGCCATGGGTCTAATGTATTAGTTCTTCAGATTAGTATTGTATTGAACCTCTCATTGAGGCCATCATTATGTAACAATTGTTGTACATGATCAGCTCTTGTATTTTGGAGCCTTTATCGCATTATTATTTTTTGACATCGTTACAAGCATGGGGATTCCCAACTCATCCATGCACATGTGATATATTCTTTGTATCTCACCCATTGATGGGAACAAACATTAATACAAAACCAAATTCCACCATGTCCCAAACGAGGAAGCATCACTTCTTCACAGGTCTCTCCACGATCCCCAAGATCCAATGATGTATGTCATCCATACGATGACCTCCTACCCTCACACATCAGGGTGCAATCTGTTAAACCAAAAAATTGCTCATACAGCCTACACCATACAAAGACATTCATTTCCTAACCCATTCTACCTCCACACCCATTTAACCTATGTTTTTCTCTCAAAAAGCTCCAAAAATACCCTCAAAGGGCTTAAAAACCCATAGAAGAGGTTAAAAACCTCAAAAAGGAGCTAAAAAGTTCAAAAAAGGGGATAAAGCCCTGAAAGAGGCCTAAATACCCTCAAAGGGATTAAAAACCTCAAAATGAGCTAAGAAACAAGCGAAAAGGGCTTAAAACCCTAGGTCGGTACCAAAACCCTAACCAAGGGATAAAAACCCTAAAAGTTGAGAACAACTACAAATAGAGGGGTGGGGGTCCCCATCACATATATGATTCCTCCTTCCTGTCATTATTCTGCCTATGTGAGTACCTTGAGAGACCACTCTCAAGCTATTCATCCCCCACAACTCCATTTTCCTCCATTTGCTCATTCCCTTTGGTGTGTTGAGTCAAAAATCCACCCAATCCCAGCCTGTGGAGAGGCATTTTCCAAGTTTGGGCATGGTGACACCCTTTCAAACCAGATCGAAAGGTATATTGTCCCATTTTTGTCTTTTCAGTTTAGAGTGTGTAGATTCTTAATATTTGTTTTATTTCCTAACAGTTGTGGCTGCAGCTTGTTTTTATCCACAAACTCTAATTTTTCGTCCTCTATATGAAAGGGAGGTACATCTGCACGTAGCTAGGTTTTTTCTTTGGCTACAACCCAATCCTTCCGAGAATTCAGTATTCTTCTTCTACATGGTCCCTTACAAATTCACCATCAGCCAATAAGTTTCAATATTTGTCTAAAATGTACCAAAGAATCTATAGAAAATCCATTTACATCTTTTAATTTCATTAATCGACCAATTCTTATAACAATTCCATCTTCTTCTTATAAATGGCCTCTTAAGGATTCACAATTCAACCAATAAGTTCCAATACTTGTCTAAACTTTACAACAGAATCTACAACAAATCCTTGTAGATCTTTTAATTTCATCAATCAATCAAAAGAAACTATATTGGAAATGAGATGTGGTCTACTTACCATATCTTTCAGAGAGATTAAAAAATGCATAATTTTCATATATTCTCTATCAATTTCTCTAAAACAATTACCTACTTGATATAAGGGTATCTGAATACTTCCAATCAATATACGTGTCAATCTAGGACCTTGCTACATATCTCTCTAAACATTGTTTTTTGAGAAACTTAACCTCGTGCCAGGGTCTATTGGGCATATCAATCTTAAATGTATGAGTTATTGGTTGGTCCAGGAATATCTTCCCATTGTGTCATGTTTATTGCTTACTATAATTCCTCCAACAAATCACCCTTATTGATGCTGAGAATGAACCCCTGATCATTGTTATGCCGAGAAGAATCCCTTAAGCATAGACAAGCATTTTGAAAGGTGAAAATATTGGATCTATGTTCTTCTGAGAGTGATACCTTATATTAATTGGATATCATTACAATCTTGGGACCTAGTTTATATATTATTAGCTGTTAGGATTTATTAATGCATTAAGTCTTCACGAGTAATATTTTTTTATGCCCAAAATTGGAAACATTTGTGGGGAAGACTAATTCAATCCCAAATCCAATGCTAGATCCAATAATGACCAGAGTGAAAATGTAGACAATATGATTTTAGTTAATGAGGGAAAGCTCATAACCTAATATATGAGTTGTATAAAATTTTGTATGAAGGAATCTGCATGTGCTAAAATTTTGATGCCAAGATTTCCAAAAGATATATAATTGTGAATGTTTTGGAGCTTCTTGGAAGAACTTCTAGGCTTGTTTTAACTTTTAAGTCAACTATTGGTAGAAGTTTCATTTTATGTCTTTCGAGTTCAAATTTGGATATAAAATTGACATTGAATTGCCAGGATATAAAGTCAACTGCGGTAATGCCAGAATGATTGAAATGCTTATATATATATAATGCTCGTATCAAACACATTTTTTTTCGAAATGACAAACTCAAGCCAACACCAATCCTATCATAAAGAATAAAATTCACAATCATATTACTGAAAATAACTTCTACATAAATTGAAATTACGTAAGAAAGCAACGCATACTCAAACTCTAAAAGTAATATAAATATGATAATACATTTTTAAGAAATCAATTATTAAGATAAAACAATTTCACATTACCAGAGTTACCAAAATTCCTTGTTGAGGTAAGCACATCTTTGATCCTAGTACTGATAAATAATGGAACATCCTTAGTATACGGGCAATCATAATTTATCCAACACCTATGGGGATAGGAAGCACAATGATGGTAACATGAACACACTCCCCAATAATCTTAATATGCATAATATTGGGCATTTCAATCTGTGTATTTCAATAACTGAACCACATGAGAATTTCCAATATCATGGCCAAAATTATGGCATTGTGGATGACCATGAGCACTTCATTTATACAATTGAACCAAAACCCTAGATGATTGTTGTCTTTCCTAGTGACAATTACAAGGACTTGAATTAATTCATCTGCCATGCTCTTATGTTCTACCACATGTGCATGATCTTCACGACCTCATCCTTCAGTTGAGAATCTTAGATGGCCTCCATAATCTCATGTTCCTTCATATATGATGAGACAAGGTTAATGTTCTTGAGGTCATGAATTTTTCCTTCTCTTACTTGGCACTCAAGCTTCATCATGAAAACCCTTTTTTCTTCTTTGCCTCTTTACCTCTTTGAGCTCCTTTGAAGTCACAAAAATCATAATCACAACCTATAACTATTTGAAATTTTCCAAAGAAGTGACCTAAACCACTTGTGACTCGATTCAAGGGGCGAATTACAATCTGTAGTAATCTCAGGAAAAATTTTTAGGGCAAATTACAGTCTGCAATAATGTCTAGCAAAATTTTGAGGGTGATTCTCCATTAAAGAATAGAGCTCCACGAGAATTTCGAGGGACAATTTCTGAAACAACGTAATGGTGTTTTGAGCTAAAGTATGGGATATTTATAGTTGAGCTAATTTTTTAGGGAGAAACTTAGAAAATAGTAAAAAATGTTACAATATAACCCATTCACCCAGTGATGACAATGGTACTCAGTTGTATTAGGTGGATCCTCCAGGTTCTTACCTTTCGTGAAAGGATTCAGCAATGGGAGAAAATGTGTTCAGTGGAAAAAAATTTCTGGCAAAGTGATATGCATAAGACATGGATCTTGATATTGCAGCACATACTTCCATATCTACACTGAAAGAAGGATTTAAAGAAGAATTTCCGAAAAAAATATATTGAAATAGCCATGATTAGAACTAATTTAAAATGCAGAGTGTTGAACCTTACAGAAATTAGCATTTTTTTGCTGAGGTGGAATATAATACATATAGTTTTTTAGTTTCAAGCTGCTCCATAATCAACCTAGATTTTTTCTTTAGGTGCTAACTGGAACACTTCTAAATTTGCAGATATGCACCTCTTCCAAATCATTACAACTATTATTTAGAACCTAACTAATAAAAGCGTATAATATCATTTCTTTCATCCCCTCAAAGCACATATATAGGGTGGATTTGCTTGAACAGAATTCGTTGATTCCTTTGGTGTTTATCATAATATAAATGTTTAAACAAAGCAATGCACATACTTTACCATTACATCATGTATAGGAACATCAGTGGAAAGTAAGCAATGCTTATCAATATTACATACATATATGTATGTAATCATATAAGTTGTATGTAATGATATAAGTTGTATTTATTATATAAAGCAAAACACTAATCATTACAGTACTATAAAGCTTTGTATTACATATGTTTCATTAACCAATTAAATTAGTAGTACTAATACAAGATTTTTTTATCCTGAAATCTAATTTATTTCAAAAANAGTGAATTAAGGAAATCTCACCATTATTCATTTCATTTCATTTTTCATTAGATTCTCTTAACTGCTAGATGAACCCAAGTTGAATGAGAGTTGGCTCGAGTCTTCAGTTTAGCATTATGAGATATTTCTAGAGGGTTTTTCTAGGTAGATTACCAAGAAACTTGGGCATACCACATAGCAAGAATAAAATCCAAAAGCACATGTTTCTTCACCACTGACATCCTCGTAATTTTGAAAGAAACAGAGATAAATGGATAAACCAGTTGCTAATATGGAACCAGGGGTTCGGCTATGTAACACTACTGGGGGCCCATACTCACATGAGTAATATTGAAGACATATTGGACAGTTACCTGATGAAGATATCAGCAAGGAAGAAGGCATATAATGAGCTAGAGATGGTACGAGTGCGTCTGGAAAACCTCTAGCCACAACTGAAGCAAGTTTATCTTTATCCAATTGAATTTCCTATTACTCAGCGGGTTGGATTTCCTATTACTCATGAACCAGAATCTATTGATACAAATAAATACCATGAGTAAGTAGTTGATCCCATAGAGACAAATTCCTTTAATATTGATTCATAAAAACAAGTATACATTGCCGCCTATCCATCAATAACTAACTACCCGAATTAAGTATACAAATATCCCAAAAAAAAGGTATGCATTATTATATCCCTCTTATATACCAGTAACAATTTAGCCAAATCCTATAACTAAAGAAGTTAGCCCAATCCCTTGACTAAAGAACCTGAAAAAAAGGTATACATTTTCAAAATCCCCATAAAAAGCATCAACCAGATGCACATATATAAAAAGTGTCATTTAACATAAATATTTGGCGAACCTAGTACTAACTTGAATAAAAACCCGTATAATGACATGAGCAACAAAAGAACCCACACCAGTATGGCAGAAGAACTAAACCCGTGGAAAAAGTATAACTTTTGGTTATTGGTATGGCACTAAAATATCACTTACAACCATCCAAAAAAGTGGTTTTGAATTCTGAGATAACGATATCTTAGGTACCGTGTTTCATGTAGAATTTGATGAGTAAAGTCTAGGGTCCTGTTATAAGTAAGAAACAATTTGAATAAAGTTTGTTAGCAAGAGCATGCAATTCAAGACACTTTCCTATGACAAAAATTCAAGATTATCGACCATAGTCCATAATTATCATTTACAATTCAAACATATAAATCGCTCTTAAATTAAATGCACCGAATTGATGGATATAGCATGCAAGACTAATTTAATGGCTGTCTTTTTCCAAAAATAAAACCACTATTGGAAATTTACTCGTCCTATTTTAGATGTCGATGGGTAAACAACGGAATATGCTACTACCAAATAGCCTAAGGAGAATCTAAAACTGGATATGGAACTGAGCTTGGAAAGTATCTAGCTAAATATGTACCTATATTTTCTTCTATGGGATAATCTATAGGTCCTAGCTATGTTGTAACCTTTTTTTCTTTTTCCTTAGCTCCTGCCCCTGCTACAACTATTGAAATGAATCAAATCATATAAATCATTTTTAAGACATTTGATTGCTTAAATCAAATTAAAACCCAATTAAATAAACATTTTTATTCCTAGGAAGGGGTCGAATGAGCTTGGGTCTTCTTTGGCCAGCATCAAATCCAAATAGCAGCAGATCATTCCTTATCCCAAGAATAAATACCGATCCCCGATTAACCACATGTCTGGGGTAATCCATGGGATGACTGAGTGTCTCAAGTGCCGAGGCTTCTTAATGATGATATTTTACCAAGCTATCCCCATCCCCATGATAGTAAATTCAATATGCAAAGTATCTCTCCCACCAATATTGATTGATGGGATTTAGGAGGGTTCTGAAAAGCCTAACACCATGGGGGAGGAATATCAGGTAATATTTAATCCATTACTACTACATAAAAGAAAACAAAATGTAATTTTTGTATCAATGAATTCCAATATCATTGTGCCATGTGCAAAACAAGTCACGAGTTGTAAGATGATGGAATGAAAATTTGTTATTCGTTCAGATTGCACTCAGGACCAATCCAAATAATTATGGGGCCGATGTAAATGATGGATCAATTGTAGGATATCAAGACACCGATATTTTTTAATTAAAGTAGTCCTTCAACATATATTCTTCCTTCAGTTCCATATTCTTACTATTGCAACAACCCTGCCCCATGTTTTGTGATGCATCCAATCAAAATGTTGCATGTATTTTTAGAGGTATGGACGATGGTCATGTTACTTATAGCTGAGATTGATGAGAAGGTAGTTGGGACAAGGCATCTCCAAGATCTAGAACTTGAAACAACCACTATAAGAATGTGGACCAGCCTTGCTTGGATGCCCTAAACTCTTCCCATATGTGAAAAGTGAAACCTATCACTATTGGAAGCTATTATTTGGAGGTCAAAAAAATCCTTGAAGTACGTAATGATGCTTGTATTAAAACTGTCAGACGAATTAATAATATCCTAAAATTTTTCCTCAAAAATGCCTAGAAATAGCCCCATTGCTTGTGATTGAGCAGATATGGAGACAAGTTTTAGAGTGGACACACCTTTCCTTATTATCTCAAACCACAACATATTTGGGTATCAATATCAACCTGTCATCTACTTGTGCGGATTGTAGATTTAGTAGGATTTATTCCTCGGTCCAAGCACACTTCAGACTTCTTCCCCGGTTTGGAGAATGAGTTGTTGTGCCCTTTCCTCAGTCTCAACAAATGTGATGATGATGCTAGATTTGTCGGTATTTTCCCTCATTTTGGAATATTTGAAATGGAAACAAGTAACATATATCTCATCCTTTGTATCACTTAGCCTATGGTTCCCTTCAATGTTTAAATTTGAACCCTTCCAAAGGGTTTTAGTCCTTGATAGAAGTGTAAGGTTAAAATTATCCTTCAAAACAAATTTAAAATATGAATTTACCCTTCCAATTAAGAAGGACATCATTTATATCATCATTTCAAAAGAAGAGAAACACTGGAAATTACCCATCCATGTAAATTTCTCAAAATGTTTAAATTATTGTGCTATAAAGTTTGACTTGTAATTCAAAATATTGGAACTGACCACTACGAGGAACTGGCCATTGGCATTTGAACCTAAATATGAAGTCACTTGGGGCTACAATATAAGGTGTGACAATGTTTTAGAAATTGCCAATGTTGTAACAACAGAGAAGAACTACTAGTCTACTACTAGGCTTGAAATAAGCCCAAAAATTTGTGTCTACTACCTATGTGAACCTATCTACCAATGTCCACTCATTTTTCGTCAAAATGAAATTCAAATGGTCGGTTTGATTATTCCTCCTCTACAAGACTTCATTTCATGCATGAATATCATGGAATCACAACAACTATATAAACAACACTCAATGTTATGAAACTACAAATAATGGCATGCAACTAGGATTAGAAACTATGAAGAGGTTGATTTATGAATTGATATAGAGAGGGGTCATTGGGCACATGATATGGAGAAAAATTAGTTAGAAAAAACATTTTGACCAAAGAAACACAATGATTATTAATAAAATTAAATTTAAAAAAAAAACTTTTGGCTCAAGAATAGTCTTCAATTTGATGGGTGGTATGATCATGATGTGATCTCCTTCCGTCCTTCCAAACATTTGTGGTTTCTCACAACATTTTTCCTCATAACTCGCCACCAAAATATGTATAAAAATTACATGATTTTACTTCCTCTTATCTTAACATCCTCACCTCATAGTCATAACTAAGGATTACTATGCATGCACATCCTCACCTTATAGGCCTTACTAGCTGCACATACTCACCTTATAATATCAATTGGGTTAAGGCGTACAAACAACTATAAAATATCAAATCTGTTAAGACAAGGACAATGATCTAAAGGTCTCTCCCTTCATTTATTTTCAGTACTTTTTAATAAGACAAATCTTATTATATCTTTATTTGTAAAGTTGCTCGGCAGGCACTTGTTGCCTTAGCAACTCTTCTTGTTTTCTTTATCTTTGTTTATGAAAAGGAATTTGATAAGCTATTATAAATTTGTGTAATGATAATTATATATTGGTTTATTTATTTTTTATTTATATTTAATAAAAAACTAATTTTAAATAATTATATATTAGTTTTTTTAATTTTAAATCAATCAATATAGTAATAAGAAAAATATTGAATATCCTACATATATTGAACTCAAATAGAATAAAAACTATGTATATGTGGAATGGAGGTCTATACTAGGATTTGAATTTAGAATATTGACCAACAAAAAAAAACTTGTTTTTCCCACATATTGCAAATCATTGACACGAGTGTTTCTTAATGCCATTAAGTCATTCAAATGCTGTCGAGGACAAGTGAATGTCATTGTCAAGTACATCATACATTGCATCATCATCATCGTCGTCGTCGTCATCGTCATTATCATCATCACCATCATTTTCTTCGTCGTCATCATCAAAATCAACATCAACATCAATAAGTACATCATCAACAAAATCATGGTGATCATCATTGTCATCAACAAGTACATCATCGACCCCATCATTGTCATCATCGTTGATAGGGTCACTCATATTCCACTATGGTGCATCATCAATGATCACTATTTGGATCCATGTCATGCTGTTATAGTCATTCATATGCCATTAAGGTCACTCAAATGTTGTCGACGACAACTAAATGTCATTAGAGTCATTTAGGTGATATTAATATGTTGCTCATATGTCATTACAGACATTTGAAGTTCCATTAGGATCAATTAGTATCTAGAAGCATTATCACATGTATCATCATTACAGGCATCGATGTTATCATCATCATCATCAATGTCATATGGTACATCAACATCATCTTCATAATCATCCTAGTTTTCATCATCAAGTACATCATCAACAAAATCATCGTCATCATTGTCTTTATAGTCACTCATATGCCATTAGTGTTCATCATCACTCATCTCCATTAGGATTCATGTCCTGTAATTGTTAGGGTCACTTAGATATCACTACAGTCATTTTGGTTATAATAGGTTCATTTATATTTCTTAAAAGGAATTTAGGTTCCTTTAGGATCAATTAGGATAGAGAAGGGATACCACATGCATAATCATCGCTGATATCGACATTGTCATCATCACCATACAATAAATCAACATAATTGTTGTCATCATAGCCATCATAAACATCATCAAGTACATCATCGTCATCATGATCATAAATATCATAATGCATCATCATCATGTTGTTAGGTTCAATCAAATGTGTAATTTCCCTTTTTGAAATTTTATTAAATCACCAATTTTTTCACTTTTTCCCCAATTTCGACCTTAACTAGTTTTGATGTCTAGACCTCCAAATTGAACCAAATGCTCCCAAATTTTCTCAGAAGGTACATGAATGATATTATAACTTAAATATTATTTTCTGGGATTTCTTATTACCCCCAATTTACTTCTGAAAACTTGTTTAATTTTCTGTTCAAAGTAAGAGTCTTTACTAGGAAATTGGGGCTCCAATTCCCCTTAGGTAATTCCCATAAATGGCTTCTCAAATGGTCCCAAAGTCACTAGAATTTATGAATAGAAGAAGGGTATTTGTAAGGATAATTTTTTAATTCTCATATGAATCATGTTTCAGTTTATACAGGCTGTTATGACTCTTTCCAAACAGCTCCCAATTCACAATTTCGACCCTTGGGGAAAATGCACCAAATCTTCTCCCAATGCAATAAAAATGAGTAAAATAGATTCCAATGCTTAAGTAATGAACATGAGAATTCAAATACAAATTAATTAAATTCCATTCATCATACATTTATCATATATGCATTCCTCCATTCGAAATAATAAGCATTACCATGGCATATATCAAAATAGAGTGGAAATGGTCATTGTTTTCTCATTAAAAGTCATTTTGACATACGAATATTGGGTATTTCAACTTGAAAATTTCTGAGAATGGATAAAATATAATATTTAACGGATTACAATCGTAAAAATAACATGAATATCTCTCCCAAAGAGTACATGAGCTCACCCAAGGCGCAATCCCTCCATGAGGATGAATATGCAAAGAAAACTGGAAATGGTTGAGAGAAAGTGTTGCAATAGAAGAACACACATGCTCCATTATATATTACACCTGAAAATAAGAATCCATTAAATCTCCATGAAATACATGAGTTTCCTCTTTAAACACCAACTTGGATGGGAATCTTTCACCCTCAAAATTGACTAAGGCAAGAAAACTAGTCATCCACTAGCTCTCACAATTCACAAATGACAATTTCTCAAATGATCAAAATCCATTATATTGGTTGATTCTTGTATTTTATAAAAATACTTAGCCTTAAAGGTTACCAATCCATCCACAAACTCAATCCAATTCAAATTTGGGCGTGGGCTCAATAATTTCCATGTGTCTCCCTTTCCTAGCCTTCCATCTTCCCCCAATTTGAATAGGAACCCATTGATATTCCCCAACTCACATGAGCTCCCTATTGGATGCTCTATTTCGACCTGACATGTTATATATGTCATATTTCAGCCTTCATATCTTATTTGTGTCATAGGTGTCATAGCATCTTCATCATTGTTGTCATAGAGCTAGGGAATCTAGTCCAAGTGTCTCACTAACTCCAAAATGACTCTCCCTCTCCCATGTAAGTTACATTTCCTTTAAAATTTTACCTATTATGTATATTGACAAGTTTAATTTCCTTATAACTCATCCAATAACATTTATTATTCCCATGGATTCGAAATTGCAAGAGGAGGATGCCATCTGGCACCAAATTTCTAGCTTGTGTGGGCCCCATAGTCTCCATGTGTCTCCATGCTCCATTTCCACTTCAATTTTATCTTGTATTTATTTATTTATCTCCTTTATTAAATATTTATTCCATTCTAATGTTTAAACATCATTCATTATCCCCCTTATTCCAAATCCCAAAGCTTCCACCCCCCAACCTAGGAAACTAGTAATTTTCCTCCTTGGAAATTATTTGACCCTTAGCATCAATTTGAAAAACTCTAATGAATATGCAAAATGTGATTAGGTGATTGTGATCCAATGCAAAATTTTGGATATGAAAAAATTCCATTAGGTTCTGTCAAATGTTGTTGGGGACACTCAAATTCCATTAGAGCAATTTAGGTGACATTAAGGCAATTTACCCCTCATTAGGATTAATCAACACCTAAATTGACATGATTATGGTCATTTAGGTGCCACTATGATAAATCAAGATCCAGAAGTAATATCACGTGAATCATGATCATTGACATTGATATCGTTTCCATCATAACCATGATCATTACCAACACACATGGGTACATCAACTTCATTGTCATCATCATTGGCATCATCATATATCATCATAATCATAGTCATTCATCTCAAAATCATTGTTATCATTTTAATAATCATCATCAATATCCTTGCCATCATCCATCATCAACATGATCATCCTCATGCTTTTATGGTGATTCAAGTTCCATTAGGGTCACTCAAAAGTTGTTAGGGATAATCATATGCCACTAGGGCCATATAGGGACTATTATGGTCAATTCTATTCCATTAGAGTGAATTATGTTTTCATTAGGACCAATCAATATCGAATAGTGTTACACTCACATGCATCATCATTATTGACATTGGCATCATCATTGTCAACAACATCCTATTACATATTGTAGAAATCATCATTTCCATATTTATCATTGTCAATATCCATCATCATCATCATCATCATCATCATGTCATTAGGCACAATCAACATATCAACATTGATAAGGAAGCATTGGTGACATATATTATGATAATAATGTAAATGGAAAATTCTAATTTTACAAGATTTCTAATCCACATTACTTGAATAATTATGATGTTATGTCCAAAGTTTTGAAATTGTTTTTTTATCACATGGATTTAGTAATTTTGAATTAGTTTTGTGATTTAGATTTTTTCAAAAGGTTTCTTCTTAACAACTCTATATTTAAATGGAGATGAAAATCACTATTCAAAATAGTCATTTTATCATGGGCTTAGAAAATGTTATTTTTGTTTCGATTTATTTTAACCACATATGTTCCCCTTTTTTATTATGCATTGAATAATGAAATGACAGTGATTGTTTAGTTAATATTATGAACACTATTGAATAATTTTATGAAATTTACTACAGTAATGTTCCATATTTCACTAATGAACAATGTTGACAAGGTAGACAACTTATTTTATGAATAACATTTTTCCAATTAATGTGGTTATCTATATATAGTGGCTAATATTTTGCAATAAATTTACCAGATCCAACTTGTCATTGAAATGTTGTCGAGGAAAAGTGCCATTAAGGTCACTCAAATGCTGTCAAGGACAAGTGAATTTCAATGCCAAGTACATCATACATTGCAGCATCATCATCATTGACATCGTCATCATCATCAACATCAACATCAACATCAACATCAATAAGTAAATCATCAACAAAATCATGGTCATCATCATCCTCATCAATAAGTACATCATTAACCACATCATTGATAGGGTCAATCATATGACACTATGGTTCATCATCATTCATCACCATTTGGATCCATGTCATGTTGTTACAATCACTCAAATGTCATTAAGGTCACTAAAATGTCATCGACGACAACTAAATGCCATTAGATCAATTTAGGTGATATTAATATGTCTCTCATATGTCATTATGAACATTTAAGGGCCAATAGGATCTTTTAGTATCCAGAATTATTATGACATGCATCATCATCATGGACATCAATGTTGTTGTCATCATCATCATCAATGCCATATGGTACATCAACATCATCTTGATCGTTATCCTCACTATCATCATCATCGTCAGCATTAAGTAAATCATCAACAAAATCATCGCCATCATGGTCACTAATATGCCATTAGTGTTCTTAATCACTCATCACCATTAGGATTCATGTCATGTAATTGTTAAGGTCATTTATATGTCCTTATAGTCATTTCGATAATAATAGGTTTGTTTAGATGTCGTTACAGACATTTAGGTTCCATTAGAATCAATTAGGATCCAAAAGTGCTACCACATGCATAGTCATTGTTGACATCCAAATCGTCATCATCATCATACAATAAATAAACATCATTGTCGTCATTTTAGTCATAATCAATGTCATCATCAATATAATTGCGATAATAATGAAAAAGGAACCCTACTACCTCACAAGAATGGATGATATAGTATTATACTTATCAAATAATATCCATATTCTCCATCATAACTATCGTAATTCATCATCGTCATGTTGTTAGGGACAATCAAATGCCATTAGGGTATAACAAATGTTGTTGGGGACACTCAAATGACATTAGAGAAATTTAGGTGACATTAAGGTATTTTACCCCTCATTAGGATTAATCAAGATCCAAAAGTGCCATGATTATGATCATTTAGGTGCCACTATGATAAATCAAGATCCTAAAGTACTATCACATGAATCATTGGAATTGACATTGATCATTGACATTGACATTCATATATTTGATGTTATGTCAAACATTTTTTGAACACAGTTCCTAGATCTAAACCTAGTGCAATTCCTAGCGCGGGTCCTTTCAAAAATTTTGGCATTATACCTGGCTCTATACCTGCTGCTATGTTGGATGTTTTCTAGGAGCAATTCCTGGCTCTATAATTGGTGCTATGTTGGATATTTTTCTTGTTGAAATTCATGGTGCAATTCCTATCGCTAACCTTGGATCAATATATGGTGCTATGCCATTCAAGAAGTTTTTTTGGAGGCTATTATGGGCGTTATATGGGATGATTTTTTGGATGTTAATTAGGATGCTAATCGAGACAATAATTGTGATTCTAATTGGGACGTTAATTGAGATGCTAATTAGCATCCAAAATATGCCAACTTTTAAAAAGGGACGCTAATTGGGATACTAATTGGGATGCAATTTGGGATGCTAATTGGGAGGTTAATTGGGATGCTACGTAGCGTCCAAAATAGCACCAACTTTTAAAACGGACAAAAATAATGCCATTAAAAGTGCCATCTCATGGAAAAGCGTCCACTTTGTCCAAAAAATGATGAGAAATACACTAAAAGTGATAGTGGACGCTAAAAAGGAAGCTAAAAGAGACGCTTATCGCAGGGTTTTATTGTAGTGTTTATATATATTCTTGAAATCTTAAGGATTGAAACTAGGATATAATCCTCATTCTAGGAAAATAGATATAAATAACATTACTAGAGAATGTGGTTACTCTACAATTTATCAATTTTAACATCATAAATTAGGAAAACAATGTAGGGAGAAAGAATACATAAATAAATTAGAACTAAATTTATTGAATAAGAAAGAGACAGATACATTTGGATAATATATCAATTAAGTCCAGGATTCTATTTTCAAATAAAAAACAGAGTTCCTAATTCAAGTATAGATGTCTAATCGAAGAAATTCCTAATTGCTACTAAAAATTTACAATCATAGCATAATCGATAGCTAAAACTAGACTAAACGATGCATAATAGGTTTTATATTAACCAGTTTAGGGCTAGAATAAAATATTCTACTGTAATTTTAAAAAATTAAGAACCTGGTACCACTACTAGGAAAACAAAAGTGTAAAAAATGTTCCTCCCAACCAACTCCCAGAGTAGCCAAGTTACTTGCTCCAGAACCCCCGAGCTTGTTCGATGAAACACAAGAGAAAAATACTTCAATGCACCATCTCTTGCATTCTCATATTCAATCCCCATCCAATGCTAGCCTCCTACTACTCATGGACATACTAATATATAGTATGTTTCCTAGGACTTGGTCATTTATGAGCCTCTTGCTCTAAAGCATTCAACTAAGAGTTGGGACCTGATTTTTGGGGATGATGCCTCCTGCATATTGAGTTCTCACTTAGTGGCTTCAGTCACTTTTTTTTTCCTCTTGTGGGTCAAAAAACACTCTTTAACAACTATTTCCACTTCTGCCCTGCTTCAGCATATTTTATAAAATAAAAAATGATTTATTACAAAATGTTTTATTTTTTACTTTTCTGTCAAAAATAATAAAAATAATAATTGAAGTATTTTTTAGCATAATTAATAATAAAGTATTAATTTTCGGTGGATTACATAAACCTCCCCTTGGAGGATAACACCGTCCTCGGTGATATTTTCTTTTTTTTTATTCTTCCATTTCATCATCTTGGAATAAAGTTGTATATGCCTCCCGCATATTACTTTCCAGTTCCCAAGTACCTTCTTCCAGGATAAGGTGCTTCCATTGCATCTTGTCTTGTTTGATGGTATAGTTCCAAAGTAAAAGTTCTCTACTGTCAAGAATTCACTCCGGTCCCACGTGAAACTCTCCTTCAAGTTCCACTTGGATCACATTCCAATCGATCACATGAGAAACATCATGAACATATATTTTAAAATGGAGACGTGAAACACATTATGCACTTTAATATTGGGTGGTAGGGCTAAGCGTTATGTAACCGACCCTACTTTAGCCAAAGTTTAAAATGGCCTTCAATATCTAGGTGCCAACTTTGAATACTTTCCAAATATCAAGGAAATTTTCTTGGTATTTACCTTTATATACACATGTTCACCCACCCTAAACTCTCTAGGAGTTCTTTTTAAATCGACATAACTTTACTTCCGATCTTGGGAAGCCTTCAAATTTTGGTGTACATGTTTCACGGTTAGCTCCATATATTTTAATAAATCAATTCCTCACATTAACCTATCAATTGGACTGCTCCATGAAATTGGATTATTACATTTGCATCCATATAATATTTCAAAAGGACTCATACCTGCAGAAACTTAAAAATTATTATTGTAAGCAAATTCCACTAAGTGTAGGTAGTATTTCTACTTACCTGGTTTTTCCATGACATAGATCCTTAGCATCTCCTCTAGGACTTGGTTTACTCTTTCAGTCTTCCCATGTTTACGGATGATATGCAGTACTAAAATTCAATTGTGTTCCCAAACCTTTAAACAAAGTTTTCCATAATTTACCTGTAAATTTTGCGTCTCTATCTGGGACTATTACTTTTGGTACACCATGTAACCTGAATATCTCTTTCATGAAAATATCTTCAATGTTAACGACTTTATAGGTAGATTTAACAAGAATAAACTGAAAATCCTTACTTAATTTATCAACTACAACCATGATTGAGTCATGCTGTCAGAAATTCTTTTGTAGGTCTATTATAACATCCATACTAATTATTTCACCATTCCATTCCATAATGTGTAGTGGCTGCAACAATCCTGCTGGATGTTGATGTTCTTCCTTAAATTGTTGGCATTCTAAGTAGTGAGCTAAGTACTTTGCCACTTCTTTCTTCATGTTTTGCCAAAAGAAATATTTTCTAATCATGGTGATCATCTTCTGGTATCCATGATGCACTAAATAGGGTCATTTATGTAGCTCATTCATAACTATAAGTTTGATTTCTACTATATTTGGTATGTACAACCTATTTTTATGCAGCAACAGTCCTTGTTTATTTAGGTTGAAATCTATTTTTACTTGGTTTTGTTCGGTTTTAGTAGTATTTTCTTTTAAAATTTGATATTCCCTATTAGAATTTTCAACGCTTAGGATCTAATTTTCCAGATCATATTCATAGTTGCTACTTGCAAACTGTAAATTTTCATGACGACTCAAAGCATCTGGAAATTTGTTTTCCTTTATTTTTATGTGTTTGATTTCAAAATCATATTCACTTAAGAAGGACAACCATATTTCTTGTCTTGCATTTAAATTTTGTTTATCAAATAAATATTTAAGACTTATGTTATATGACATAAGCATAAATTTCCTTCCAATTAAGTAATGTCGCCACATTTTTAAGCCGTGAATTATGGAAGCAAGTTCCAAATAGTGCATAGCATAATTATTTTCATGTTCTTCTAATTTCCTAGACTCATATGCCATGAAATAATTTTATTGTATTTAAACCCCACTTAATTCTTCCTTGAAAGCGTTGGTACATACGACGAAGTCCTTGAAAGGATCAACAATCTTTAGGATCGGGGCGGTAGTTATTAGATGTTTTAGTTTATTAAATCTTTCCATGCATTTTTTAGTCCATTCAAACTTTTTACCTTTCTTCTGCAAAAATTACGGGGTATGAAATATTAGAAAATCCTTTGATGAACTTTCGGTAGTATCTCGTAATCCACATAAATGATATGATGTCGGTTACATTTTTAAGAACCAACCATTTAGTGATGGCATTGATTTCGTTGAGGTTGACAGAGATTCCATCCTTAGAAACTATGTGTTTGAGATATTAAATCATATCTTTAACGAAATCAAATTTACTGAACTTCACATATAGTTGTTGTTCTCTTAGTACTTGCAGAACTATCTTTAAATGTTCCCTGTGTTCTTGTTCATTCTTTGAGTAGATTAGTATGCATCTATGAAGACAACCACAAACTTATCCAGATAGTTACTTAATATGTTGTTCATTAAATACATGAATGCAACAGGTGTGTTTGTCAACCCAAAATGCATTACGACAAACTTGTAGTGACCATAGAAAGTCCTAAATGTAGTTTTAAAGATGTCCTCCTCTTTTATTCGTACTTGATGATAACCATACCTTGAGTCTATATTCAAAAATATAGTTTCTCTTCAGAATTTATATAATAGATAGTCTATATGGGGTAGTGGGTATCAGTTCTTAATTGTCATTTTATTTAGTTGTCGATAGTCTATGCACAACCTTAAGGTTCTGTCTTTCTTTTTCACAAATAAGATCGATGCTCCCCAACGAGAGACACTAGGTCCAATATAATTTTTATAAATCAATTCTTGTAGTTGATATTTGAGCTCTCTAAGTTCTATTATGTTCATTCGGTAAATAGATTTCAATGTTGGTATCGCTCTGGGTATCAGATTGATTGTTAAGTCAATGTCTCTTTTCATAGAAAGTCTAGGGACTTCTTCCGGAAAGATGTATTCAAACTCCTTCAAGACTGGCATGTCTTCTAGTTTAAGTTTATTTTTGTTATCATTATCATTCATTATATAGATAGCAAACAGTTTACATCATTTTCTTACTGATCTTTTCATTTGTAAAGCAGAGATTTCTCTGATTGTAACCTTCCTAGGAATCCCTTTTACTTTTACGGTGTTTCCATTCACATGTGTACATGTAAAGATTTTGTCAAAACAGTTTAACATTACTTTGTATTTTTCTAGACAATCCATTTCTATTAACATATCATAGGAACCTAAAGGAAAAATGTTCAAATAAGCATGTGTAATGGAACCATTCATCATCAATTCACAATTCTTAACAAAACTAGTGACTTTAGGTTTAGTACCGGTGGCTAATTGTACCATCCACAACTTATCAAACTTTTCTCATACTAATTTACACAATTCAACTATTCTAGGTGATATATAACTCAAAATGGCACTTGGATCAATAAAAATGGAAATAGGTTGATTGTTTATCATACGTTCGATTTAAACCATGGAAGTTTGATGGTCTTCTTGTCATTTTCCAACACAGGGAGAATTCTGGGCATGCTCCTTGCCATGTCTCCAACTGTAACTACTTCATGAATGGAGTAAACATTGAAATTATTATTTCTTACTTGGCAGTCTTTAAAGTAATGTGGCTCGCCACACTCCCAACATTTTAAGGGTTCTTTTTGTGCAGAGCTCTTGTTAAAACCAGTAGGAGGTTCTTTAACTGTAGAATTCTGTGGTTTAAAACTTTTGTAATTATTACCTTGATACCCCCTATAGTTATTCCTTGTGTTTTTGAGGAATTTATTATGTTTCTTTCTTGGATCAAAGTTAGTTTTCCTTTTATTCTTCCCAGGTGGTATACTTTCCCTTTTATTTTATTTTTGTTCGTAACACAAATTTTCCTTTCTCATCGCTTTCTCTAGTGTCTTTGGATTGTCATACTCAATCTGTTCTTTGAACATGATAGTAAAACAACTAAGAAACCATTGTATTTTAGGTTTTTCATAAATTATGTAAGGTACATAGTGAAGTAGGCTTAGAAAATTACTGCAGAGTTCTTTCATCGTCATGGATCCTAGTCTCAAGTCATATAAATATTTGCCCTTCTCTTCATAGTATTGTTCTGGAAAGTGTTTTCTTTTAAAAATATTTTTAAATGTTTTACAAGTTACATATCTTTCATTTATTCCCTTGACCTTATTTATATCCTGCCACCATATATCTTCCTTTCCAGTCATATTATAGATGGTCATTTTAGCTTTTAGTTTGTCGAAATAATTATATATTTGGAAATACTTTTTCATTCCTAACAACCAGGGTTTCGCTTATTCGCCTTTCTCAATTTCCCCATTAAACATTGGTGGTTTAATATTCTTAAACTCCCTGTATATTTCATTGTATGGTTTGTATTTATTTTTCCTTTTGTTATCATCACTACTTTCGCTTGAATCATGTTGTTTTCCTGAGTGATGTTTGACTGATTTTTCACTTGAAGTATCGGGTTTATGACTGGAAAATTCTAGTTTTCTTCCCTTATGTTTGTAAGGTGCAGTTTTTGGTAGGTCATGTTCATATTCCTTATTCTTTTCTTTTTCATCATTATGTATCTTTGCTAATAGAATAGTATTTAATGCCTATTGAGATTTTAGGATTTGTTCATTATCTTCTTTAACCTTTCTTAACTCTAATCTAAGTTCTTTCACAATTCTTCATAGTTCAGATTTATTATCTAGAATGTTGTTTAAGTCTACCCAAATTTTCCCATCCCTTAAATTTCCTTCTTCATTATTTAAAGGATTTTCGAGGTGACGTTCTTCTTCTACATACATCTTTGCATCTGCCATGTTTTCCTGCAAAATACAGTTATCCTTATCTTTCTGTTTTGTAAGAGAATTTAAACGAAATAAAATAGTTTTTTTTTGTTTTCTTTATCAGTGTAAGTGTTGAGATGATTCAGGCCTAGTGCTATAACCGTGCTATGATACCATTATGTAACACACCTCAAAAATCATGAATAAATAAATAAATAAAAATTACAAGCATTTATTTACTGTACTTACTAGAAGATTTCTCATAATTTACTTCTGCAAGTTTTAAAATATTTATCCTGTCTAATGTGTCAGGTTTTGCTGGTTGCGACATTGGCTAGTGTCATTTGAAACTGAAGTCCTATTCACATAGGTGATATTCTAGTTGACTTGTTTTCTGATTTGAATGTTTTCACTAGGGCATCAACGCCCTATGGATGGGGAGACTACCCGTGGTCTAGATCCCATCCATTATGTAATAAGTTATTAAAGTGAACCTTTACAGGCCTTAGGCCTTACCATAGCCTAAGCTTATGGTATGTTAAGATCCTTCCCCTAAGCGCAAGGCTTAGGGCTTGTAAATGCATATCATATTGACCATATGGTAATGTTTCCTTATATTAATAAAGTTGCAAGGGTTTTAAAAATAATGTTTTGGATATATATA
>LPNX011088280.1:107297-189646 GCA_001517045.1 Pseudotsuga menziesii
TTATGGCTCTTGGCATATTTGATGAATACCATGGTTCAAACGCTATGTTATAAGGTTGAAATTCAGGTTATATCACATGGTTTGAATGCAAATATTAAAGTCCCATGATTAAACTGGTCATGATTTATTTCACTTTGTATTATAGTTGACTTGGTGATAAATGTGTGTCGTGGATGCTAGTTGATAGTGTAGATAGGCCCTCCATGCAACTTCTAAGCTTCATACCCATCGCCCATCTTTCCATATTTGAACATATGGTTTAGACAGAGGCTTAATGAGTTTGAAAACTATCTGAAACTTCATTTCAATGTTTAGTTTGCATGGGAAGGAAGATCTGAGCTCTCCTCCGTTCATGGTGGAAATGTTACAGGTTGTTTGGTTTTTTTTTGTGAATTCGGTGAGATCCAAATACATTTTCTCTATAAATAAGTGATGATGGCATATTTTTTTTTTATAGTTTTACACATGTGTTAACATCGTGATGTTCTTAAATCTCCCAAGGTGTTACTAGGCTCCCTGATTTCTCTAGCAGACTGTATTTGCAAAGTTTGTGTCACGACATGGCCTGCCACGACCTCGTCATTTACTCTGTTTGTTTAATAGGTAAGGGTTTAACCTAGAACTTATCTTCTGCATTTTACTTGGTAAATGATCAACATTTAGCATTAATTGATTTTTTTGTTTTTATTTGCATGCAGAGGAGGAATAAGGGTACTTTGGAGGAGTCAACCCTTGGCTCTCTCTGAAAAATGCCAAGGTAAGGGTTTTAACCCAATATTTCCTCCAATCGATTTTCTTAAACATTTTTTCATTGTTCCTGACCGTAACATGATGTGTGCAGGTTGAAGGAGCTGGAGAGGGAGGTGACAGGTTCACCTCATCCTAGGCCTGTGTTTTTAAATGCCTACGTAAGCCTTATTTACCCTTAAATACGAAATCTTATTTTGTTTACAGATTTAGTTTATGCATACTGAACAACCCTCAACACTTTGGTTACAAGTAAAGTCGAGTATGAGTGTCGGGTCGAGAGTGGTACACCCAACTAACTTTTAAGATAAGTGTTCAGAATTGTTTATATGTGTTTTGTAAACCAATAGGGTTTTACCCTGCATCAACTTTGCATCCTTTGCTTCGACAATATGTTTATATTTTTTGTAAATTTCTTAGTAATTTCTTGATAGGTTTTGAGTGCCATTTTGAATGGACTTATTCCCATTCTCTTACTTTTTTAAAGATGGTTTTTTTTAATGATTGTGGAAGCCATCAGAGATGGTATTACAACCACTTCTTATTATGTGAATTGAATATTAATAAATGATTCCTGGTCTTTGGGACTGTGTGATTCCAATATGTGCTTTGTCTTGTGTTAAAATTTTATATTGTTTAAATTATATTCATTGGTTTCCATCATCGATGGTATTACGGCAATGAACACAGTGGTTAGTTTAAATGTTATCATGGTCCTTTCGTTCAGTAATACAATGGAGATGATTGTATAATGTACTAAGGGTTTAGCCTCTGCGTAGATAGTGGTACCCATTATATGGAATTACGACACTACCTTTACTTTGTTTGTTGAAATAATAAAAAGACCCGTAAGGTCTGTGATTATTTGTACAGTAGATAGAATCTTTTATGTACGACTCGGCTACCATCGACAATGGCTTAATACCAGTCCTTGGGGAAGATGAAAACTTGTTTTGTGACTGGGATTCGATGTAGTGAATGTAGTTGTAACAGTTAGCGCACCAACTTGAATGTACTTATATTTGATTTGATTTGATTAACTGTTTGTACTTAATTTACTTCGTGGATAGTATGACTATAGCTAGGATATTTGATCCGTATAAGTATTTTTATACATAATATACAAGGATTGTTTAAGTGATTTTATGATTTGATTTTGGAGAGTACTGATGGATCTCGATTTGTCTATTGTGTCCTGTCACATTTAACTGGTTTAAATTTAAATATTTTTTGTTCAAATTTGATTACTGTAGATCTGCAATTTGGATAATTTAAATCATATATGAAGTAATTCTTTAGATCCCTGATCTAGTTATGTTGTTTTCTTAGATTCATAAGGCTGGTTTAAGTGATATAGTCATTATGTAGGAGTTCACCATATGGATTGATTACTAATAGATATATTATGTATATTAATAAAATCTTAGGATTATATAATTCTTAGATACAATATAAAGGGCTAGGTTATAATATTTGTCTGTCTGTATGTATATTCTTGAAATCTTAAGGATCGAAACTAGGATATAATCCTCATTCTAAGAAAATAGATCTAAATAACAGTACTAGAGAATCTGGTTACTCTACAATTTATTGGTTTTAACACCATAGATTAGGAAAACAATGTAGGGAGAAAGAATATAGAAATCGATTAGAACTACATTTATTGAATAAGAAAGAGATAGATATAATTGGATAATATATCAATTAAGTGCAGAATTCGATTTTCAAATAAAAAATAGAGATCCTAATTCAAGTATAGATGTGTAATCGAAGAACTTCCTAACTTCTACTAAACATTTATAATCATAGGATAATCGATAACTAAAACTAGACTAGTCGATGCATACTAGGTTTTATATTAACCACTTCATATCTAGAATAAAATATTCTACTGTAATTTTAAAACATAGATTCAGAACCTGGCACCATTGTTGGAAAACAAAAGTGGGAAAGTTTTTCCCCTAAACCAACTCCCATAGCATCCAAGTTACTTGCTCTAGAACCCCGGAGCCTACTCACTGAACCACAAGAGAAATGATCCTTCAATGTGCCATCTCTTTCATTCTAAGATTCATCCCCATCCAATGCTAGCCTCTTGCTACTCATGGACATACTAATATATAGTATTTTTCCTAGGACTTGGTCATTTATGAGCCTCCTGCACTTAAGCACTCAACTAAGAGTTGTGACCTAATTTTTGGGGATGATACCTCTCGCATCTTGAGTTCTCACACATTGGCTTCAACCACTTGTCTTTTCCTCTTGTGGGTCAGCAAAGACTCTTTAATATTTATTTCCACTTATGTCCCCCTTCAGCAATTCTATAAAATAAAATAAAGTGATTTATTACAAAAGGTTTATTTTTTTACTTTCCTGTCAAAAATAATAATTAAAATATTTTTCAGCAGGATTAATAATGAATTAGTAATTTGTGGTGCATTACAGTCATGAAACCCCTGAAGGACCACAATTCAAAGTTAACTCCTACATAACTTAGATGATTAGTAAATGTATTAAATTCATTTAAATCGTTAGCAACAAATCCACCTTTTGACATCTTCATATTAAATTAATTCTTCATTAGAAATACCTCATTGGAAGCCGAGGGTTTTTCATAGAGCTTAGCCAATGCGTTAATCACACCCTCCATTTTATTTTATTTTGAAATATTTAAATCTAGCAATGAAGTGAGGCACAACTATATTGTTCCTAGTTCCTTTCTGTCAAGAACCTACCATTCTTTCTCCATCATAGTCATCGAGTATTTTTCTTCTTCGCCTTGTGGTAGAAATAGATTCTTCTAGTATAGATAGTCCTCCATTTGTGGCTTCAATAACTGATATCTTTCTCCATTAATTTTATTGACCCTAAACTTTCCTTCTTACTCCATTTCTCCCACTCGAACCAAAAACCCTTATTTCCTACGAGTTTACCATCTAAATAGACCTTTTGGATCTGATACCAATTGTTAGAAAAAGAGGATCGCAGAACAATAAGAATAAACAAGATGAAAGTATCAAACACATAAACACATTACAAGAGAGACAATAATATAATGTGGTTCACCCAAGATGGGAGATGTCCTCACAGAAATTTCCATTCCTTTTTTATTATACCATCCAACAAAATGAATGTATATAACCTGCAACAAACTCTTTGCACTTCCTCTTCACTCTCTTGAAATATCTCTCACACAATCACAAATATCATTATATAGTACTATAATACAATACAAATCCGTGTTACAGTTCTTTCCTTTTATAGGGGGATTACCATGGAGAAATACCATAGGTCATCCAATACCATGGGCACATAAACTGTTGGCCAACAAACATCCCCAAAAAATTCCTTTGGTAGCTCCACCCCTGAACTCCCATTCTTAGGGAAGCTTCCCCCAAACCCCCACCCAAGGCCCATTATCCCTCAGAAGGTACCTCCCAAACCCCTTCATGGGGATGACGTCCCCCCACACCCCTCGGTTGGGACGAGTGTACAGTAAAATTGGGGTACAAACACGACTGAGCAATAACATCTCTAAATCAGGAAGATCAAACTCCATGACCAACAAACCTTTTTTAATATTATATGGTATTGTTGTATTTAGTCCCATGGATTATTTGGATGAGGGATGGATTCCTTATCATCTTCAATAGAAATTGGTTTTATATGTTTTCTTCAAGGAGAATCTCCATCTTCGCATTCATGTGTTTAGTATATATATGTGATCAAATGTATCGATCTATTTTTTTCTTGATACCTTTATGTTTGTATTCTCTTTCTAGGTCCAAGGTGTTTAGCCTGAGTCATGTTTTCCATCTCTATAATAGTTAATTCCTCTAGTATTTATTTCATTTCGAGCTTCATTTTTTCCAAGAAGAATTTCTAGCTTGCATGGAATTGGTGGATTTATTCCATGGTTGTGACCACTGTGTAGATGCTCCTATACTTGTTGATATTGATTGGGTTCCTACATAGACAAGGCCATTTCTTCCTCCATAACCACTATCATGGATTCTAAAATCTTTATTAAATTCCTTCTCTCTTCTTAAACTACTAGGCTCCCTGGTGAGGCCTTGCTTCCTCAACTCTACGTTGGGTGGACAGAGTAACCTTTCTTCTACTTATGTGATCAACTTTTTCCAAATATCTAGACATTACGACAAAACCAACCATCCACTATTGTAGAATAGAGTTTTGAATTTCCTTACATTCTTAGAGAAATGAGAGTTTCTCAAATCATGTGGGTAACTCCAAAAGTTATGAATTATAGCCAGGTTGGGTAAGAATTTTGCAGACCTATGCTACCTAATTCTTTGGAGGTCAATAAAATTCCTTTCCTCCAAATTTAACTCCCCTTTGTTGAATTGTAGCAACAATGTGAATGGGTAGAAACAAAATTGTCAACAAGTATTCTATACTTTGATAAATCTTAATGATTCAGAAACTTAAGAGGTCTTGTTATATTCTCATTCTCCATTCATCTTTGGGTTTTGTGGGTCATGTCATTTTTATTCATGAATATAACCATGTACTTCTACCATTGTGACAGAGTTGTGGGAGATGTATTATAGGGTTCATTAACTAGGAATAAAAAGAGGGGGAATCATGGGGTTAATAAAGCGAGCAAGAGCTGCATATGTTAAAGGGGTTACAATATATCTATTATCCACTAAGTTGCACTTAGGGTATTTTTCAAGTGAGCCACCAAGGATCAAAACAAATCACTTGTTCGTACTCAGTTCTTAGAAGTTTTGTGGTTTCATAAAGGCCAGTTGTGGCCTCTTTTGGATGTTCACACCCTTTAAAGGGAATTGTAATAAATGACATACCATGAGGTTCTTTTATGTAAAAGGATTGGCCTTCTTAGAATTGGTCATCAAGTTCATCATCCTTGAGTCTTTTTTCCCTTGTTAATTATATGACGCTTTTTTAAGCGACATATAACTTTCAAGTTTTCGACTCAAAATCCTCCAAAAATGGGATGGTGAGTTTGGTAACTTTTTTATCATAAAGGTTATTAAAGACTAGGGTCTATGTATTATACCATGCTATTCAAATGTCCATATTTTCTTGAACATCCGATAAGTCCCCCCTAGGATTTTTTAATTTTTAGTTTTTTAATAAAATCATCAATAAGGTGTATTTTAATTGTAACATTTCAAAAGGTCATAAAATTGGTCCTAGGTATCCAATTTGGTCATGGGGATGCTCATTTTTGGACCCAAGGACCTACCTTAACCCCTAAACCCACTGTTGAGACTCAAATTAGTAATTTTCAATTATTAATTTGGATTTTCTCTCCAAAATAGCTCAAAGGGTCAAATAAATGGGAAAATAGGAGAAAATCCAATCCCTAAATCAAAGGAAGCTTGTTTGGGACTTGTCTCTGAGGTGTCAAAGTTGTTGAGGATATTTTCTGGGACATTTATGAGTAGATGAGCATCTCCAACCATCAAAGAAGGGGCTCTAACTCACTTCCACAAAAGGGGGGCAAATTTACTCATGGAGGGTGGTTTTTCCATTTGGAGGAAGTGGTTAGAAGAGATAAAGGCTTCCCAAACCAAGTGGGATACCTAAATATAGGTGGTATCCCTTCATTCCAACACTCAGACCTTCCTCCCACCATTTTCTCAACCCCCAAAACACCTCACACTTTTCAAATTCTCCCCCTTGGGGTTTGAGCTTCTTTTTTTCTATAAAAGCAAGGTTCTCCTCCTTTGTTAGGATGGATGCAAGAAAACTCTACTATTTTGTATAGTTTCTATTTGATGAATAAAATTTTATACTTTTGAGGTCCATTTGGTGTTATGAGATGAATGCTTGCAAGTATTGAGGTGATATTGTTAAAATTTTGACTCGTTTCTTCCTTTTTGCTCAAAATTGCTATTAGATCTAGATTAGAAGGTCATCCTAAGGAACAAAGATTAGGAATTTATTGATGTAATTTGCTTACTGGTATTTTGATCTCAAGAGATAGGAGATTATTTGTTCATACTCATTTGTATTTCAACTCTTTCTCATTTCTTGTTTTTGAGTACACTAGATCTAACTCCTTTTATGCAGGGATTTCTCATGGATTTGTTTTGCAGGTTACTTTTTCAAAGGAGGATTTGAACTGAGATGTATCTTCTTCTTCTTTGATAATCTCTCAAGTTTCATCTTATTCTTACAGGGTCTCTAAAGTTTCCATAAGAAGATTAAGCAAGGCTTGAAGTTTCTCTCCATCTTCTCAAAACATTTCTCTCTCCTTTGTCCGGTTACTTAGATTGAATATGCAAATTTGATAGATCTTATTTAAAAGTATGATATTTTCAATCTACTCATTTATCATATTAGATAATTTATATTTATAAATGCATAAAAAAGAATAATCTTTTACAAAATCTAAAGTTGTCATTTCAGTGCTCTAAAAACTAGTAAATTTTTCCAATCTTTTGCAAGTTGAATTTAGTTTTATTTTTTATCTTTTATTTATTCATTCCATTACATTCTAATAATTTAAATTTCTGGTTTTTATCAGGTCCAAAGAAAAAGAGGAGGAAGCTCTGCTCAAAATTCTAGTTTTGGGTCTCCTGGGACACCAAAAACCCCCAATTTTCCCCTCTTCTTCTTTCCCCTTCACTCGATAAAGTTGTATAAGTATTTATACCTTTCTTATAGGGTCCGACATATTTTAATTTAATTTTTATGATATTTTAATCATAATTAATAAAGAAAGCAAGTGGATTATACAACACCCACACTTCATCCCCCCATGGGGGGATTGGTAGTGTCTCTTTCATCGTTTGATTTTTTCTAACAATCACACACACACAATACACCTTATTGAAAGGCTGTATATATTAGTCATTTATTCTCTTTTCCATGTTTAAATTTTCTTAAATAATTTGGTTCCCTCGCTCGTTTCCACGAAGTATGCTCTCTCCACCAACCAAAGGTTTCTTATCGATAATTGGTGGATGATCAGAAAGTGACACATAGCTTGTGGATTCTTTTAGAATTTAGTTTTTATTTTTTCTGGCCCAATATTTTTTCTTCAATATAATTGGAATAAACATTTTTCCATTCCTTTGTATGCTCTTGCACATCGCAGGTTCACCCTAAGCTTTGGGATAATCAAAAGCAGGAATGTGCACTGATCAATTATTCACATCTAAATAATTAAATCACTGTAATAAAATCAACAACCTTTGAAACATTGTGAAAATCCGGTATAACACCTTGTGACATTACTGGGAAAAATTCTCAAAGGAAGCAGGAACCATTGAGTAGTGACCTCGAGATACAGTTAGGCTACACCCTTGTTGGTGTAGTGTTGAACACCTTCTCAGAGACTCCGATTCAGCCCACATTTCCGAGTGAGGAACCAATTTTGTCATCTTTCCAGACATATTCTCAACACTTCATAAATATATCAAGAATCACCTTTCCCTTAAATCAACTCATCTTTAATAATTAAAACTGACCAAGACACATTACAAAACATTTCCGTTTCAACAACAATTTTGACTCCATTTGGCATTAATATGAGTACACAACAATATTATTTTCATTTGATTATCAGTTTTGTCAATGTTAATCTTTATACAGTAATGTTTTATGCTATTGAATGTTTAAACTATTTTGCATCACTCTTGTGACAAATTTATTTACCAAAAACTCTTAAAAACAACTTAATTTCATCATTAACAACTAAAATATAAATATCCTTAGTTTAAATCTTTCTTAGGGACCACCCTCCTTGGCTTAGTTAGGAGTTTGGCCTAAACGGAGGAGTCAAGATCAAGTGGCGGTACTTGACTCGAGACTTGCCCCCAAGGACACACCTAGCAGCTTGAATATTTTTGTTGTGCTTAACCCCCAGGTGTGTGAAAGGTGGCAACAATATCCATTCATAGGTGCAGGAATGCATGCATTTAAAAATTACATTCACCAATGAATAAAGGACAATCTCCAACATGATCATTGGCCTTGAAGTCCATGCTAAGATTGAATTTCAATTCTATTAATTATCATGAATTTCCACTTTCCCATGAACTTTCACTACCCATGAAATTTTTTCTTTATTCTTTTGTTTCCTTTGGCTGCGGTCAACACTGATTATACTATTTTTATTTTGATAAGTAATAAGTATCATTATATTAAGTAGTAAAAATACATATGGTTACAAAAAGATCATATGGGATTCTAAGACCTTTCAACAAAATCAACAAACTGAAAGTGAGAGTAATTCAATTGAGTTTATGGGAAAGAGGAAAAGGAAACCTTTTAATTGTTAGGATGCGTATAATACCACATGTACAAGAATTACCCTCACAAGAAATACAAAACTAGGATGGTTCACAACATCTAAGACACCACTCCTATTAATTGTGTGGCATGAAAAATTCCTACAATTTATGTTTAATTGGATTCCTGATTATTTCATCTTGATTCATGTACATTTTGTTTCACTGGATTTACATTTCATGTAATTCCTATTCATCCCATATATTGTGGATACCCACTACCCATATTGTATTTATGCTTGTAGTTATGTCTCTCGAGTCACTTGACATTCACTATAATTTCAATATCACAGAAGACACTCGAAATATCTATGTCGTTGATTTTTTGTAACAATTATGGGGGTTTTTGGCAAATTTTGGTAGAATAACCACTATTTAGGAAATTAATTTCAAAGATAAAATTCCTATGACTAAATATTTGAGGATAGTTTCTCTTCACCAAATACCCAAAAATGGATCTATTTTCCCTATATTATGTTCACCTAGGAAGGGTTGGCCAGGGTTCATCGACCTCCTCTTGACTTATGGGTAGGGTTTTATGTTTCCCCTCGAACTCATCTGATATGTTCAAAACCTCCCCATCATTCTTGTGATGTACCTCCCATCCTCATTGTATTAAGGCATTCCCTTTTTATCCATCCATCCTAGGTGTCCACTTGAAATTGAGTATTTTTTGGGTCACCATTCTTCCCCTAGGAGTTAATTATCCTTGGGTTATGTTTTAAAAAAATAATTCAGAAACATCCCTTTCATTTCTCGCAATTGATTTCATATTCTTCTACCATAATACACTTGATTCAAATGATATTTTCAATTCTATAAAATGTTTCAAGAAGCTTAATTCATGGATATATTGGTAGTATCTTGTTAGAGTAAGTGTCCTTGTTTTCATTAATCACCATTAGGATTCATGTCATGTAATTGCTAAGGTCATTTATATGTCCTTGTAGTCATTTTGATAATAATAGGGTTGTTTAGATGTCATTGCAGACATTTAGGTTCCATTAGAATCAATTAGGATCCAAAAGTGCTACCACATTCATAATTATTGTTGACATCCAAATCGTCATCATCATCATACAATAAATCAACAACATTGTCGTCATTTTAGTCATCATCAATATAATTGCGATAATAATGAGAAAGGAATCCTACTACCTCACAAGAATGGATGATATAGTATTATACTTATCAAATCATATCCATATGCTACATCATAACTATCATAATTCATCATCGTCATGTTGTTAGGGACAATCAGATGCCATTAGGGTATAAAAAATGTTGTTGGGGACACTAAAATGACATTAGAGCAATTTAGGTGACATTAAGGTAATTTAACCCTCATTAGGATTAATCAATATCCAAACGTGTCATGATTATGATCATTTAGGTGCGACTATGATAAATCAATATCCAAAAGTACTATCACATGAATCATTGGAATTGACACTGATCATTGGCATTGACATTGATATATTTGACGTTATGTCGAACATTTTTTGAACACAGTTCCTAGCTCTAAACCTAGTGCAATTCCTAGCACGGGTCCTTTCAAAATTTTTGGCATTATACCTAGCTCTATACCTGCTGCTATGTTGGATGTTTTCTAGGAGCAATTCTTGGCTCTATAATTGGTGCTATGTTGGATATTTTTCTTGTTGAAATTCATGGCGCAATTCCTATCGCTAACCTTGGATCAATATATGGTGCTATGCCATTCAAGAAGTTTTTTTGGAGGCTATTATGGGCGTTATATGGGATGCTTTTTTGGATGTTAATTGGGACGTTAATTAGGATGCTAATCAGGACAATAATTGTGATGCTAATTGCGATGCTAATTGGGACGTTAATTCAGATGCTAATTAGCGTCTAAAATACGCCAACTTTTAAAAAAGGACACTAATTGGGACGCTAATTAGGATGCTAATCGGGACGCTAATTGGGATGCAATTTGGGACGCTAATTGGGACGTTAATTGGGATGCTAAGTAGCATTGAAAATAGCGCCAACTTTTAAAAAGGGAAACAAATAACACCATTAAAAGCGCCATCCCATGGAAAAGCGTCCACTTTGTCCAAAACATGATGAGAAATACACTAAAAGTGATAATGGGCGCTAAAAAGGAAGTTAAAAGAGACGCTAATCACAGGGTTTTATTGTAGTGTTTGTATATATATATATATATATATATATATATTCTTGAAATATTAAGGATTGAAACTAGGATATAATCCTCATTGTAGGAAAATAGATATAAATAACATTACTAGAGAATCTGGTTACTCTACAATTTATCGGTTTTAACATCATAAATTAGGAAAACAATGTAGCGAGAAAGAATACATAAATAGATCAAAACTACATTTATTGAATAATAAAGAGACATATATAATTGGTTAATATATCAATTAAGTCTAGGATTCTATTTTCAAATAAAAAACAAAGTTCCTAATTCAAGTATAGATGTCTAATCGAAGAACTTCCTAATTGCTACTAAACATTTACAATCATAGCATAATCGATAGCTAAGACTAGACTAAACGATGCATACTAGGTTTTATATTAACCAGTTCAGAGATAGAATAAAATATTCTACTGTAATTTTAAAACATTAAGAACCTGGCACCACTGCTAGGAAAACAAAAGTGTAAAACATGTTCCTCCCAACCAACTCCCAAAGCAGCCAAGTTACTTGCTACAGAACCCCCAAGCCTATTCGATGAACCATAAGAGAAAAATACTTCAATGAACCATCTCTTGCATTCTCATATTCAATCCTCATCTAATGCTAGCATCCTACTGTGCATGGACATACTAATATATAGTATTTTTCCTAGGACTTGGTCATTTATGAGCCTCCTGCTCTAAAGCACTCAACTAAGAGTTGGGACCTAATTTTTGGGGATGATGCCTCCTACATCTTGAGTTCCCACTTAGTGGCTTCAGTCACTTTTCTTTTCCTCTTGTGGGTCAGCAAACACTCTTTAACAGCTATTTCCACTTCTATCCCACTTTAACATATTTTATAAAATAAAAAAAATGATTTATTACAAAATGTTTTATTTTTTACTTTTCTGTCAAAAATAATAAAAATAATAATTTAAGTATTTTTTAGCAGAGTTAATAATAAATTATTAATTTTCGGTGGATTACATACACCTCTCGTTAGAGGGTAACACTGTCCTCGGTGATATTTTCTTTCTGTTTTATTCTTCCATTTCATCATCTTGGGATAAAGTTGTATATTCCTCCCGCATATTACTTTCCAGTTCCCAAGTAACTTCTTCTAGGATAAGGTGCTTCCATTGCACCTTATCTATTTTGATGGTATGGTTCCAAGATAAAAGTTCTCTACTATCAAGAATTCTTCCAGTCCCACCTGAAACTCTCCTTCGGGTTCCACTTGGATCACATTCCAATTGATCACGTGAGAAACATCATGAACATATTTTTTAAAATAGAGACGTGAAACACATTATGAATTTTAATATTAGGTGGTAGGGATAATCGGTATGTAACCGACCCTACTTTAGCCAAAATTTCAAATGGCCTGCAATATCTAGTTGCCAAGTTCGAATAATTTCCCAATATCAAGGAACTTTTCTTGGTATTTACCTTTATATACACATGTTCACCCACCCTAAACTCTCTAGGAGTTCTTTTTAAATCAACATAACTTTACTTCCTATCTTGGGAAGCCTTCAAATTTTTGTGTACATGTTTCACGATTAGCTCCATATATTTTAATAATTTAGGTCCTCACATGAACCTATCAACTCGACTACTCCATGAAATTGGATTATTACATTTGCATCCATATAATATTTCAAAAGGACTCATACTTGCAGAAACTTGAAAATTATTATTGTAAGCAAATTCCACTAAGTGTAGGTAGTATTTCCACTTACCTAGTTTTTCCATGATATACATCCTTAGCATCTCTTATAGGACTTGGTTTACTCTTTGAGTCTTCTCATGTTTGCGGATGATATGCAGTACTGAAATTCAACTCTATTCCCAAACCTTTAAACAAAGTTTTCCATAATTTACCTGTAAATTTCCGTCTCTATCTGGGACTATTACTTTTGGTACACCATGTAACCTGAATATCTCTTTCATGAAAATATCTTCAATGTTAACAACTTTATAGGTATATTTAACAGGAATAAACTGAGAATCCTTACTTAATTTATCAACTACAACCATGATTGAATCATGTTGTCGGAAATTCTTTGGTAGGCCTGTTATTAAATCCATACTAATTATTCCCCCCTTCCATTCCATAATGGGTAGTGACTGTAACAATCCTGCTGGATGTTGATGTTTTGCCTTAACTTGCTGACATTCTAATTAGCGAGCTAAGTACTATGCCACTTCTTTCTTCATGTTTGGCCAAAAGAAATATTTTCTGATCATGGTGATCATCTTCTGGTATCCAGGATGCACTAAATAAATTCGTTTATGTCACTCGTTCATAACTATAAGTTTGATTTCTGCTATATTTGGTATGTACAACCTATTTTTATGCAACAACAGTCCTTGTTTATTTAGGTTGAAATCTGTTTTTACTTGTTTTTGTTCAGTTTTAACAGTATTTTCTTTTAAAATTTTATATTCCCTATCAAAATTTTCAATGCTTAGGATCTAATTTTTCGGATCACATTCATAGTTGATGCTTGCAAACTGTAAATTTGCATGACGACTCAAAGCGTCCGCAACTTTGTTTTCCTTTCCTTTTATGTGTTTGATTTCAAAATTGTATTTGCTTAAAAAGGACAAACATATTTCTTGTCTTGCATTTAAATTTTGTTGATCAAATAAATATTTAAGACTTATGTTATATAAAATAAGCATAAATTTCCTTCCAATTAAGTAATGTCGCCACATTTTTAAGCCGTGAATTATGGTAGCAAGTTCCAAATCGTGCGTAGCAAAATTATTTTCATGTTCTTTTAATTTCCTAGACTCATATGCCACGACATAATTTTATTGTATTAAAACCCCACCTAACCCTTCCTTGAAAGCGTTGCTACATACGACGAAGTCCTTGAAAGGATAAACAATCTTTAGGATCGGGGTGGTAGTTATTAGATGTTTTAGTTTATTAAAGCTTTCCATGCATTTTTCAGTCCATTCAAAAAAATTTACCTTTCTTCTGCAATGAAATTACGAGGTATGAAATATTAAAAAATCCTTCGATGAACTTCCGGTAGTATCTAGTAATCCCCATAAATGATATGATGTCGGTTACATTTTTAGGAACCGGCCATTTAGTGATGGCCTTTATTTTGTTGAGTTCGACATGGATTCCATCCTTGGACACTACATGTTTGAGGTATTAAATCCTATCTTTAACGAAATCAGATTTATTGAACTTCGTATATAGTTGGTGTTCTCTTAGTACTTGCAGAACTATCTTTAAATGTTCCCGGTGTTCTTGTTCATTATTTGAGTAGACTAGTATGCATCTATGAAGACAACCACAAACTTATCTAGATAGTTACTTAATATTTTGTTCATTAAACACATGAATGCAGCATGTGTGTTTGTCAACCCAAAATGCATTATGACAAACTCGTTGTGACCATCTGGGTCCTAAATGCAGTTTTAAAGATGTCCTCCTCTTTTATTCGTACTTGATGATAACCAAACCTTGAGTCTATATTCAAAAAGATATTTTATCTTTGGAATTGATAGAATATATCTTCTATATGGGGTAGTGGGTATCAGTTCTTAATTGTCATTTTATTTAGTTGTCGATAGTCTATGCACAACCTTAAGGTTCTGTCTTTATTTTTCATAAATAAGACTGGTGCTCCCCAAGGAGAGACACTAGGTCCAATATATTTTTTATAAATCAATTCTTGTAGTTGATATTTGAGCTCTCTAAGTTCTATTATGTTCATTTGGTAAATATCTTTCGATGTTGGTATCGCTCTGGGTATCAGATCAATTGTTAAGTCAACATCTCTTTTCGAAGGAAGTCTATGGACTTCTTTCAAAAAGATCTGTTCAAACTCCTTCAAGACTGGTATGTCTTCTAGTTTAAGTTTTTGTTTTTATCATTATCATTCATTATATAGACAGCAAACACTTTACATCCTTTTCTTACTGATCTTTTCATTTGTAAAGCAGAGATTTCTCTGATTGTAACCATCCTAGGAATCCCGTTTACTTTTACAGTGTTTCTATTGACGTGTGTACATGTAAAGATTTTGTCAAAATAGTTTAACATTACTTTGTATTTTTCTAGAAAATCCATTCCTATTACATATCATAGGAACCTAAAGGCAAAATGTTAAAATCAGCATGTGTAATGAAATCATTCATCATCAATTCACCATTCTTAACAAAACTAGTGACTTTAGGTTTAGTACCGGTGACTAATTGTACCATCCACGACTTATCAAACTTTTCTAGTACTAATTTACATAATTCAACTATTCTAGGTGATATATAACTCAAACTGCAACCTAGATCAATCAAAATGGAAATAGGTTGATTGTTTATCATACCTTCAATTTCAACCATGGAAGTTTGATGGTCTTCTTGTCATTTTCCAACACAGGGAGAATTCTGGGCATGCTCCTTGCCATGTCTCCAACTGTAACTACTTCATGAATGGAGTGAACATTGAAATTATTTTTCCTTGCTTGGCATTCTTTAAAGTAATTTGGCTCCCCACACTCTGAACATTTTAAGGGTTCTTTTTGTGCAGAGTTCTTGTTAAAAACAGTATGAGGTTCTTTTACTGCAGAATTCTGTGGTTTAAAACTTTTGTAATCATTACCTTAATACCCCCTATAGTTATTCCTTGTGTTTTTTGTGGAATTTATTATGTTTATTTCTTGGATCAAAGTTAGTTTTCCTTTTATTCTTCCCATTTGGTATACTTTATCTTTTATTTTATTTTTGTTCATAACATAAATTTTCCTTTCTCATCACTTTCTCTAGCGTGTTTGGATTGTCATACTCAATATGTTCTTTGAACATGATAGGAAAACAACTAAGAAACCATTGTATTTTAAGTTTTTATTAAAGTATGTAAGGTACATAGCGAAGTAGGTTCAGAAATTTACTGCAGAGTTTTTTCATCGTCATGGATCCTAGTCTCAAGTCATAAAAATCTTTGGCCTTCTCTTCGTAGTATTGTTCTGGCAAGTATTTTCTTTTAAAAATATTTTTAAATGTTTTACAAGTTACATATCTTTCCTTTATTCCCTTGACCTTATTTATATCCTATCTCCATATATTTCCTTTCCAGTCATATTATAGATGGTCATTTTAGCTTTTAGTTTGTCAGAATAATTATATATTTGGAAATACCTTTTCATTCCTAACAACTAGGCTTTCTCTTCTTCATCTTTCTCAATTTCCCCATTAAACATTGGTGTTTTAATCTTCTTAAAATCCCTGTATATTTCCTCGTAGGGTTTGTATTTATTTTCCTTTTGTTATCATCACTACTTTCGCTTGAATCATGTTGTTTTCCTGAGTGATGTTTGACTGATTCTTCACTTGAAGTATCGGGTTTATGGCTGGAAAATTCCAGTTTTCTTCCCTTATGTTTGTAAGGTGCAGTTTTTGGTAGGTCATGTTCATATTCCTTATTCTTTTCTTTTTCATCGTTATGTATCTTTGCTAATAGAATAGTATTTAATGCTTCTTGATATTTTAGGATTTGTTCATTATCTTATTTAACCTTTCTTAACTCTTATCTAAGTTCTTTCACAATTCTTTGTAGTTCAGATTTATTATCTACAATGTTGTTTAAGTTTACCCAAATTTCCCCATCCCTTGAATTTCCTTCTTCATTATTTAAAGGATTTTCGAGGTGAAGTTCTTCTTCTGCATACATCTCTGCATCTACCATGTTTTCCTGCAAAATACAGTAATCCACATCTTTCTATTTTGTAAGAGAATTTAAACCAACTAAAATAGTTTTTTTTTCTTTATCAGTGTAAGTGTTGAGCTGATTCAGGCATAGTGCTATAACCGTGCTCTGATACCATTATGTAACACACCTCAAAATCATGAATAAATAAATAAATAAAAATTACAAGCATTTATTTACTGTACTTACTAGAATATTTCTCATAATTTACTTCTGCAAGTTTTAAAATATTTATCCTGTCTAATGTGTCAGGTTTTGCTGGTTGTGACATTGGCTAGCGTCATTCGAAACTGAAGTCCAACTCATAGAGGTGATATTCTAGTTGACTTGTTTTCTGATTTGAATGTTTTCACTAGGGCATTAACGTCCTATGGATGGGGATACTACCCGTGGTCTAAATCCCATCCATTATGTAATAAGTTATTAAAGTGAACCTTTACAGGCCTTAGGACTTACCATAGCCTAAGCTTATGGTATGTTATGATCCTTCCCCTAAGCGCAAGGCTTATGGTTTGTAAACGCATATCATATTGACCATATGGTAATCTTTCCTTATATAGATAAAGTTGCAAGGGTTTTTAAAATAATGTTTTGGATATATATATATATATATATATATATATATATATATATATAGTTTTCATTTATGGTATGTCCTACCCCAAGATCCACGATAAGTTATGGTCTTGTCATAATTGATTTATACGATGGGTTTTGGTGTATTATGGTTCTTGGCATATTTGATGCATACCATGGTTCAAACGCTATGTTATAAGGTTGAAATTTGGGTTATATCGCATGGTTTGAATGCAAATATTAAAGTCCCATGATTAAACTGGTCATTATTTATTTCACTTTGTCTTATAGTTGACTTGGTGATAAATGTGTGTCTTAGATGCTAGTTGACAGTGTAGCTAGGCCCTCCATGCAACTTCTAGGCTTCACACCCATCGCCCATCTGTCCATATTTGAATATAGGGTTTAGACAAAGGCTTAATGTGTTTGGAAACTGTCTAAAAATTCATTTCAATGTTTGGTTTGCATGGGAACAAAGAGCCGAGCTCTCCTTCGTTCATGTTGGAAATGTTACAGGTTGTTTGGTTTTTTTTGTGAAGTCGATTAGAGCCAAATAGATTTTCTCTGTAAATAAGTGATGATGGCATAATTTTTTTTCTAGTTTTACGCATGTGTTAATAGCGTGATGTTCTTAAATATCCCAAGGTGTTATTGGGCTCCCCGATTTCTCTTGCGGACTGTATTTGCAAAGTTTGTGTCGCAACAAGGCCTGCCATGACCTCGTCATTCAGTATGTTTGTTTAACAGGTAAGGTTTTAACCTGGAACTTATCTTCTTCATTTTACTTGGTAAACAATCAGCATTTATCATTAATTGAGTTTTTTTTTTTTTTTGCAGGCAAAGGATGGATAAGGGTACTTTGGAGGATTCAACCCCTGGCCCTCTCTGAAAAACTCCAAGGTAAGGGTTTTAGCCCAATATTTCCTCCAATCGATTTTCTTAAACATGTTTTCATTGTTCCTAGCCGTAAAATGATCTGTGCAGGTTGAAGGCATTGGAGAGGGAGGCGACAGGTTCACCTCATCCTAGGCCTGTGTTTTTAAATGCCTAGGTAAGCCTTATTTACCCTTAAATGTGAATTCTTATTTTGTTTATAGATTTATTTTATGCATACTGAACAACCCTCAACACTTTGGTTAGAGGTAAAGCTGAGTATGAGTGTGGGGTCGATAGTGGTAGACCCAACTAACTTTTAAGATAAGTGTTCAGAATTGTTTATATGTGTTTTGTAAACCCTTAGGGTTTTACCCTGCACCAACTGTTCAACCTTTGCTTCGGTAATATGTTTAGATGTTTTGTAAAGTTGTTAGTAATTTCTTGATAGGGTTTTGGTGCCATTTTGAATGGACTTATTCCCATTCTCTTACTTTTTTAAAGCTAGTTTTTTTTAATGATTGTGGAAGCCATCAGAGATGGTATTACAACCACTTCTTATTATGTGAATTGAATATTAATAAATGATGCCTAGTCTTTGGGACTGTGTGATTCCAATATGTGCCTTGTCTTGTGTTAAACTTGTATATTTTTTAAATTAGATTCAATGGTTTCCATCATCGATGGTCTTACGACAATGAACACGGTGGTTAGTTTAAATGTTATCATGTTCCTTTCGTTCGGTAATACAATGGAGATGATTGTATAATGTACTAAGGGTTTATCCTCTGCGTAGATAGTGGTAGCCATCATATGGACTTACGACACTATCTTTACTTTATTTGTTGAAATAATAAAGAGACCCGTAAGGTCTTTGATTATTTGTGCAGTAGATAGAATCTTTTATGTACAACTCAGCTACCATCAACGATGTCTTAATACTGGTCCTTGGGGAAGACGAAAACTTGTTTTGTGACTGGAATTTGATGTAGTGAATGTAGTTGTAACAGTTAGCACACCAGCTTGAATGTACTTAGATTTGATTTGATTTTACTAACTATCTGTACTTAATTTACTTCGTGGATAGTATAACTATAGCTAGGATATTTGATCTATATAATTTGTTTTATACAGAATATACAAAGATTGTTTAAGTGATTTTATTATTTGATTTTGGAGAGGGTTGATGGATCTGAATTTGTCTATTGTGGCCTGTCACATATTAACTGGTTTAAATTTAAATATTTTTTGTTCACATTTGATTACTGTAGATCTGCAATTTGGATAATTTAAATCATATATGAAGTAATTCTTTAGATCCTTGATCCAGTTATGTTGTTTTCTTAGATTCATAAGACTGGCTTACGCGATATAATCATTCTGTAGGAGTTCACCATATGGAGTGATTACTAACATATATATTATGTATATTAATAAGATCTTAGGATTATATAATTCTTAGATACAATATAAAGGGCTAGGTTATAATATTTGTCTGTCTGTATGTATATTCTTGAAATCTTAAGGATCGAAACTAGGATATAATCCTCATTCTAAGAAAATAGATCTAAATAACAGTACTAGAGAATCTGGTTACTCTACAATTTATTGGTTTTAACACCATAGATTAGGAAAACAATGTAGGGAGAAAGAATATAGAAATCGATTAGAACTACATTTATTGAATAAGAAAGAGATAGATATAATTGGATAATATATCAATTAAGTGCAGAATTCAATTTTCAAATAAAAAACAGAGATCCTAATTCAAGTATATATGTATAATTGAAGAACTTCCTAAATGCTACTAAACATTTACAATCATAGGATAATCGATAACTAAAACTAGACTAGTCAATGCATACTAGGTTTTATATTAACCATTTCATATCTAGAATAAAATATTCTACTATAATTCTAAAACATAGATTAAGAACCTGGCACCATTGTTGGAAAAAAAAAGTGGGAAATTTGTTCCCCCCAACCAACTCCCATAGCATCCAAGCTACTTGCTCCAGAACCCCCAAGCATGTTCACTGAAACACAAGAGAAAAATCCTTCAATGTGACATCTCTTTCATTCTTATATTCATCCCCGTCCAATTCTATCCTCTTGTTGCTCATGGACATACTAATATATAGTATTTTTCCTAGGACTTGGTCATTTATGAGCCTCCTGCTCTTAAGCACTCAACTAAGAGTTGTGACCTGATTTTTGGGGATGATACCTCTTGCATCTTAAGTTCTCACACATTGGCTTCAGCCACTTGTCTTTTCCTCTTGTGAGTCAAGAAACACTCTTTAATAGTTATTTCCACTTATGTCCCCCTTCAGCAATTCTATAAAATAAAATAAAGTGATTTATTACAAAATGTTTAATTTTTTACTTTTCATTCAAAAATAATAATTAAAGTATTTTTCAGCAGAATTAATAATGAATTAGTAATTTGTGGTGCATTATAGTCATGAAACCCTCGAAGGACCACAATTCAAATTTCACTCCTATAGAACTTAGTTGATTAGTAACTATATTAAATTCATTTAAATGGTTAGTAACAAATCTACCTTCTGAGATCTTCATATTAAATTAATTCTTGATTAGAAATACCTTATTGGAAGCCGAGGGTTTTTCATAGAGCTTAGCCAATGTGTTCATCACACCCTCCATTTTATTTTATTTTTAAATATTTAAATCCAGTGATGAAGTGAGGCACAATTGTATTGTTCCTAGTTCCTTTCTTTCAAGAACCTACCATTCTTTGTCCATCATAGTCATCGAGTATTTTTCTTCTTCGCCCTGTTGTAGAAAGAGATTCTTCTAGTATAGATAGTCCTCCATTTGTGGCTTCAATAACTGATAGTTTTCTCCATTAAATTTGTTGACCCTAACCTTTCCTTCTTACTCCATTTCTCCCACTCGAACCAAAATCCCTTATTTCCTACGAGTTTACCATCTAAGTAGACCTTTTGGATATGATACCAATTGTTAGAAAAATAGGATCACAGAGCAATAAGAACAAACAAGATGAAAATATCAAACACATAAACACATTACAAGAGAGACAATAATATAATGTGGTTCACCCAAGATGGGCGATGTCCACACAGAAATTTCCATTCCTTTTTTATTATACCATCCAACAAAATGAAGGTATATAACCTGCAACAAACTCTTTGCACTTCCTTTTCACTCTCTTGAAATATCTCTCACACAATCACAAATATCATTTTATAGTGCTACAATACAATACAAATCCATATTACAGTGATTTATTTTTATAGGGGAATTACCATGGAAAAATACCATAGGTCATCCAATGCCATGGGAACATAAACTGTTGGCCAACAAACATCCCAAAAAAATATTTTGGTAGATTCGCCCCTGAACCCCTTTTCTCGGGGAAGATGCCCACAAACCCCCACCCGAGGCCCGTTATCCCTCAGAAGATACCTCCCAAACTCCTTCGTGGGGATGACATCCCCCCACACCCCCCAGTTAGGACGAGTGTACAGTAAAATTGGGGTACAAACACGACTGAACAATAACATCTCTAAATCAAGAAGATCAAGCTCCATGACCAACAAACCTTTTTTGATTTTATATGGTATTGTTGTATTTAGTCCAATGTATTATTTGGATGAGTGATGGATTCCTTATCATCTTCAATAGAAATTGGTTTTATATGTTTTCTTCAAGGAGAATCTCCATCTTGGCATTCATGTGCTTAGTATATATATGTGATCAAATGTATCGATCTATTTTTTTCTTGATACCTTTATGTTTGTCTTCTCTTTCCAGTTCCAAGGCTTTTAGCCTGAGTCATGTTTTCCATCTCTATAGTTAATTCCTCTAGTATTTATTTCATTTCGAGCTTCATTTTTTCCAAGAAGAATTTCTAGATTGCATGGAATTGGTGGATTTATTCCATGGTTGTGCCCATTGTGTAGATGCTCCTATATTTGTTGATATTGATTGGGTTCCTACATAGACAAGGCCATTTCTTCCTCCATAACCACTATCGTGGATTCTAAAATATTGATTAAATTCCTTCTCTCTTCTTAAACTACTAGGCTCCCTAGTGAGGCCTTGCTTCCTCAACTCTATGTTGGGTGGATAGAGTACCCTTTCTTCTACTTATGTGATCAACTTTTTCCAAATATCTATACATTACGACAAAACCAACCATCCACTATTGTAGAATAGAGTTTTGAATTTCCTTACATTCTTAGAGAAATGAGAGTTTCTCAAATCATGTGGGTAACTCCATAAGTTATGAATTATAGCCAGGAAGGTTAATAACTTTGTAGACCTACGCTACCTAATTCTTTGGAGGTCAATAAAATTCCTTTCCTCCAAATTTAACTCCCCTTTGTTGAATTGTAGCAACAATGTGATTGGGTAGAAACAAAATTGTCAACAAGCATTCTATACTTTGATAAAATATTAATGATTCAGAAAATTAAGAGGTCATTGTTCTATTCTCATTCTCCATTCATATTTGGGTTTTGTGAGTCATGTTGTTTTTATTCATGAATATAACCATGTACTTCTACCATCGTGACAGAGTTGTGGGCGATGTATTGTAGGGTTCATTAACTAGGAATAAAAAGAGGGGGAATCATGGTGTTGATCAAGCGAGAAAGAGATGCATATGTTAAAGGGGTTACAATATATCTATTATCCACTAAGTTTAACTTAGGTTATTTTTCAAGTGAGCCACCAAGGATCAAAATAAATCACTTGTTCTTACTCAGTTCTTAGAAGTTCTGTGGTTTCATCAAGGCCAGTTGTGGCCTCTTTTTTATGTTCACACCCTTTCGAGGGAATTGTAATACATGACATAGCATGAGGTTATTTTATGTAAAAGGATTGGCCTTCTTAGAATTGGTCACCAAGGTCATCATCCTTGAGTTTTTTTCCCTTTTTAATTATATGACGCTTTTTAAGCGACATATAATTTTCAAGTTTTTCACTCAAAATCCTCCAAAGTCGGGATGGTGAGTTTGGTAACTTTTTTATCAGAAAGGTTATTAAAGACTAGGGTCTATGTGTTATACCATGCTATTCATATGTCCATATTTTCCTGAACATCTGATAAGCCCCCCCTAGGACGTTTTAATTTTTAGTTTTTTAATAAAATCATCAATAAGGTGTATTTTAATTGTAATATTTCAAAAGGCCATAAAATTGGTCCTAGGGATCCAATTTGGTCATGGGGATGCTTATTTTTGGACCCAAGGACCTAACTTAACCCCTAAACCCACTTTTGAGAGTCAAATTAGTAATTTTCAATTATTAATTTGGATTTTCTCTCCAAAATAGCTCAGAGAGTCAAATAAATGGGAAAATAGGAGAAAATCCAATCCATAAATCAAAGGAAGCTTGTCTGGGACTTGTCTCTGAGGTGTCAAATTTATTGAGGATATTTTCTGGGACATTTATGAGCATATAGGAGCATCTCCAACCATCAAAGGAGGGGATCTAACTCACTTCCACAAAAGGGGGGCAAATTTACTCATGGAGGGTGGTTTTGCAACTTGGATGAAGTGGTTAGAGGAGATAAAGGCTTCCCAAACCAAGTGGGATACCTAAATATAGGTGGTATCCCTTCATTCTAACACTCATACCTTCCTCCCACCATTTTCTTAACCCCCAAAACACCTCACACTTTTCAAATTCGCCCCCTTGTGGTTTGAGCTTCTTTTTTGCTATAAAAGCAGGGTTCTCCTCCTTTATTGATGATGGATGCAAGAAACCTCTACTATTTTGTATAGTTTCTATTTTATAAATAAAATTTCAGACTTTTTAGGTCCATTTGGTGTTATGAAATGACTTCTTGCAAGTATTGAGGTGATATTGTTAAAATTCTGAATTGTTTCTTCCTTTTTTGCTCAAAATTTCTATTAGATCTAACTTAGAAGGTCATCCTAAGGCACATGGATTAAGAATTTACTGATGTAATTTTCTTACTAGTATTTTGATCTCAATATATAGGAGAGTAGTTGTTCATACTCATTCGTATTTCAACTCTTTCTCATTTCTTGTTTTTGAGTACACTAGATCTAACTCTTTTTATGCAGGAATTTCTCATAGATTTGTTTTGCGTGTTAATTTTTCAAAGGAGGATTTGAACTCATCTGTATCTTATTCTTATTTGATAATCTCTCAAGTTTCATCTTATTTCTATAGGGTCTCCAAAGTTTCCATAAGAAGATCAAGCAAGGCTTGAAGTTGCTCTCCATCTTCTCAAAACATTTCTCTCTCCTTTGTCCGGTTACTTAGATTGAATATGCAAATCTGATAGATCTTATTTAAAAGTATGATATTTTCAATCTAATCATTTATCATATCAGATAATTTATATTTATAAATGCATAAAAAAGAATAATCTTTTACTAAATCTAAAGTTGTCATCTCAGTGCTCTAAAAACTAGTAAATGTTTCCAATCTTTTGCAAGTACTGAATTTAGTTTTTTTTTTATCTTTTATTTATTCATTCCATCACATTCTAATAATTTAAAATGTGGTTTTTATCAGTTCCAAATAAAAATAGGAGGAAGCTCTGCTCAAAATTCCAGTTTTGGGTCTCCCGTGACACCAAAAAAACCCAATTTTCCACTCTTCTTCTTTCCCCTTCACTTCATATATTTGTATAAGTATTTATACTTGTCTTATGGGGTCTGACATATTTTAATTTTATTTTTATGATATTTTAATCATAATTAATAAATAAAGCAATTGGATTATACAACACCCACACTTCATCCCCCTGGGGGGATTGGTAGTGTCTCTTTCATCATTTGATTTTTTCTAACAATCACACGCACACAATCTGCCTTCTTGAAAGGTTGTATATATTAGCCATTTATTTTCTTTTCCATGTTTAAATTTTCTTAAATAATTAGGTTCCCTCGCTCGTTTCCACGAAGTATGCTCTCTCCACCAACCAAAGGCTTCTTGCAAATTAATGGAGGAAGATCAAAAAGTGACACATAGCTTGTGGATTCTTTTAGAATTTAGTTTTTATTTTTTATGCCCCAATATTTTTTCTTCAATATAATTGGAACAAACATTTTTCCATCCTCGTGTATGCTCTTGCACATTGCAGGTTCTCCCTGAGCTTTGGGATAATCAAAGGCATGAATGCACACTGATCAACTATTCACATCTAAATAATTAAATCACAGTAATAAAATCAACAACCTTCGAAACATTGTGAAAATCTGGCACAACACCTTGTGACATTATTGGGAAAATTTCTCAAAGGAAGCGGGAACCATTGAGTAGTGACCTCGAGATACAGTTAGGCTACACCCTTGTTGGTGTAGTGTTGAACACCTTCTCATAGACTCCGATTCAGCCCACATTTCCAAGTGAGGAACCAATTTTGTCGTCTTTCCAGACATATTCTCAGTACTTCATAAATATATCGATAATCACCTTTCCCTTAAATCAACTCATCTTTAATAATTAAAACTGACCAAGACACATTGCAAAACATTTCCGTTTCAAGATCAGGTGACGGTACTTGACTCAAGACTTGCCCCCAAGGACACACCTAGCAACTTGAAGATTTGTTGTGCTTAACCCCCAAATGTGTGAAAGGTGGCAAAAATATCCATTCATAGGTGAAGGACTGCATGCATTAAAAAATTACATTCACCAATGAGTAAAGGACAATCTCTAACATGATCATCGTCCTTGAAGGCCATGCTAAGATTGAATTTCAGTTTCTATTAATTATCATGAATTTCCACTTTCCCATGAACTTTCACTACCCATGAAATGTTTTATTTATTCTTTTGTTTCCTTGGGCTGCGGTTAACAATGATTATACTATTTTTATTTTGATAAGTAATAAGTATCATTATATTAAGTAGTAAAAATACATATGGTTACAAAAATATCATATGGGATTCTAAGGACCTTTCAACAAAATCAACAAACCGAAAGTGAGAGAAATTCAATTGAGTTTACGGGAAAGAGGAAAATGAAACCTTTCAATTGTTGGGATGTGTATAATACCACATGTACAAGAATTACCCTCACCAGAAATACAAAACTAGGATGGTTCACAACATCTAAGACAACACTCCTATTAATTGTGTGGCATGGAAAATTCCTACAATTTATGTTTCATTGGATTCCTGATTATTTCATCTTGATTTATGTACATTTTGTTTCATCCCATCTATTGTGGATACACACTACCCATATTGAATTTATGCTTGTAGTTATGTCTCTCGAGTCACTTGCCATTCACTATAAGTTGAATATCATAGAAGACGCCCGAAATCTCTATGTCATTGATTTTTTGTAACAATTATGGGGGTTTTTGGAAAATTTTGGTAGAATAACCACTATTTAGGAAATTAATTTCAAAGATAAAATTCCTACGACCGAATATTTGAGGATAGTATCTCTTCACCAAATACCCAAAAATGGATCTATTTTCCCTATATTATGTTCACCTAGGAAGGGTCGGCCAAGGTTCATCAACCTCCTCTTGACTTATGGGTAGGGTTTTATGTTTCCCCTCAAACTCATCTGATATGTTCAAAACCTCCCCATCATTCTTGTGATGTACCTCACATCCTCATTGTATTAAGTCATTCCCTTTTTAGCCATCCATCCTAGGTGGCCACTTGAAATTGAGTATTTTTTGGGTCACCATTCTTCCCCTAGGAGTTAATTATCCTTGGGTTGTGTTTTTATAAAATAATTAGGAAACATCCCTTTCATTTCTTGCAATTTATTTCATATTCTTCTACCATAATACACTCAATTCAAAAAATATTTTAAATCCTATAAAATGTTCCAAGAATCTTAATTCATGGATATATTTGCAGTATCTTGTTAGAGTAAGTGTCATTGTTTTCTAAAGGAGAAAATATAAAAATACAACCCATCAGATACATGCACTTACTTCATACTTTTCAAGGGAAGGGTCAAGTAGGATGGATCTACGCTTGATTAATAGGTTGTTTCATCCAAACTTTGTATGACAAATATCCCTACATAATAAAATAATTGTAATATAAAAACCTAAAACATGATCATTACTAACCTGAAACCATTCACTTTTGACCAAGAGTTCTTCAAGATTGGAAAAATTGCCAAGAACTTCAAAAGAAAGAACATGTGTAATAAAATGAAGGACAATTTTCCTATTCCCGCGGAATACACTAAGGTCATGCACTTATCTACGAAACCCATGAAGGGTAAATTTTATCAATAAATTTGTAGTATAAATCACTTTGATTGCATTAACCTATATAGTGAATAAATGTAGAAACCCACACGAATTAAGCTCCAACCTTGACATACTAGGATAAATATCTGTTATAAAATTCACTAGATGGAGGCAATTCATTATCAAATGTGGGTCATCAGGTCAAGTAATGAATAGTTCAACATTGATTGATGAATATTTCACAATATCATACCATGCTTAGATATGAAAATCACTACAAACAAGAATTTTACTTAATGATCAAGGGTAGGACATGGATTATAAATACATCCTCTTAGTTGTCACTTCTCTATATTTGTCGAAAAACAACCTTAGTGGTAAAATATTCAAGGACATGGGATATCTTAGGGGGTTTATAGTCTTTCAATCTATCACATAATCACATTACCTAACAAGTTCGCGAGAGAAAAATATAACATAAATAATTTGATTATGTTCAACAAATAAATGCAAAGGGTGAATATGTTCAAATTTAGCAGCATTTTTAGCATGTTTTTTATACAATTCTTCCTTGCTATCTAACTTTCCTTTCAACTAATTAAAATTGGATTTCAACATTCAACCAATTAGAAAAGAAATTAGGGAGACTTAAGAAATGGTATTTTCTCTATATAATAAATAATTCAAAATCAAGGAAAATAAAAATCCAATTTTTTTTAATATCCCCGATCATATTTATGGATATATTATCTCAAACACAAGATTCAAATCATAAAAATTGAAACTAGTTGCTAGAATTGAAAACTAGAATTGTTTGCATCAATTCCAAATACAGTGGGACCTCTCCAAATTCACACAGACTCGGGGGATGGATCTGAAAAATTCAATTACATGTTTGCAACAAATATATCATAGGCACACCAAGTCAATTTCATCAAAAGATGGCCACAAGACTGCACTCTCTCCAGTATCCTTTCCACAACGTATTAGGACCATTGATGTTTCAAAGTTAGCTACCGCTTAAGGATACTACAAGGATACCTGGGTACACCACCATATGAAAATTATATCCTTGGAATTGGTAGGACTCAAAATCATATATTTAGGAACATCTTGGCTTAGATTGGAAGCAAAACATGCAATGTTATCAGCCAGGACGACACAACTATCTCCAATTCCGTCTCTCCCAAATAGTGTAAGAGGGTCACAAACTCTTACTTTAAGGCTTAGAATGGACTCGATATGGTTTCAATAACCTACATAACTGAATTTGGATGCATAGAGTTCATTTTATAACAAAAACTGAAAAACTAGTCAAAATTGACCCATGAATGCGCAAGTCTAGCTATCTGATCATTTAAATGACTCCTTTAATTTAATAAATCTACAAAATCATACAATTATAGGTACGATAACATTTGATATGATAACATAAAGCTTTAATCATGAATTTAGAGTTTCCTTCATTAGTTTTTTACATCAAAATTGCAAGAAACCATTAACGGGTGAGAATTTTAAAATAAAGAAAGAGATTGATGGATTGTATGAAAAGAAAGAAAGTATTCAAAACCATATTTGATTCATGGGATGGAAAATGACATTATTGATCCATATTGGACACACCATAGCTTCTACCACTCACAAATTGTGCCCTCATGAAGATGCTTCTAACTGGATGAAACTCTTGTGTTGGAGTAATGATCAACGAGATCTCATCTTCTTCACTTGAACTCATTCAGATGTATTGTATTGAGAATCAAATATTCACTATAAATTATAATGGATGCACTCAATACATTCTAACTGAGACAAAAAAAGTGGAACAAGGTTTGCAATGGGGCACATCAACCAAACCTTGTTGAGGAGCATTACCCAACCTCTAAGAAGTAAGCTCTCAAGACAATAATCAAATGACAAAAAAATGTGAGACTGGGGGAATTGAAGGGAATATTTATTCACTTCACACAATTTAATGTTTCCAGAACACCAGGAATATTCAATAAGCCATAAGGCAAGTATATATTAATGATAGGATGAAAGATGATTACAATGGTTGATAACCTGCCTATTAAATAAGGCTTGGGAACTGTGAATGAAAGGTCATGTCCTTTTATCTTACGTATAATTAATTATGTTTATTAGTAATTATTTAGTTATTATATTTATTTTATGTTCGTTACATTGCCTTCCCCTTAAGGGAATATTTTTCCTCAAAGGGAATATTGACACTAATGTCTGATTTACTTTAATCTGTCGTCTCAGGGTTCTTTTCATTTTTGTATTTGTGACATTTGAGGAAATGAGACGATACGAATTACGGATCCCCCAAGAGAATTGTCGCATCGTATCTGTTGTGGTTCATCCTAGATCTATTTTTATCGAAGCTCTGAGATCTTTTTGTGGGACGATTCGTCTCAATTGTTGCTTAGTATGTTGATATTTTCCCATGTCCACATAAGTCTTCTGTGAATATTCATTTTGACCCTATCGTTGGTCAAAATGACGATTATAATTAGGATGTGTGTAAGGTGTAGGTGTTGTTGGTTCTTTTTTCTTTTGCACTGTGGCAAGGACTATCTTCACTTCCTTGATTTGATTTTTGGATGCATTTTCTTGGATTTGTGCTTCTTGGTTCTCCAGTATATTGTTATGATTCTGAATATTTTCGATTCTTTCATCTTGCATTTTTTTTTAATTTCTAACTCCTTGATCTGACTCTGTAGTTCCTGATTACGATTATTTAGACACTGGTTTTCTTCTTGCTTTTCCAGTATTTTTCCTTCGAGGTATTCACTGGAGTGTTCCCTCTTTCTACTATTTTTCAATTTTTTTATTTTTGTAATCAACATTTTGTTATGATTTCTTAATTTGAAAATTTCTTCAGAATTGTTGGATATTGTTTTATTACTCTTTGTGATCTCCAGCTCGTGTTTCGTTTTAGAGTCGCTATTTTGTTGTTGAAGAACTTTTATCTGTTGTCGATACTGGTCGACCACTAATTCTTGATCTTCTAACTTTTGTCGTATGTACGTCAGTTCTTCATCCTTGTCATTAACAATTTTGTTCAAGCGTATTATTTATGCTTCGTAATCACTTATTTCTTTCTTTATATCTTGATTTTTTTGTTTTTGACTGAACTCACTTTCATCTTTTAATTTATCAATTTGGCAAGACAATTTTTCTATATGATTTTTCTGGTCGAAATTATTTTGTTCCTTGGGCTCTTTTTGCATCTTATGTAATCTAATCAATACTTCTGATTTTGTATTCATGTCTTGTAACTCTTCATTGTCTTTTCGATAACGTTTTAACTTGGCTTCTAGATTCTCTATTTGTAGTCGTAAGCCACATTCCATGATCTCTAATTTCTTCGACACTAGATGATGATGGTCTTCGATTTTCGATTTTGTTTCCTTTGACTATTTCTTCAACAATAAATGGTCTTCTTCGTTAGGTTAAATAACCTTTTTTTTTTAACAATAATTATTATAAAATAATAATTATTATAATTTTCTTTTTATAATAATTATTAATTAATTAATAATTATAGTAATGTTTTTATCAAATATATATATATATATATATATATATATATATAGTTTAAATAATAATTAATTATTAAAAAATGTTTTATTATTATTTAATATAANAATTATTAAAAAATGTTTTATTATTATTTAATATAATAAACAATTTAAAATATTATAATATATTATGAAACATATAGTATATAATATATGTATTTTGTTTGTGCAGATTGGAAGGCCACGTGGGTGAGGTGGACACGCAGAAGGCAGGGAGGTGAGGATGGAGTTGGTGTGGCATGGAGCTGGTGTGGAGAGGAAAATGGAGGAGTGGATGGGCAGGATAGCAATGAGTTGGTGGTGGTGGGAAGGGAAACGTGAGGGGACCGATGGTAGGGGAGCTGGAGCGGGAGGAGAAGGCGCGAGGAGGAGGGGACTGTGTTGGTGTATGGATGGGTGGTAGGAGGTGGTGAAACGTGGAGGGTGGTGGATAAGGATAGGGAGCAGTAGTGTGGGGGTGCACAGAAGTGAAGGGTGGACACGCATGGATGGGAGGACTGTGCAAGGGGTGGAAGGGAGAATGGAGTGGGCGATGAAGGGAGGTGGAGAATCAGTGTGAGGGAGATGGGATGCGAAGGATGGTGCAGCCCTGATTTCAATTTTTCTTTTCTTTTTTTTCTCTTTTCAAATTTGCAACAGTATTCTTCAGATTTGCAGCAGATATTTCTTCAAAGATTTTTTTTTTAAATAATACTTTTTTATATTTTTTTTGTCAATTTGAAATCTGAAAATGGCTAGAAGCCAAGACTAGTCAAAGACCAAGTGTACAGAGAAACTGTGAAATTACTCAGATAAAATATGAAAGTTTGGATAAAATCCACAATGAGCACAAACCTGAGAAAGGGTTGGCTCTGATACCACTTGAAGCGAATATTTATTCACTTCAAACAATTTAATGTTACCAGAACACCTGGAATATTCGATAAGCCATAATTGAAGTATATATTAATGATAGGATGAAATATGATTACAATGGTTGATAACCCGCCTATTAAATAAGGCTTGGGAATTGTGAATGAAAGGTCATGTCCTTTTATCTTAGGTATAATTAATTATGTTTATTATTAATTATTTAATTATTATATTTATTTTATGTTCGTTACAGGAATCAACTTATTTTATAACTTATATTGCTTCTTGAGAAAGTAATCCTTGAATTATATGCATTGAAATTGGACACTAGCACTCTCCTTAGTTGAATTGGAATTTATTTGCTTTCCGGCTCATTCCTTGCTTTATTTTGCTTTTCCTTGTTTTCTATTTTTATATGCTTTTACTACTTTTCACTGGATTTTTTTCCTGCTTTTATCTCTTTTACTACTTTTCCTTCCACCTTCCTTTTTTTATCTACTTTTCTTTACTTCTGTTTGATTTTCCTGCATTTCCTTCTTTCTTGTCTTTTTCTACTTTTGCCCTGCTTTCTTCTTCCTTTATGGTTTCTCCTTATTTATTATTTGGAAACATTACATGAAGACATATAATCCTCCATGCACACTCTTGGGCCCTCCTTAAGCATTATCCACTCAAAAATATAAAAATTAATAATTAAATATGCACTTACACTATCCAAACTATATTTATTCCAAACATGTATTATTCCATTTTGTCCTAATTAATTATTTATTCACCCATGGAACTAATGGGTTAGGAGAATGATCAAGGGCCACTAGGGATGGCACATGGAACTCCATGGTGATATCAAAATGGGGACATGATATCCATCCCCTTCCTAAATTGCTTGTCCTCAAGAAAATTCAATCCATGCTGGTGCAAAATTTATTCTTCTCCCATGTTACATTCTCATTAGGAAACCCTTTCCATTGCATAAGATACTTTTGGATGATTGTATTTATCCACATGTGCAGAATCCTTTTAGGAACATGAACTATACATCCCTCATTATTTGGAAGAAGAACCTTTGATATGGTCACTTGTTGCACAACTGTTTCCATGAAATAAGAGACATAAAGTGTAATTTATTCCTTGCCTCCCTTGGGAATCCCCAACACACAAGTAACCTTTCCAATCCTCTTATTAATTTTTCATGGACCATAGAGTATTGTCCTTAACTTTGCATTCCTTTTCTCATACAAAATGGATTACTTGTATGGTTGCAATCTGTGATGTGACAAATCAACCAACTGGAATCTTGGCTCCTGTTAGGATTATAATCCTCCTTTGTCCAATTTGGTCGTACGTCTAAATTAGGAGTCATGTCTAAATAGGGAGTCCTTTCAGTCTATTTTTAGTCATTAGCACCATTGGGTCCACTTGGCCTAATTGGGGCACATGTACCAGTTACTAAAGTGTGGGGAACACTAATTGAGGCCAACTGCCACTGATTGCACTTGCATGCATTAGTTTAGGAGCCTCCTAGATCAATCCCTACAAATTAGGAGCCACTAGGAGTGCCGATACCAACCTCCATCAGTTGAGTTCATTTGGTGACTAGTCAAGCTCAGTTAGGAATCAGTTAAATTCAATTCTAGTTCCCTACATTTAGTTCTACTCAGTTATCGCTAGGATTGCATGGTTGCATGCAAGTGAGGTGCATTTACTCACCTACCTTAGTTAGTTAGACTAGTTAACATTGAATTAGACACTTGAGTTGTGATTTTGAACTCCTATGAACTCCGATAATGATTTAGACAAGGTCAGTTAACCTTCAGTCAAGTAGAGTCAAACCAATTCGAATTTCCTCACATAAGATTCGAATTGCATGAGGCTGTTTGGCCATTGTACTTGATTGTAATTAATTATCTAATTACTTTTGATTAATGAAAGCATTCACAGTTGCAAGCCATTTTTGCACTGTTTCATTCTTAAACTTCTGAGTAAATTGTATGATCTATCTTGTGAGTTGTGTGTTGGTCCATAGATCTATGTCCTCAATTTAATAGCTCCCTCTTGCTCTTGTCTTCATGCACCTACTGCTGATTTTGGAATATTTGAAGCATGCTTTGGAGTGCCTCTTGGATTCCTTCATGCACTTGGGTCCAAAACTTTTCTACTTTTCCTTTTCCATATTCATAATTCTGATCCATATAAATGTGAGTTTCATACCAATACCAAGGTTGGAATGAAGACATTCCATTGGAAATGTGGGAAGAAATGTAGGAGCATAAATTTCCCAACTCAATGACTTTGTTTGGCCAATCAAGAATGGCCCCAAACTACTCCATGTGTATCTTGGAACCATCTCGCTCATTTGCATGGACAATATGCAATATTCCCATCATTCCAAATTTGTATTTGGGAAACTTTTCATGTGAAGTTTTCCCTGTCAAAATAGTTATCATAACTCCCAAATGGTGCATGCATTATGTCCAAATCTTCCTACAAGTCGAAATATGATTAAAAAAGAACTAGTACATACTTACCAAGTTGTTTTCCCAACACCTTTTTTTTGCAATATCGAAATGGATGGGAAACCAAAAATGCATCATACATGTCAATCCTTATTCATTAAGATCCTGAGTAGTTGTAATGGAAAAAATGAATTATCTCTTGTAAAATCTCTTCCTTCCTTCGATATTGAATATGACCAAATTAGAAATTAGTATTGAGAAGGAACTTGTCTTTATGTCATTCAAACCTTTCATTTTCCCAAGGAACCATGGAGGAAAATGGAATCACTTGAATCCTTTTGAATCCAAGTTCAAAAAACTCTTTAATTGATCCTTCAATTTCACCTTCATATTTCTTTATATGTTTGCAAGGTTGAAGGATCCTTGGTTGTGCCTTACTTTCACTTCCAAGAGAGTTCCCAACTAGGATCACATCATGGGAATCCCCCATATGTTCCTTTAAGCGATATTACTTTGGCACCCAATATATAACCTCTTTCATGATCTCAAACTGTACAATTTGGATCAACCCCTTTTTAGGCTCATATGCAACATTACTGCGGGAAAACTCTACTGCTAAATGGATTCCCCAAACAATTGAATCTTTCAAAAAATTAAGAATAGATTTTACTACATTATTGGATACATGATCAACATTATAGATTTTAACTTTACTTACCAAACTTGGTTTCTAATCATTGGGAAATTTCGGTGTTATGAAATGCATCCAACTGTTGTGATCAATCTTGACCACACATCTACTCCACAATGAGTATTTTCTAGACTTACCCATTGCATGCATGATAGTGATGATTCCTGTGTCATAAATGGTAAGATATATTCCATGTGGTTGCAATATTCTACTTCCAAGGCAATGGGATGCTTGGAGGATGAGATAATGTTGGGTGTGGAAACCATATTCAACTTGACCTTGTGTTTCATTCATTTATCTGGCAGTATACCCAGTTGAATGTATTCAAGAATGTTATCATGCTTTTGTAGGGATTTATCAATGTCTTCAAGATTATGTAAATAGTTCATACTTATGCTTTGAATATCCCCCGCAACACCTCCATGCTTCACAACAAAATCCATTCCACAAGACAACAATTCATCTACTATGTATTCCTTCCCCAAGGTAGGAATGGATGTGTAGGAAGGGAACCATATTAAAGCCACATATGCCTTGGGTGTTTATCACATAACATAGTAGTATCAAATCATGTAATGGATTCATCACATATGAAAAAGTAACTCTTACCAGTGTCAATGAGTCTAGCACACCCTTGGATCTCCATATCAGTTGTGTATCTACCCACCCAATCCATGGATGAATAGGTTTATTTGATTTCTGGTCCAAGTGGGATGTAATTAGCCACCTTTAATATAGCTAAGTCTTTCTTACAAGAAGGAGGCTCATAATCTCCCTGGAGAAAAAAAAATATCCTGGAAATCATCCTACAACTAAATGCTTTCTTCAAGCACTTGTAAGTCTGAAAATTTCTCAGGTTTATCCTACAAATGATTCTTTTCTAAAATTCCATGTGTTCTGTTATCCACACAAATCTGATCACATGTTTTTTCATGCAACTCTTGAGAGTCATGCAAACTCTCTTGTTACAAAACAAGCTTCTCAAAACTTGGAACCTCAATACCAGAAGACTCTACCATGTCAATATTCTCACCAGAAGTGGCTACAATATTAAGATAAACAAAAGTAATTTGATGAATGAAAAAATTATAATGGTTGCAATAACTTTGTGACACCTCCATACCTTCATGAAGAGGAATGTTGATGGAATACTACTCCACCAAACTTCCAGGTTCACTCTCAACTAGTGTGTGGTTGTCTTCTGCTTCACTAGGAATATCAAAAGGTGACTAGAAAAATTATTTAGGTTCTTCTTTTGGATATGATACAAATATGTCTCATCACCATTAATAGATTCACTCTCCTTTTTAGTGATCTTGAAATCACCAACAAAGAAGCTTGAAGGTCTAGAAGTGGAATCTCTTTTCACACTATTCACAACGTCAACATTTTTTGCTTGGTATTTAAGTGCTTTGGATTCTTTGAAATCCTCCTCCAAGTGGTTTGTGTATTATTCATCATCATGGATGCCAAAAATATGTTGACTTCTACACTCTTCATGCTCCTCTAAAGGATGATCCTCAACTGTAGATTCATCATCACTTGTACCACCTTCTTTACAAAAAAATTTGGAGTCTTTCTTTGGAAACAAACCAGATAAGAATCTCTAAATAATTCTCTTTCCTGATGTTGATATTACTATCTATGTGAGATGTTTCACATTTCTATCAATATCATGTAGTGACTCATCCAATTGAATTAATTTTTCTTCCTCTTACAAAGTAGGAATAATTCTAGATAATGATGTCTAGGGCCTATTGTCTTCTTGGGGTATACTGACATAGGAATATTGATTATCCTCAAGTGGAACATACAAAAATACACTTGGTGTTTCATCCCTTTCATCAACATAGATGATTTCATCCTCAAATGAGGATTCTTCCTCTTGTTCCCAGTCATAATCTTCAATGTAGTGCTCCTTCATCATGAGGTAGCACTAACTCCTTTAGTTCATAATATTTTTGTGTCATCCTTTATCCTAATGAAATATAAGTTTATTGAAATTCTGTTTTACAAGATTCTAATACATTTTGATAAAATGGAATTGTTTCGACAGATAATCGTACAACTATATAACACATTCAAATTTCATACTAAATTCAAAAGTTTAATTTATGCTCGTAGAATACCTAAGGTCGGTGGTTGTAGTAGATCACGTAGGTTGATGCACATTCCATAGGTTCCTTCAGTTTCTCGCCTGATCCTTAAGAATTAAAAACTGGATGAACCACCCTACTGACCAGATCTTATCGTGCTGGCCCTAGGAAACCAGTGGGTTTCCTAGCCCCCAATCCCATAAACCAATTAATCTGAATAGCAGCATCCCTCAATTCGTAGTTGAATTTCCCCTCTTTCTTTGAGTTTCCCACCTCCTCAATCCCTGAGTTAACCCCCTCCTCGGTATTCCTCCTTTCTCCTCCAAATTCTAAGTCCTATTCTTCCCATAAAAATCAACAAAAACCAACCCCCTCCTATTCCCGTAAAACTCTCCTAAGTACCTTTTTCCTTCCTCCTGAAACCTTCATGCTTACTCCACAGCCCCAAAACATTTAATCACATTCATGTTTAAAATTTCAAGGCAAAATAAGGTAATATATATATTTTGTACATATTGTCTAGAGCAGTGAAATGACTTTAAGGTCAATTAAATTTAATTGAGTGAGTTGACTTCTCATTCATTAACAAATTTCAATATATTCATTTGGTTTCTTCATGAGACGGTGGGATAATAATTACTCCCACTCATCATTTTAAACATTAAATATGTTCGGATATAGTAATAATTTAATAGTTATTACTATTGATCTTTCGGTTAGTAGTGGTGGGTGTCATAAATATGTTATCCAATCTGGATCCGATGTCTCACCTAGTAATAATAAATGACAATTATTACTTTAATGCAATCTTATCTTATATTGTTTAGTAAATAATTAAATATCATTTCTATCTTTCCATGAAATGTTTCGGTTAATCCCATCGATAATTACTTAACTCAAAAATTTATATAATTATCTTGTTAATCTTCTATGATTTATAGTAAAGTACAGTTATCATTATAAATATTAATTAAATAATAATAATTCTAGTAATAATACTAATAATTGATGACAATAATTCTTTGTTTAAACTATACCGTTATGTATACATTAATAACCAATTAAACTATACCATTATGTATAGATTAACGGATTTCCTTTCTCTTTTCATGAAGTGCTTCGGTGTCTTATTAATAATCATTTGATTCAATAATTGATATAATAATTAGTTGATCCACTATGGTTTATAGTAAAGAACAATTTCACGAGTATTAATATTAAATAATAATAATTGTAGTAATAATAATAATTAGTGGTTAATATATAATAATAATACTTGTTTTTTTAACTGATAAGTTCCCTAGTACCAACACAATATTCCTGGATTTATAAACAATACAATTCCACTTATGCATATGGAACAATATTTGTGTTTATTCACGACAATTTCCTTATGACAATCCTAATTGATGATACTTAATCAATTACTTATTACAATGTTCGCATATGCTTAAACAACTAAAACTTTCATTACCTGTATCAGATCATTATCCAATTAACGTAGTTATTCATAACAACTCGTACCATTATTTAACATGTCCAATATTTGTATATCGATACTAGTGTGCATGTGCAAGGTGTTCATGCATGTCCAGTACATGCACAGGTCAAACATGCACTATAACCATACATCATATTTCCTTGCACATACTGCTAATTAATACTAATAGTCCCTCAGGCAAACATAACAAGTATGCATACATAATATAATTACTTTAACATTCTATGTTATTTAATAGTTACTCCCTTTTATGATTTCATATCTTATCTTCATGTTCTTATTAACTTAACCAGTCAAACAAGATGTGTACTTACTACCACTTACTCAATATCGGAAATACAAAACCCTAAAAAATACTAACTAACATGTCCTCCCATCCTAACCTACATCTACATCTTCCCTATCCTTCCTATGCTAGTATAGAATTGGATGTCAGCTTCACTGACTAGACCACATAAGAACCTGAGAGTGGTAGTGTTGGCTGAACAATGGACCTATCCTCTCCTAGCAGGCATCTGACCATCGTCATCACAACAAATTGGGGAGCATGTCTCAACACGGCCCTCCCATGACCTCAGGTATCATTGTAAAATAGGGTGGGAAATACATCCAACCCTCTCAACATACTAGGTCTATACCATTTCAATTCATACTCTGCTGCTATCAGGATTATTGGATTGTGTCATCGTATCATCATTTTTTGTCGCTAAGGTTTACTGTGTAACAAGTTACTATTCCATATATCATATCAAGTATTCAACTATCACTTAGCTCCAATGTCCTGTGCATTAGTAATTCACAAATACACATGTATAACAAGTAATTTCACTTGATAATCAATTGATCCACATCATCATCCTCATAATTATTCCATGTGATAATTTAATCCATCATAGGTACACACAACTTATAATAACTCAATTGGTCACATCGTAACATGGTATCCACGTACCAAATCATATATTTCACATTTGATAAACTAAATCATTTCAGCATATACTACCATCAAAAAATACAAGAATCACATCATAAGCACCACATTGTAACCGCATAAACATAGTAACAAAATAATCATGGTGACATCATAAACATAGTAACATCATAATCACGTTTCCATAATAAACATGCTAACATCATAATATTATCCCATCATGTCGTAAGTAGATATTACTCAGTTGAGCAAAGTTCAAAATATAATAAGCAATAAAGTGTAGTATGTCTAACTCATAAATAAGCTGCCTAGTCGAAATATGGGGCGTTACATTCAACAACAGCTACTAATATCAATTTTCAATTCTTTCTTCTACTTATGCCCAAGAATCTATATTTCTTTAGGAATTATTGATGAATACCATGAGAATTCTCAGAGGAACATGCTCTGATACCAATTTAATATTTCCAATAATATTTATGGAGATGTTATCTCAAACACGAGATTCAAATCAGAAAAAATCAAAACTAGGTGCTCGAATTGAAAACTAGAATTGCTTTCATCAATTCCAAATACATTAGGACCTATCCAAATTCACATAGACTCAACAACAAATTTAATTACACATCTGCAACAAATATATTAGAGGAACACAAAATCAAATTTAATCAAAATATGGCAACATGTTTGCACTAGCTCAAGTATCATTTGCACAACGTACTAGGACCATTTATGTTTCGAAATAAGATACTAATGAAGTATAATACAATGATACCTAGGTACACCAGAATATGAAAACTATATCATTTTCATTGGAAGGACTCGAAATCAGAGGTTTGGGAGCAAATTGGATTAGTTTGGAGGTTAAACAGGCAATGTTGTCAACTGGGACTGCACAACTAACTCTAATTAGGCTCTCCCAAACAGTGTAAGAGGGTTGAAAATTATGATTTTAAGCCTTGGAATGGAATTAGGATGGTTTCAATAACCTACATAAACTTACATAATTAAATTTGGATGCATAGAGTGCATTTTATGACAAAAACTAAAAAACTAGTCAGAATTGCCCCATAAATATGCTAGTATAGCTATTTGATCATTTAAATGAATATGTTAATTTAATAACTATCAAAAAATGTATATTAAAAGGTATGATAACATATAATATTACAACAGAAATACTTAATCATGAATTTAGAGTTGTCTTCATTAGTTTTCTACATCAAAATTGCAAGAAACCTCCAAGTGATGAGGATTTTACAATATAGAAAGAAATTGATGGATTGTATGAAAAGAAATAAAGTATTCACCAACATATTCGACGCATGGTATGGAGAATGACATTATTGATCCATATTATACACACCACATATGCTACCACTCACAAATTGTGCCCTCATGAAGTATGCTTCTAACTGGATGTAACTCTTGTACTGGAGAAATGATCAACAAGTCCTCTTCTTCTTCACTTGAACTCATCCAAATGTACTGGATGGAAAATCAGATATTCACTTTCAATTCTAATGGATGAATTATAACTGAGAGAAATGAAGTGTAACAAGGTTTTCAGTGGGGCACATCACCCAAAGCTGGTTGAGGAGCATTACCCAACCTTTGAGAAGAAATCTCTCAAGGAAATAATAAAATGACCAAAAAATGTGAGAGTGGGTGAATCACCTATTTTTATAACTTATGTTGTTTCTTGGGTAAGCAATCCTTGAATTATATAAATTGAGCCTAGACACTAGCGCCCTCCTTAGTTGAATTGGAAATTGTGTGCTTTATGGCTCTTTCCTTACTTTACTTTGTTTTTCCTTGATCTCTGCTTTTACTACTTTTCATTGGATTTTTTCCTGTTTTTCTCCACCTTACTACTTTTCCTACCACCTTCTTGTTTTTCTATGATTTTCTCTGCTTTTCTTTGTTTTTTTTGCCTTTCCTTCTTTCTTGTCTTTTTTTGCTTTTGTCCTTCTTTCTTATGGATTTATACTTCCTCCTTATTTCTTATTTGGAAACATTACATGAAATCATATAATCCTCCATGTTCTTTCTTCGTCCCTCCTTAAGCATTATCCACTCAAAAATAATAATAGTAAAATGATAATTAAGTATACACTTACACTATCCAAACTATATCCATTCCAAACATTTATTATGTCATTTGATCCTAATTAATTGTTTATTCACCCATGGAACTAATGGTTTACGAGAATAATCAAGGACTAATAGGGATGGTACATGTAACTCCATGGTGATATCGAAATGGGGACATGACAAATATCTTTAAAAATGGACTAGATGACTATATGGATATCTTCTTCTATAAAAATGGAATTTCACTATAAGGATATCTTCTTCTATAAAAAATTAATTTTTAAAAACAAGATAGATCCAAGGAGTAGTTACGGTCATCCTTATTTAAATATCCAAAGTATCGGATAAATCTATAAACCCACTAAATTTTGATACGTATTAAGAAAATGTTTACAGTGTAATTTTTCTTTCTTCTGTGAATATGTTTCTTAAGGTTTCAATTTGTTTACGGTATTGTTTATGTTTTTGTACTAATTCTTCTACCACCTAAAGTTTCCTCCCTAAGAGCTTGGAAACATGGTGAATCTTGTAAAATTCTATTTCAAAGGCTTAAGATCATTTGATTTGAAGGACAAAAGTTAACAATGTGAATTATGTTTTTTTCTTCTGTAAATATATCTATGAAGCTTTCAATTTGATTGTTCTTAAGTTCTTGCATTAATTATTCTATAATCTAAAGTGGGTTAAGAGCTTGAAAACATGGTGAATCTTGCTAAAGCATGTTTCAAAAGCTTAAGAGAGTATGTTTTGAGGAAAAAACACCCCATGTTGAGTTGGTAAGGGAGCAAAGACATTGATTGTACTAGATAGAATTGGCATATGTGTGATTTTTTTAAATGGAAAAAAAACACTGGTGACGGATGAATAACATCGCTAGAGTGGTTTCTTTCTTTTCTTGAAAAAATATCCTGCAATAAAAAATCCCAATTCACCCAAAAGGTATATAAAAATGAAATTTTGCTTCAAATTGAAAATAATGAAGAAACTACATATCCATTTTTAAATGATAATGAAACCAAAATCATAGACATTGTCCATCCTAGATAGGATTGTCCTGTATTTATTTTCTTTAAAATGAGCAAAAACACATGGTGCAGGAAGATCAATACTAATATAATGTGCTCTTTGATTGGTATGGTCTAACCACGTAGTAAAAGGTAAAAAACATAAACAAGCCTCTTTCTTGGACCAAAGCTAATGGAGTTTCTTTGGTTTATAGGGTAGAAATCCAACAAAATGAAAAAATGTCCATGCAAATGTGAATTGTAAAACACCATCAACCATTGTTAACAATATGAATAATAGAAGAGATCATGAATACCCTTGATATCTCATAAATTTTAAGAATTTTCCAGTCCAGTAAATTGGTATGGACTACCTACATAATAAAATGGGAAAAATTGGGTAAACTTGATTCTTTCCTGCACCAAACCTAATGTTTTTTTTGTTTTTTATTTTTATTTTTATTTTGTAGAACAGTAATATAGAAAATAGAAAAAACAATACAAAATTTTACAACCAAATATCATGATAGGGATTATCATTTACCCAAAATTCCCCATGACCTAGGTTGTGACATGGATTTTCTCGTATTCAAGAAGCTTGGCCATTCTAAAGTCCAAAACCTTGGTATTCCATCACCTATCAAGGAGAATGTTGCTCAAATTTATATCTCTATGAACAACCTTGGTTTCCAACCCTTTACATAAATATGAAAACCTAAACACATCCATGTGTCTAAATCTTACTAACAATATCATGCATCTATTCAATATAATGTTTCTATTATGGGCTTCTGCATCAATAAAAGTTGATAAATTCATATGTTCAAATAAATTACCCTTCGACAATTCCAAGAATAAATTTCATTTGGGTTACTCATGTGAGGGGACTCATACGGTTGACATCTCCATGAAACCATTGCTGCAAGTTTACACTAGCAATGAAATCATATATATTATTAGTCATGAAAACTCACATACTATATTAGTAGATAATTTTACAAGAAATGGATTCCATGATTAACAATATACCCAACAAATAGACAGATCCATCCAAATATCACAATACCTACTTGCACCATCAGTATAATAACCAAGAGAACAAACGAGATTTTCTAACTCGGATGATTTCCTTGACTTTCGTAAAGTCCTTTTCAACCTGGGCTCTGCCAAAAAAATCAAGTAATGGCATTTGATGACAAATACTAACTCGAAAAAAAATCTAAGATTCACGATACTACATGTTAGTAAGTATTTTTTTATAGCTACAAGGTTACCATGAAGGAATAAACCCCTAAATCAATTTAACAAAATGTGACTAACTCAAAACAAAATATGAGATTCACAACACTACAATAGCATGATCCTTTCCTTTTGGTAACCAAACTTTTCACAGCTACATGGTTATCGTAAGAGAATAAACCCTAAAGACAATGTCATAGCCACCATCAATAATGGCAATTTCATCAAAAAAACCATTAGTAACAATCTCCAAATATATAAGAATGTACTAATGACCCTAATCGAGATGTGATAGTTTAGGCATAGATGTACTAGGAAATTCATTTGACCTCAATATCTCTCCTGTACTTGTAGTATATCCCCCATCAAATGATACAAAACCATGCATATCCTCTACATTAATTTGATCCCTCTTGAGGACAATACCTATTTCTAGATGCCCTTCTTCAAAAAAAATTGTGGCTTCTAACTCTTATGTGGGTGCAACAAAGTCTGTCTTTCAATGGGCATCACATCAATGCTTGAATATACCTCATATTTTTCTCTCTCTGTATCAGAACTAGGTTTTAAAATATTCCCATACCCAATGTGTACCCAATATGCAACATAGACAATTCCTTGTTCCTATCACTGGAATCATCCTAACAAACTAAGCACTACACATGTGATTGTTGTTGTAGTATCAAATCAACTTGTGCATCGTGAAACAAAGCATCATTGATGCATTTCCCTCACTTCGCCCTGCAACACCTACAAGAATCCATCATTGTCAATGAAGACCCAATATATTCCCGACAATGGCCTTCTCTAGGAAAAATCAAAATCTTTTGAATTTCCTCTTCGACGAACTCATTTATTTCACAATTATAAAGGTAACAAAATAGAGAAACAAAAAGGATTGAACACATGTGGAAAGATTGATTTCCTTCTCACTATTACTTGGAAACATTTATAGGTAAAGAAATACAATGTAGTGGTTGGTGAAATCAAACCATCATGAATGCTAACTAACTGGAAATGGTCAAAGTGGACCAAAAATACTAAATCAACAAAGGAAAAATTAACTACTCAATTACTCAACTAATTAATGAAGTAGTGGATCGAAATTGGACCAAGGAGATTACATCCTCTAACACTCCCCCTTAATCTCAACTAGGACAATTTTCTCAGCACTTTCAATGCCTAAGTACTCTCTCTGAAACTCAAAAGCAAGTGTTCCCAATGGTTTGGTGAACATGTCATCCAATTGCTCCTTTGAGCCACAAAATAGTAAAGTGATTTCTCCATTATTGACAAGCTCATGGATGAAGTGATAGCGAGTGTCAATATGTCTTCTCTTTATGTGAAAGACATGATGTTTGGATAATGCTATTGCAGAGCTATTGTCACAAAAAATAGGGTCTGGATCTTTTTTTTGTTAGATTTTTAACATTTAAGATAGAATTATATTAAGATCTTTAACTGAGAGAATAAAAAGCACAGCAATCAAACACAAGAGACAATGAACATGGTGTTTTTCCTTGGGGAAATGATAAATGGAGAAAACCCCGCAACTTTCTTAGAGATAGAATCAGCACCAAAAGTAAAACCCCAAAACAGTAATATGATATCCCGACAGTAGTAGCCTCTTTATTTCTAGCCCCAGCAACTTCTTCTCCCTCAACTATGCACTGCAGCTGAGTGTGAGTGAGTGTGTGTTAAATAGAAAGAATCACTCTCTATTTTTACTAATTCCTGACTTGACAATAACTCACTAGGGCCGACTTCACTAGGTGAGTCTAACAACCCTAGGGCCCCACAACTGCGAGGAATTTAACCCTTGATTAATAGGAGGGTTACCCACAATGACTTGACATGACTTGTTTACATTATAGAAACTCCCGATCGTAACATCGAGGCATGACATGACTCAATTAGATTACAAACACTTCTCGGAATAAACATCGAGGTTTGAATACATAAGAAATACAAGTGAATACATTCTGAAGTTACAATTACATCAACACTCCCTCTTAACTAGGAAGGTATTCTCTTGACACAATTTAGCAGCACAAGTCTTCTTCCTTGTATCATCTGAATCATTATCGAGTCCTCATCATCTTCAAGTCATCTTCATCTGGATCTAGATCATCATCACTGGATCTAGATCATCAATCGATATGGATCGTCTCTAGTTCTAGAACATCTCTGCTGGATCATCATCACTGGTGCTATCTCTTGATTCTTCTCGTCACAGGAAGTTCTATAGATCCATCCCTTTGTCATGTTGGTTGTAGTCATAGCCTCCATGTAGGTATTTTTTAGCACTTATATCTGACCCTAAGTCAGAATGGCCCTCTAAGCACTTACCTCTGATCATGTAGGAACCAATCCTATAATCATATCATAAATGCATGCCCAACACTTACATCTGACCATGTGGGAACACATCCCACAACCCTGTCAGAAAGGCCCAGCACTCACATCTGACAACCAATGTCAGAAAGGCCCAGCACTTACATTCGACCATTCTAGGAACCAATCCTATGTATATGTCAAAAGGGCTCTGCACTTACATTCGACCATGCAAGGAATCAATCCTATGTACATGTTGAAAGGGATCTACACTTACATTCAACCATGCAAGGAACCAATCCCATGTACATGTCGAAAGGGATCTACATTTATATCTAATCATGTAGGAACCAATCCTATAGTCACATCAAAATGGCCCTTAGTCCCATACTAATTATTCCTGGTAACTGACCAGGTGCCTCCATTCCAAGAATGCAATTCAGTGCTTATATCTGATCATGTAGGAACCAATCCTACACTCACATCAGAATGGCTCAGCACTCATATCTGGCATGCGAGGAACCAATCCTCTCATCATGATAGAATGGCTCAGCCCTTACATCTAACCATGGAAGGAACCAATCCTCTCACCATGTCAGAATGGCTCATGGACTCATCACTTCCCTTTGGAGGGAACCTCGATCTGGACACCAAGCTTATCCTTGAAGCACTCAAACTTCACTCTAGCTAATAGCTTCGTCAACACATCAGCTATATGTTCGTTTGTCTCAACATATTGGAGCTTCACTGCTCCTCTCTACACCATATCCATGATATAGTGATACTTGATCTTGATATGATTTGACTTGTCATGGAACACGGGGTTATCCGACAACTTCACAAAACTCTAGTTGCCGCAATGTATACAAGTAGCATCCAACTGGAGATCAAATAAATCAAACAGTAGCTTCCTCAGCCATACTGCCTCACAACTAGCTGAACAAGCTACGACATACTCTGCTTCAGCTGTACTCAGTGCCACACAAGATTTCTTCCTGCTAAGACAAGAGATCACACCTGATCCCATACTAAAGCAACACCCTGAAGTGCTCTTCCTATCGATGGCAGTACCTGCCCAATCTGGATCAACATAACCCTCCAAGTTAATCTTCTAATTTGCCACATACTTGAGCCCATAATCAATTGTACCTCAGAATATGCTTTGCAGCAATCAAGTGAACATGTCTCGGATATGTCAGGAACTGGCTCAAGGTGTTCACAGCAAAGAAAATATCTGGTCTTGTGTTTGTCAGGTACATCAAGGACCCAATCATCTGACAATACATTGTAGCATCAACCACTTCTGATGAAGCATCACTCAATAGCTTCAAGTTCGATGCCATAGGTGTGGTTGTGGCCTTGCAGTCCATCATCCCGAACCTCTTCAGGATCTCTACTGCATACTTCCCTTGTCTGAGGGAGATTCCATCCGCATTCTGCCACACCTCCATGCCTAGAAAATAGTGTATCATACCCAAGTCCTTCATTTCGAACTCGGTAGCAAGCTTCTTCTTCGTATCAGCAATCAACCCATCCATACCTATTACAAACAGATCATCTACATATAGTAGGAGTATCATTGGGTGCCATCTTCAACCTTGTAGTAAAGGTTGGAATCTACTTTACTTTTGGTAAAGCCCAAACTAGATAGAAAGCCATTAATTTTGTCATACCATGTCCTGGGTTCGTGTTTCAAATCGTACAGGGATTTCTTCAATCTACAGACATGAGACTCCCTGTCACGTGTCTCAAAACCAAGTGGCTACTCCACATACACTTCCTCTTCCACTACACCATTCAAGAAAGCAGTCTTGACATCCATCTGGTGTATCTTCCATTTCATCACTGCAGCCAGAGCAAGTACTAATCTGATGGAAGTGTATCTGGCTACAGGTGCAAAGGTTTCTTCATAATCTATTCCTTCTTTCTGTGAGAAGCAATGAGCCATGAATCTTGCTTTATATTTCTCTATGCTGCCATCTACAACATGCTTGATCTTGTAGATCCATTTGGAAGTTACAACAGACTTCCCTTCTATTCTTGGGACAACATCCCAAACATCATTCTTCATGATCGATTGATACTCTTTGATCATAGAATCCTTCAATTCTTTCATTTCTATTGCTTCTTCATAGTTGGAAGGTTCTTTATTGATAAAGTCACACAATAAAGCTACATACCTCGAGCGGGACCTAGTCCTCTTTCTTTCTCTGTGATTTTCTTCTGGAGCCCCATATTTTTCTGCACCTTGGATAGCTTCTCGTACCCAAGCAGGTTTCCTATTGTGAGGATTTTTCTCCTGAGGTGGATCTACAGGTTCTTGAGGTTCTTCAAATTCTCGATCTTCTTCTTGATTTTCTTCGTTCATGGTTGTGTCATGAATTCTGGGTGCTTCTGTTTCTTCATGTTCTTCAGCAGGTCTCTTTCTCGATTTATTGTAAGCTGAGTCTTCGTCAAATGTTACATCCCTGCTGATGTCAATCTTTTTGAATTCTGGGAAGTATATTCTGTAAGCCTTCGAGCTTTCAGAGTATCCCACAAATATACCCTTGTTTCACGAAGGATCTAACTTTGTCCTCTTTTCTTTCGAAATATGTATGTACACTGGACAGCTGAATATTCTGAGATGGCTGACTTCTAGTTTCTTTCCAGAAAAGACTTCTTCAGGTGTCTTGTTCTCGAGTACTCTATGTGGAGTACGGTTCTGTACATACACCGTTGTTCTGGCAGCTTCTGCCCATAGATGCATGGGAAGATCTTGATAATGAAGCATTTCTCTTGCAGCTTCCATGATAGTTCTATTCTTTTGTTCTACAACCCCATTCTATTGTGGATTATATGGAGTGGATAACTCCCTCTTAATCCCTGAATCTTTGCATAACTCTTTGAATTCATTTGATGTGAATTCTCCGCCATTATCTGATCGAAAGTTCTTGATCTTGTTTGCACTGTGGTTCTCAATCAAGGCTTTGAATTCCTTGAATTTGCTGAAAACTTCATCTTTGTTCTTCATAAAGTATATCCATGTCTTCCTAGAAAAATCATCAATAAAAGAAACATAGTATACATACCCGCTTAAAGAACTGGATGACATTGGACTGCATACATGGGAGTGAATGATTTCCAAGATTCCTTTTTCTTTTCTTTCGCTACTTGGAAATGTCTTCTTTGTGTTCTTTCCTTTCGCACATCCTTTGCAGACTCCGTCATGTTTTGCTTGAATTTCTGGAAGGCCTTCAACTGCTTTTCTTGCAAGTGGTAGTGCTCTGTAATGCCCATGTGCAAGCCTTCTATGCCAAAGTTCATTTGGCTCTACTGTGTCATGGACCAAATCTTGTTCTGGATGGCCCTTCAATTTGTATAATCCTCCTTCTTGTTCTCCAATTACTATTGCATCGTCAATAGTCTTTCCTATTGGCCACATGAGGACTTGGCCATCTACAAATGCAACCCTCATGCCTTTTGCGTCTAGTGCCGATATGGAGAGAATATTCTTCTTTAGTCCTAGTACAAACAAGACATCCTTCATTTTCATAGACTTTCCAGAGTCTAGCTTGTAGGAGGATTCACCACTACCTTTTATGGGATATTGGTAGTCATCCCCAAGTTTCACCTTATGGGGTGAATTATTTTCGAATAGTTTCTCAAAGGATTCCTTGAATCCTGTCATGTGTTTGGAATCCCCACTATCAATAAGCCAATATTTTCTTCCATGTGTGACAGTTCCCATGAGAGCGAAGATCAAAACATATTCTTCATCACTTGAAGAGTCTTCACTTTCTTGTTTTACTTTCTTTCTGGAAGGATCATCATCCTCAACAGTGTGAGCATGATGTCTTCTTTTGGAGTTCTTCTTCTTCTTATATCCACTCTTATTCATGGGACAATTTCTAGCATAGTGTCCTCTTTCATCAGATGTATAACATCTGAGTTTGGAAAGATCCTTTTTCACAAAATTATCTTTTTGATGAGAATGCTTACCTTGGTGATGATGATTTTCCCTTCTGCCTTTCTTGGAGTGTACTATGAGAGCTTGATCTTCACTTCCCATATTTTCTTCTCGAGCTACAATTCAAGCTTCTTCTTGTGAGAATTCTTCCCACAGTCTACTGAACTTGATTAGATTTTTCCTAGCACAGATTCCTTGGATGAAAGAATCCCATGATCTAGGGAGACCGTTCAAGGTTGTCATCACAATTTATGCATTCTCCACTTCTTCATCTACTTTTTCAAGTTGTTCTTTGATCTAGGATACCCTTGTAAAGTATGACTGGATGGTCTCCGCATTCTGTATCTTTAGATTCTTCAACTGGTTCCTCAAAGTCATCTTTTGGTTTATGCTCTTCCCTTCAAACATTTTGGTTAGGGAATCAAACATAGATTTAGGTGTCTTGAGGGAGGGAACCTATGGTATGAGGTGATCCTTTATTGAATCAGCATTAATCCTCTTAGCCATAACCAACTTCTTCCTATGTAAGGCCTTAGCCTCATCTTCCTATGGAACTGGAACCTCCTCATTGATGTAGGAGTCCAACTCATTTTATTCCAGGACCAAGGAGATCCTATACTTCTAGGCTCAGAAGTTATCAGCTCCCTCAAGCTTTTCATGAATCTTGGTATGATGAGACATCTTAACTGAGAACCTCAAATAGAAATACAAAAGATTTAGATATTACCAGGTCAAGATGTCGAATGTGGATTTGGAGCTGAATTTTTGCAGTGCTAGTTCAGGAGCAGATTAGGGTTTGACTTTCCCAGAGTTCTGTCCAACCAAATGATTTGATCTTGATCTCTAAACTTCAATTTTTAGGAGGAGATCAATCCAGGCCTAGGCTCACTCAAAAATTCCACTTCTGTGGAAAGCCCTAATTTTCAACAGCAGTGTGAGGTCCAAAACTGAAAAAGCTCATAATTAGGTTCTGTTTCGACAAAAAGATGCGCCCTAGGGAGGAGAGTCATCCCAAGCTTCTTTTGTTGAAAATATGTGGAGAGATATCCAAAAAGTAGGAAGCCCTAGTTCCCGCAGCTGCATAGTGTCTTCTTCTTAGGTTAGCTCTGATACCATGTTAGATTTTTAACATTTAAGATAGAATTATATTAGGATCTTTAACTGAGAGAATAACAAGCACAACAATCAAACACAAGAGACAATGAACACAGTGTTTTTCCTCGAGGAAACCATAAATGGAGAAAACCCCGCAACTTCCTCAAAGATAGAATCAACACCAAAAGTAAAACCCCAAAATAGTAATATGATCTCCCGATAGCAGTAGCCTCTTTCTTTCTAGCCCCGGCAACTTCTTCTCCCTTAGTTATGCACTACAACTGAGTGTGAGTGAGTGTGTGTTAAATAAAGAGACTCACTCTCTATTTATACTAATTCCCAACTTGACAATAACTCACTAGGGCCAACTTCACTAGGTGAGTCTAACAACCCTAGGGCCCCATAACGGCGGGGAATTTAACCCTTGATCAATAGGAGGGTTACCCACAATGACTTGACATGACTTGTTTACATTATAGAAACTCCCGATCGAAACATCGGGGCATGCCATGACTCAATTACATTACAAACACTTCCCAGAATAAACATCTGGGTACAATACATAAGAAATACAAGTGAATACATTCCGAAGTTACAATTACATCAACATTTTTTGTGTCAAATATCCTTTAGAAGTATTCTTATCCAAAGTACATGGCATGTTGCGACAGTAGTTGCTACATACTTTGCTTCTGCAGATGACATGCTGACAATGGGATGTTTCTGAGAGGCCCATGATATCAGATTTGTACCCAAGTGGAAGGCATAACCAAATGTGTTTTTCCTATTATCAATATTTCCTACAAAATCACTGTCATTGTACCCTATGAGAGTATTGTCTAGTGAATGAGTGTACCAAAGTCCATACCAAATTGTACGTGCAACATATCTCAAAATTCTTTTACCAACTTTCCAATGAGATTTTTTGGGATACTCCATAAACCTAGAAATCAATCTTACAACATACATCAAATCAGGTCTCGTTGTAATCAAATACAATAAACTGCCTACCATTCTTTTATAAATTGTGGAGTTTAGTGTTGGTCCATTATCCTCCTTACTTAACTTGGTGCTTGTAGCAATGGGAGTTTCTCTTGGTTTGCGTTTATCCATCATAAATCTCTGCAAAATGTTTGTATCATACTTATTCTAATAGATGAAGATTCCTTGTTCACTTCGGTCAACTTCCAGACCAAGGAAGTACCTCATCAGGCCTAGATCAGTCATTTCAAACTCCTTTTTCATAACTGTATTAAATTTTTCTAGCATCAAATTTTCAGTATATATCATGCCATCAACATAAACACATATAATTGGAATGTTACCTTGCTAATATGTTTTAACATGCATAATGGGTTCGTTACTGCTCCTATTGAACCCATTATTGACGACATATGAATTAATCCTACTCTACCAAGCTCGGGGAGCTTGTTTTAGACCATACAAGGCCTTTTTCATCTTACACACTTTGTTCTTTTGGTAGTTAACAAACTATCCAGGTGATTGGTCTACATATACATCTTCAAGTATGTCATTGAGAAAGGTTGATTTCACACCCATTTGATAAACAATCCATTTATTTTGAGCTACTATGGCAAGTACAACTCTAATGGTGGAGGAAAAGTTTCATATGATAATCCACACCATGTTGTTGAGCACATCCCTTGGAAACCAACCTAGCTTTGTGACTCTCTATCTCTTCTTTTTCATTTAGTTTGGTCTTATTGTCCCATTTGACACCAATGTTGGTTTTGTCTGTTGGGAGATCAATAAGATCCCAAGTTTGATTTCTTTCTATAACATCAATTTCTTCATTCATTGCTTGTACCCACTGTGCATCCTTCACTACTTCTTCAAAAGATGTGGGTTGAAAGTAAAACAGAGCCTACTGAAGTTGCTCATCAATCGTAAGAATCTAATCCTATATCTCTCTCAAACTTTTGGTTTTCTAGTTTTGTGATGGACTATATACTGGAAGTTCTTCTTGTTGTTGTACCTCCAATCTTGGCAATTTGAGTGGTAGACTTGGCATATTTGAACTTTCCTTCTATTGGATGTTTACTGAAGCATTCTAAGGGTCACTCCAACATTTATATTCTAGGAATATAACATCCTTTCTCACCACAACCTTTTTGGTGATGTGGTTATACAACTTATAAGACTTATGTTGTTCACTGTAACCAGTGAAAATGCATCTCTCACTTATTTTATCCAACTTTTTCCGCAATTCTTCAAGTACATGTGCAAATGATACACAACCAAAAAATCTGAGATGTGATACACTAGTCTTAGTGTCACTCCAAACTTCTTTAGGAATCTTGTCTTTGACACTCACAGTAGGAGATGTGTTCATTAAGTAAACTGAACATGCAACAACTTCAACCCAATAATCAACTGACAACTTCTTATATGACAACGTGCTTTGGGCCATGTTCATGGTGGTTTGGTTCTTCTGTTTAGCAACTCCATTCTGTCGTGGAATGTATCTGGTAGTGAACTGTCATTGGATACCATGTTGTTTGAAGAACTCAGTGAAATCATTTGAATCATATTCACATCCACCATTTGACTTGAGCACTTTGATAGATTTTCCAAACTACTTTTCAATCAATGCCTTGAATTATTTAAACTTGGAGAAGGAATCTAATTTGTACTAGAGAAAGTAGACCCATACTTTCCTAATATAGTCATTAACAATATTAGAAAATGAAAGCTACCTCCTATGGATTGGGCTTGCATGGGTCCACATAGGTCTGTATGAACTAACTCGAGGTGTTCTTTGGCTCAGGATTTGGAAGTGGGGAAGCTTTCCCTCTGATTTCCTTAAGATAAAATCTTCACAAGAACTAGAATCCTTAACTCATAATTGATAAACCCCTGACCATGGATTTGTTTTGGATAATATTGAGACTTTTGAAGGGTAGATGATCGTACCTATAATGCCATAAGAAGGTTTCATCTTGTCCGGAGACGGTATGTGCATATGATTGTGATAGGGTAGCACTTCTGAGACTTAGAGGGAATATTCTATTCTTGTTCATTTCTACTTTGGCTAAGAGTATTCTATCGGTGGATTTATCAAAGATAGCACAATAAGTGTCAAAAAACCTAACATCATACTTATTCTGAATTAGTTGACCTGATCAGATTGAATTTCAAATGTGGAACATAGAATACATCATGTATGAACTTATTCTCATTTTGTTTAGTAAGAACAAGAACAAATTCTTTTCCTTGAGTTGAAACTTGAGAACGATCACCTAACTTGATTTCTGTAATGACAGAGGAATCTAAGCTAGAAAACAACAACTTGTTACATGTCCTATGATTGTTGCAGCCACTATCCAACACCATCATCTTAGTGATAATTTATTCAGTTACTTGACATGAGAAGAACATGACTTCTAATGATCCTTCTTCAATGTTAGAGACATGGGCTCTGCCACTATTTTGGTCTTCTTGCTTCTTTTCGCATTTCCATTCATAATAGCCATACTTTTTTCAATATTTGCACTGAATGTTGGACTTATTGGTCCATCTTTTGCCTCTTCCCCTCTAACTTTGAGAGTGATCTAAGTGATTTGTTTGATTTGTCTATTCTTGAGTGGTTACTTCCTCTATATGATGAGAACCTCTGCCTCTTTTACCTCATCGTCTATCTCCTCTGCCTCGACATATGTTGAGAGAAGCTTGAGTGCTGAAACAATTTATCAGTGACTCTTCTTTCGGGTTGAGTCGACCTTCATGGGACACAAGGAAACCCATTAACTCTTATAGGGTGTACTGAGACAGATCTTTAGATTCTTTGGTACAACAACCTTTTGTTTCATAACTTCGCCATAAGTTTGAAATTGAGTCACAATACCTGAAACTCGGGTCAAAAAGTGATCTATGGTTTGGTTTCAGTCTCTTTCATTTTCATATTTCCAAACTGGATTCAAAGAGTTTGGAGTCTTACCTTTTTGACTCAGATAGTTCCTTTGTATGAAATGGACACATCGGCCATTTTGTAGTAATAGAGTCATCAACCATTTTGCAGTAATATTTCTCTATCCATGAGCTTCAAGGGCATTCTTCTAGTTGCTAGACACAGCGACCACGTCGGTTGAATCTGGTTATATGAACTCGTTTTAACCATGTCCAAATATTTATTGAGTTGGAGAAATGTGTGCATCTTGATTGACCAAAATTCATAGTTAGTTTCAGTCAGCATAGCTAGTTTCAGTTGGGGTGTTGCAGGTCTCTTGCAGCATTCTGTGACACTGGGGACATTGTCACAGTTCCCAAAAAGGCAGGGTGCAATTTTACGTCAATTCTTTAGTCTGTGAAAATGCCATGAGCTTATCTTTATTGTTGATTCCCTCCATCCAACTCGCAAGGAGCAGAGTCAACAACACCCTTTGGATGGATGGAATCAACAATCGAGATAAGGATACGCCGATGTACTTTCGCTCGTCTCGCCAAACAATATTCAGTGGATTCGATCTTGGATCTATGTGCTTTCCTATAAAGCAAACCTGAATCCACCTGAGTGGTTAATTCTCACAATCAAGTTGGAATTTCAGTTAGGGTTAATTCTAAATGCATTTCATGGACACTCCACTGACAATCCTTAATTCGATTGCATATTCTCTCAACTTGCAGACGTGAATGCTTGGGCTTGCCTCTTGATCTCCTTCTACATAAACGGGCGTTGGCCTCCGCTGCGAGAATTTTTTCCCTCTTGTTGCCAGAACTGTTTCCTATAGCCTCGCAGAAACCGTACCATGTGGCTTCTTATATGAAGGGCTATGGATGGCTCCTGATCTTTGTTGGATAATTAATTGTATCGAGATTTGACGGCGTGGAGATCCATCCGGTTATCGTCAAATGAAAGGAATGTTATTGGTCACCTAACCCGTTAAAGACCATCCATCCACCATTTGATCCCACCGATTAAATGCATGTTGAACATTTGAAATTTGAAATGCATGCATTCAATCTTATTTATTCATTTCCACCGAGTTTGTTTTAATTGATAGGTTTTGTGTATGTGGGAGCTTAGCATTGATAAATGGTTTTAGCGACACCGAACACATAGTGTATAGAAATTGTTTTAGGGAGAATATTATGCTTAGTGGACACGTGAAACTGGAGCAGAAGTTTGGAGCAGGTACAAAGCTTAAAATGTTACAGGTTTGTGAGTGCTCTGACTTCTGAGTTATAAGCGATGTGAACTATGGGAACACTTTGGAGTTGTGGACATGGGTTGTGAAGCCTAAAAGAATACGTGACAAAGTTTGGATTGTTAGGTGATGGTGGGTTGTTTTAGCTAGACGAAATGCTATCTATTGTTAAATAGATTATGGATTTTTTTGTCAAATGGATGTAGCTTGGGTGGTTGGGAGGAATGAATGTTACCCTCCCCACCCAGGTTCTACTCTTGTAAGTGACATGATGCTCTTGTGGAGCCCTTTGTAATAAATGTTGTGAATGATGAGTTGACCTTACCTTGATCTACTCTTGTAAGTGACATGATGCTCTTGTGGAGCCCTTTGTAATAAATGTTGTGAATGATGAGTTGACCTTACCTTGATTCAGTTTGAATATCAGGTATTGGAATTTTTTGTGGAGTAGCCCTCTAACAAATGACGAACCACATTTAAAAAAAAAAAAATTTATGGATTTTGAATTGGGAAAAGGTAGAATTTGGATTGAGAGAATGCTAAGTTGAGCTTAGTTATTATGTTATTTTTTAAACTTTAATTCCTCAACAATTACTCCTATTTTTACAGTGAAAGTAAGGGATTTTTTTTTAATTTATAAATTGTAGTTTATTTATTTTAAAATATAAATGATTAAATTAAATATTGTTTAATTAAATAACATTTTGTGAGTAAATTATGTTAAATAATATATAGATGTTAAATTCAATGATTTCTTGTTTTTTTTTTTTAAATTTAAGAATGAAATGTGTTAACTTATTTTTTTTACTTTATTTTAAATGTTTTAATGAGTTATTTTTTCATAATTAAATTATTATTTTGATTCTTTTCAATTAATTTAACATAAAAGTTATAAATTATAAAATATATAAAATTTCTTTTAAAGATAATAAAATCATTTAAAATTTATATATATATATATATATATATATATATATATATAATTTCCATAATAATAAAATCATATATATAATTTACATAATAGCCAATATTATTATTTTTAAAATAATTTACATAATAGCCAATATTATTATTTTTAAAATAATTTACATAATAGCAAATATTATTATTATTTTCTTAAAAATGTCTTTGCTAAATCTATTCTAAAATTATTTTGATAAATATATCTATTTAAAAAAACTATATATAAATACAAATATTATTACATATTAAATTTACATTAAAATTATATTTATAAATTAATATTTAAATTAAAATTAACATAGTATTATTATTATCATTTTAAATAAAAATTTAATAATTTTAAGTTTTGTTTAAGAAAAGAAATCTAAAAATTTAGTTTACACAATTGCCTATTTACTCAACAAAACATAAAGTATAGGATAAAAAATAAATATTACTAACATATAAAGGTATAAGTATGGGCCAATCATATACATGTATTGAAATCACAAAGCCAAAATATTCATGATTTCAATTTTCCACAAATGGATTAGGGAGCTTGCACTATGTTCCATACCAAATTAGGAACACCCACTACCAAAAAAACCCTTGACGATCGCCATAAAAGAACTTAGATAGAAATACCTCTCTTCCCAAACAAGTAACAATTTGAAGATTAATAATGACAACCCCACCAACAATCCTCAATTTACCTGCCCCTTTGATTTGTCGTCCCCAAACCGCTTTTCGCACCTCAAATCTCATGGTGATGGGTTTAAGAAAGACCCACATGTTATCCCAAGCCAAGAGATCTGATTACTGCGCCACAAATGTTCCAATCGAGCAAGGGAGAAGCATAGTTTGGATAGACCTCGCCTATAAAGATTGGAAAGCAAAGGATTTGAAAGATTATAAAATGAGTCCCCTCTAACGAAGGGATCCTTGCCCCATTGCCAATTCTCCAAGAAATCCTAGGAAGAATTCACATTTTGTAAAATAAAACGGTATTTCAAATTCCCAATTGTCAATAATAAAGTGATTTATCCTTTTAGGAGAAATTCACAGTTTTTAAAGGAAGAATGATGTTTCAATAATTGATTGATTGTTATTTCATGATGCTTAGGCATGGAAATCTATGTGTAAGGGAGGAGGTTGTTATGATAGAAAGTGAAATTTCAACAAATTATTCATTGATTGTTATTTCATGGTGCTTATGCATCAAATCTATGTTTATAGACAAAGGTTGTTATTTCCCTTGCTTAAGAAATGCCATGGCGTGGCTATTTTTTACCTACCATGAATATGATGAAAGCCTCAAGACCTATCCATAGTATGTGAAACATATTGATAGTACCTAATTAAATCTACCATGAACAAATCTTGAACACACTAAGAAACGCCCTCACTAGGGGATGCTTATCATAGAAATTGGGCATATGTGCCATTAAGATGTTTCGCCCATCATGCACAAATCTTGAGCCCTTGACCATAGTTGCAATAGGGAAACAATATAGCCTATTTTCCCTTAATATCTAGCCTAAGCGACCTATTTCTTAGTAGCTTAAAAACAAGGGCCTTAATCCGTGATTAAACGTCATGGAGCTTAAGCACCATGAGCAAATCCTAGACATAATAAGACAAACTCTCACTATGGTGTCTTTTCCCTAAGAGTTGGAAATAAGTACCATTAAGATGTTTCATACATACTCGATGGATCTCATGGCCTTGAACTAAGTTGTAGTATGGAAACAATAGCCTTAGACTATTAACATTTTTAAGGGGAGGGAACATAACTTCTCAAAATGAAATTTGTAGATCAATAAATAAATTGTTGAAATTGCAATTTTTTAATGTCAAAATTGTAATTAATAAATGGTTGAAATTGTGCTTTTTCCTTAAAAAATGAAAATTTGTCCTCAATAATTTGATTCTTGAAATTGAGTTTTTGTAAATAAATGTTCCTATAATTTGAGGTTGTGGTCTCAATAAATTTATTATTTAAAGTGTGAATTTGAAATTACAAATTTTTATTGCTAAAATTGCAATTTCTAATTCTTTAAATTGCAAAATCAGGGGATTGTCAAAATTCCTATCTATCAATTGTTGAAATTACAATTTATGAAAAATTCATAAAATCTAGTTACTTAGAGAATATTCAAAAAGTTGATGGGATGTATAACTTAAGGATCCCAAATTTGTGTGTTATATGAGTGCTCGAGAATATGTTTCAAATAAAATCACTCCTAATGTGATGAATATTTAATAATCTTATTGTTCATCTAATATTAAATCTCCTAAAATTGTCATCTTCTTAGCATCTCATTACTTCACTTACCCAAGTTGTTTAGTTTAGATTTTCTTTTCTAAAATACATAAACATTGCTTCAATAAAATCCTAAATTAAATATTAAATTAAAAATGGATAACATAAGATAGATAGCTTACATGTAAATTTACAAATCATTTCAAAATGTTTCAAATAAATTAGTGGCCTCTCCCATAAACCACTATTAATGTAATGAAGATTTAATGAATTTTTTCATCTAAGAATGAACTATAGTGATCAAAAGTTAGACAAACAAATGAATCTACTAAAAATAATGTTATTTTAACATGTGATTACTTAGCTTATCCACTTGCAAATAGAGAATGTTATATTAACATGTGATTATTTAGCTCATACATTTGCAAATAAATAATGTTATATTAACATGTGATTATTTAGCTCATACATTTGCAAATAAAGAATGTTATATTAACATGCCATTACTCTAGTTTTTAGAAGAAATATTTTTTTAAATTATAATGTTATTGGGATAAAAATAAAGTCAATTGAAATATGTATATGTTAGAATAAAATGTTTTTTAAAATGTTAATGTTATTGAGATAAACTATAATGTTTTTTTAGCTATTTAAAAGCTTACAAATTTATTTTTTTGTCTATTTATTTTGAACCTAACAAAATAAAACATAATAATTTACTGAACTTTTCTATTTTTTAATAATAATTTTTTACTTGACAATGTAATAAATACAATTGTAAAATTGTAAAATTTATTTTTAGTTAAACTATATTTTTATATTTACAAATACAAAATTTCTTTTAAATACCTCTATTCATAAATACAAAATTATTTACTGAAATATATTTTAATTATCGTTCATTATTACTTTAAACATCAAACCTGAATACCAGAAAAGAAGCCCTGACTGATATTTATTTTATCCTCTGTGATGATCTAAAACCCAGGCGGTGTTATTCTTGAACAATATTGTTTGGAACAAGTTGGGCGTTAATGTTTGAAAATTTCAAATTTGATTTCAAATTCAAGTAAGTAGAGACTCGAGAGTTAATTAATGAAAAGTGGGACTTGTCAGACACCGTGCAGCAATCTTAAAATGCTTGCCCACAGGTGATGGTCCCGACTCCCGAGGGACAAGTGGCCGCGTTGTCTGAATTTCTGAAATATGGTTCGCCGAAGAAAGATTGCCGAGGAGAAGACTAACGGCGCTGGCCGAAGACGGAAGAGAAGGGGTAACAGAGAGCTAGGTAGGGCCCGAAGACACATCAATAGCCAAAGCGAATCTGCAATCTAGAAAGCTCGGGGCACTCCACCCTACTCATTAATTGCATTGTTCTTAGAATAGAAATAGTTTCACATTATTAATTTCGTTGCTCAATCTGCATACGTTTGGTTTTCTTGAGCGTTTCCTTTTCTTGCTCTGAGTATGCAAATAATTGAATCGTATGTTCACTAGTAAAAGGTAGGTGAATCAGTGAGGAAGCTGAATCACTTCGCTTTCCAAACTCCATTTCCATCTATAAAGAACTTGTGATCGTTCATCAACGCAGCAAACATGAGATCATATGTCCCTCATCTCTCTCACAGGATGAACACCAACAGCATCCCGCCCCGTGAGGACGAGGAGGATGAAGAGCAATGTCGCACCCTGTCCTTTGAGGATGAAGACGAGACGCTGATGACAGATGATCAGGATCTCAGACCTCAGACGCCAGCTCCCTTCGCCTATATCTCAACACCCCTGGACCTTGAGAGCGCAGTTACCTCTTTCTTAGATGACATATTGGAAGACTCCGAGTTTCTGAAGAATCTAGGTCAATTGAAATCAGCCATTAAAGGTAAAACCTGGATCCTAAATTCGGCATTGGGATTCTCATTGGTGGTCAGGCTCATAGCAGAATGCCCCGTGTCTTCTCATCATGTGTCCAAATGGGTGGAATTCTCTGTGGGCATCCTCGCTCATGCCAACGACATCGACAACAAAAACCCTAATCTCTTTATTAATTACCTTCGCCCAGCGCTTGCAGTCATTGATAGAGTATGCGTTGATGATATTAAGGATATGGAGTTTCATTTGGGTTTGGGCAATTTAATCAACTCGTTCATGGAACTTGATCAGGACAGTTGGGAGATAATTATCAATCATGGTGATGGGATAAAAGCGTTATCTTGTTACATAATCTACCCCATGAACAGGCTCTTTTCCAGGATCAGCGAAGACAATTTCGATAAATTGTTCACCCTGGTCATGAGACTCTGGGCCACAGAGGATGGATTGAGAAAGCCTAGACTCTCACAGGCAGTGGCTTCATTAGTGTGGCCGTTGCAGTGCGGGAAGAAGTCTATGACACAGTACCTGGATTTATTGAAAACAATATCCTCCGTACTCCATAAAGATCTTGATAGCTTCATTGAATGTTCATTAGAACTGATGACCCGTGCAGGGCTTGTGAGTCGAGTCTTTGAGGTATTGAAGTACGCGATGCTCCCAGAAGAGGAAAAACGGAACAATTTCGATGGATGGGTTGCCAAGCACCAAGAATTTCTTGTGATTAGGAGGTGCTTTGAGATTCTTTCGAACCTGAGTTCGGTTACCATTGGGCGTCTGAGATTGTGAAAGTCATTAAACGCAGTGCGTATGCAGCTTTGGAGGATTTCTACGACGCTATCTCCCGAACACCTATCCCTGCCCATGGGGATACTCATTTAATACCGGCATAAGCTACTCTTGTCAACCTTTTGGAATATTCTCGTTATACCTATCTGTTTGAGAGAGCAGAAGGCTATCAGGATTTCTGCCGTTTAGATTTTGAGCATGGCTTTAACCAGAGAGTGAGTGCATTAGCAAGACACTTTTTCGCCTCCGTTGATAGACTCCGAAGAGAAGAACTACCTCGCCCACCACAGATATATTGATTTTTTTTGTTTTTAATCAATAAAACTCATTACGCTTACTCTGAAATTTGTTCAAACGCTTTCAAATCAAACACAAAATTGAATTGATGAAAAGTCTCAAATTTAATTGATGAAGGCTGAAACATGGATCACAACTAGCAAATTCTAACATATAAGGATGGAAAGAAGTTTAACTTTCAATCATTTTTGGGAAAGTATATATACTTTTTAAATTCAAAGTATTATAAAGTTGTTTCTTCATCATCATCAGTTTTGTGATTGTAAACGCAATTCTGAAATGTTTCTGAGGATCTGAAAGTTTAATATGCATCTCAATTTATTATATAGAATTATTTTGTAAAATACATAAATTAAAAAAATTATTTATATATATAAAACAATGGTGTATATTAAAATGAGGAATGAGGTGTGGAATAACTCTAAAGAATGGTGTTTTATGAATTGAAAAGATTTGTTATCTGAAATTAAGAATGTTTGAGATGAAAATCTCTTTCTTAGATTGCTACACATATATTCACATTAAATCCTAGTTTCAAAATTTTGTCACAATACCAAACCAAGTAATGAAGGTCCAAATCAAACCAAATAACACTTAATCAAAGTTGATATATATATATATATATATATATATATATATATGTTAACCAACATTGCATGATGGAAGTTAGGTGACATGTTAACAAGGCACTTAAAAATTTTCAAATTTTTTTTACATGTGTAATTAATACTTAATATAATGATTAGAGATTTTCATAAAATTGATCAATTTCATTAATAAAATAAAGATATGAATATGAGTACAAGTTAATGATGGTTTCTTTCAATACATTAAATGTAATATACTCTAGCATGTTGATGAGGAATAGATGGTGGAAATCATGACATTGGAAGTTAAGTCATTTGCATTCACTATAGGCTAGAGAAGTGGTTATTTGACCTACTACATTAACATTGTTCCAATGGATCCACTTGACTTGCACAAATAATTGGGTGATCACTTTGTGTTCCAAGTGGTTTTTTATTGTTTACTTTTATGACCATGTGGATTATCAACATCATGTGTTTGAAGAGGTTCCCTAAGTGAGGGAATTTTATAGCCCCTTCGTTCCTAGACTTTGTTCCTAACATTGTGTCCATTACTAAAACATTAGTTTTGGTTTGTCTTCCCGATTTTCCATTACATTTTTTATATGTATTAGTTTTTTATGATCTTGGGAATAATTTTGGCACTCGCATAAGATCATATCTTGAAATAGATGTAGCAAGTTTGCGCATATATGTATGCATGTGTTGAGATAGACGTCAATAAGGACTAACGGCCCTTGAGACAAAAAAAAATGATTCTCAAACGGAAAAATTTAGATACGTACATAGGTATTGGATTATGGGAACACAATATTTAAGTGTGGTATTTATTATCTTTGATACATTCAGAAGCTTTTTGTCCCCATGCTCAAGCTAATCATGCCAAGAAAAAAAGGGACCAATTCCAAAATTAAAGAGATGGAATTTTTCAAATGAATGAAGTTTGGATATGAACATTGATGAGAATGAGGTAAATCACAAATCATGAGAATGAGTGGTGTATAGGAAAGTGTTCCTATGTCTAGGAGTTAAGAGGCCATCAACATACTAGGGTTGAAAGATAGATGTATAATGTTCTACAAGTAAATATAAGCAAGATTCATAGATAAGTAAGGTCCATACCTGATTCACAAAAGGTTGGTACAAGATTTCTATAGCCCTTCTCTTGCTCCTCTTCTCTAAGAGATCTACAAAACAAGTTACACCTTCATCAAACCAAATAGACTATATGAAAGGAGATTATGTTCAGTAAAACATGAAACCCTAAAGATCTACAAAACATGTTACACCTTCATCAAACCAAATAGACTATATGAAAGGAGATTATGTTCAGTAAAACATGAAACCCTAAATTGATAAACATCATCATATAATCATAACAGAGTTTCAATCTTACATTGAACAATGATTTGGGAAGAAGATGGACATCACATCTTTATTAAAAGTGTAATAAGTACAAAGTTCAGCTTATCCTCTTGTTAGGCACCTCTCGAAACCTTGATCTCGTTCTTATGTTTCCCTTTTCCAAGGATCTCAGCCTAAAAACTCTGCAACATAAGGAGATAGCATCTAGGGAAAAGGTAGGGGGGATGAGAGCCCCAATTCCACCAGCATAACAAAGCAAAGGTCTAGTCCCCTCCATAGACTTGTCTCCCTCTCTTATATACTTTCTTGAAGAGTAGGGGTTGAATAGAGATCAATTACAACTTCCCAATCATTTCCAAAACCATCCAAAGTGACCCTAATTTGAGAATTAATCATATTTTATATTTTTTTGGCCATTACAGCTGAAAATCAAGGGTCTAGTGAAGTAGAGTTGTGAATACAAAAGTATAACCATGGGTTCCCTTAAGCAAAGTCATGGTTATGTTAGAAACATTCATTTTTAGCATACGTCTAAGAATTGTGAGGCTTTGGTGACTTCTGGAAAGTTTTTCCTTACTCAGATACCTTTCCAATGGTCTAGAGAAGAGGTCAAACGAAATTACAAAAGTATAGATATGGCTCCTCCAATATAGGTGTTTTTTCAGTGACTTTCATGAAGTGTCGTCATGGAAGTGTCCACATACGACAAAATCATGGGAAAGTGGTCACAAGAAAAGATGTGTCATTTTAGGTTATAACATATGCCCCTAATGTATGGGTTTAGAGGAAAGACAATAGCTAAAATACATTATAAAAGGAAAAAGCTTAGTCATGGAGAGAGTAGAGAATCCAAGATCGAAAGGCTCGAGCAGAGGTACCTGAAAGAGAGATAAATGTCAGACAAAACTAATCTATGAGACATACGGGTCCACATACAAGTCATCTCCCTAAATATACACGCGGATCCAACATCTATATAACTGATGTAACTATCATGGTCGCACACTATCCAAAAAGGAGCCATATAAAATCTAAAGGAGTCATGGCCACAAGTGAACAAGGTGGATCCATGCTCAATAATTGATCATAGCCACAAGAATACAAGGTGGATCTATGTCTCATCAAATGTCATATGAAGTGTGACAAGGTCTTCCGCAACTTGAGCAATAGAAAAAGATGATGATGTTAATATCATCCCAAGTTCTTCAATCCAAACTGCCCAAAGGTACAAATCCTAACCATGCGAATAAAGGAGCTGAATTCGAACATGGAGGAAACCATTTGATCACTCGTCATTGATGAGGACTGTTAACAAACGTGAGGTAAACCACCATTAATAAAATGGTCCCCAAGGTACCTAGTACATTCTAAAAAGTGTGAATACAAGGTCTTGCAGTTGACTGCCTAAAGAATCCATCAAGTAGGAGACATTAAGGTATTCCCACTACCCAATAGCGAGGAAAATTGTCACTGATGACTGCAATCCCCAAGGTACTTTCATGAACTCTAAATCTCATTCTCAGAGAAAGATGTGTCGAGTTCTATAGGAAGATATTCATTGGAAGAAAGGCATCAAGGCATCCTTCATCATCCAACACGAGGTAGTTCAGAGACTGATTGGATCTAGAATTGGAAAAGAGTTTTGAAGCAAGGACTGTCAAAGACTAAATGTAATGAATAGATACCAGAGAATGGGCGATACAAAAGGTCTAGGAAAATGTAGAATTGTCTCCAAAGGTTTATCCTTTAAAAATGACTTAGGAAGCTTTTGACATGAAAGGATCAATGATGTAAATCTACAATGTAGGAGACATTGGGAGATTCCCCATATAATTGGAAAAGGAGACAACTAGAGGAGTAAAAACTTTGAATCGGGGTAAGTTAAAAAACTAGGACCCAACTGCTGATAGACTAAAAAATGGTGCTTTGTTCAAGGATACAAGACGTGCTACCATGATGTAAAAAACATGTGAATGAACTTCCCTTTCTGTTCTTTCTTGTAAAGGTTTAACGATCCCAAGAAAGCAAACTCGGGACCTTCTTAATTGTTGGAAATATTGAAGAAGAGATAGAAGAATGCTTGATAAAGAACTGATTAGTCCATTTTACGAGCTCGAATCAGTGGATGCTCGATGGTGTTTTCATAGTTTTGAGAGTCTAAAAACTCCGAAGAAGGATCCATGGGGGTGATTTTTCATAAATTTAGTCTCATAAGTCTGAAAAAGTGTAAAACAATCCAAAGCAGAACTCTCTTATCCCAGTAGAACTAAGGTATGCCTTTTTAGTAGTTAGTCCGCAAGGTCTGAAAAAAAGGGGTAAACTATCACAAGATCGACGCTCCTTCATAAGCGAGTAGGATGCTCTAGAGTTTCAATGAATGTGAAGGAAATCAAGATCGCTCGAAAGTTCCATTTATTTACGATAGTGGTATAGACAACAATAAAATCGATGATTTTGTACTAAAGTTTAACCGAGCATGACAAATGACATAAAGAATGCTCAAAACCTTTTACATGTTTAGGTTGAGAGCACGAAAAAGAGAAAAGTAAGCTCGAAAAGGTTCATTTTCTATAAGTTTAGTCCTCTAGGCCCGGAAAAGAGATAAATCTATACCTGGAGATACTCTTCTAGATTTCGAAGAAAATAGAGTATTTCTTTTTTCTAAGTCACATGGTCGAAAAAAGGGGTAAACTTATACCTATGTGTATGTTCCTTCACATCCTTTAATGAGTTTGAAGGGACAAGCGAACTCAATGATCTAGTCGCATTTAAGGAATCAAACCAGGGATTTGAATATAACTCCATATCTTTCTCATAGAGTTTTAACGAGTCGAAAAAACTCAACTCGCGGCCTCCTTACTGTTTTTAAACGAGCTCGAAGGAGAGAAGAAAGAATGCTCTAAATGCAAGAAGATGAGTGTCATAGGTAGGTGAAACTAGTTCCAAGCGCGAGGAACATACCTAAGCATAGTGCAAGGAACATGAGCAAGATAAATACACTCGGGGAACATCTCCTCAAGGTAAAAGGTGTCAAGTTGCAAATGAAAAAAGATACAAAGTTGAGCAACGATGAGAGCATAGATGAGGGCATATACAACGAGTGAAAAGCATGGAAGCCGACATAAGGCTCAAAAGTGAGAGAATGGTACATGCTAATGCAGTTACATATTGAATAACAAGGCAAGGCTAGTAAACAGTTGTTAATCCAAATAAAAATCATGTCTCCAAGAAACAACAACATCAGTATATATTCAGAAGAAAATAGCCGATGTAGGTCACTTTAGGAAAAACACATGCAACTTTGCTATATTCTATAGAAAGTATAGTCAAGGAAGAATCGAAAGAAGAAGATTTTATAGTGAGAAGACCCGAGGGTTTATAATCAATAAGATTATATGGTGACAAGGCCCAAGGGTTTTGGATATGAACATTGATAAAAATGAGGTAAATCATAAATCATGAGAATGAGGTAAATTGGAAATCAAATACAAGCATTTATAAGAATGAGTTAATCGAGTAATTGCATGTGTCAATTGGGGAATCCACTCCATTTTTAGGGATAGTGTTGAAAAAATGGATCCATGGCTTTCCTCCTTAAAAAAGTTCATGGACTTTCATTTTCTCTCACATTCGGACTTAGAGTTATTGTAGTCTCTCACCTTCTAACTTATAGTTGGTTAATATGTCTCATTCTTGGGTGATAATAAGTTAAAAAGACAAGGATGGAAAAAACATAAAGATTGAGGATTATTTCCTAAAGGAAAAGAAATGGCATGTTCATTAATGATAGAATTTTAATCTTGTAAGTGCAATATGATCATGTATTCTTGTAAGTGAAATATGCACATATAATTTACTTTATTTGTCGGTGTGTGCAAGCTAATGAAGGTCTCTTTTGACATGTTAGATGCAATAGAAAACCGAAAAAGGCATCTCTCAACTTACACAGATATTTTGAGACAATATGTATATATAGTAGGTCTAGTAGTTTCTCACATTGTCACAATGCCTTAAGACAATGTCGCAGCTTCTGTATGAAGCACAACGCGACATGCAAAAAGCATACGATGCAAGAGAAGGTGTCGTAGGTCTCTTGAAGTCATTTTGTGATGGAGGGGACGTGGTCGAGGTGTCGCAAGTCTTTTGTAGGTGTTATGCAACACTAAGACATTGTCACAGTTCCTAGAAGGGAAGGGTATGACACTGTCACAAGAGAGGTAAAAAAAAAATTACGTCGATTCTTTATTCTGTGAAGCCCACGCTGGTGTACTTGTGGATCTGATATTGGATCTATGTGCTTTCCACTCTGTGAAAAGGCTTACCAAAAACATCAAATTGACCCTAATACCATGATAAATTTTACAAAATAGAGAAACATAAATGATAGAACACATGTGGGTAGATTAATTGCCTTCTTAGTGTTACTTGACAACATTTGTAGGTAAGGAAATACAATGTAGTGGTTGATGAAATCAAACCATCATAAATTCTCACTAACCTGAAGTGGTGTTGGCAGGAAACACCCTTCGAAGCATTTTTTAACACAAGTAATTTGAAGATTGATAATTTTCAAACAATATTGGTTCTTTTTGTTTGGATCAAAAAACTCATCATGGATATCTTAGGAGGGCCCTAAGAATCTTTGATTCTTAAGGCACTCCTGACAGAAACTTACTTGACTAATTGATTCGGATTGGTTGAACATCAGTAATAGCAAAATTCGACTCTTATGATCTTAATTCTTCATTTCTGTCAATCATCAGGAGGACTATAGTTATAGAAGATTAGTAGCTCCTATTTTTCCACTCTTCACTCATGTTTGATTAAAATCAAATGAATTTATTAATTATTAATTCAAACTAGTTACTGCATGAGGTGATAACTGTTATTGTCTGATTGATATGGAAAATTTGGTAAAGCTTCATCACTTCTGAATTATTTATCTTATCTTAGTTGTCATAAGTTTGAAGGTGTAGCTAGGATTTTACCCCTAGCTTGTGCGAATGAGCACCTACTAAGGAGAAGTGACTCCTTAGTAGCAGTTTAGTAAGATGTAAATAAAAATGCTAAACAGAAAAACGAACTACTCTAAATATATGCATGAAACAAAACAACAAAATGTAAAGAATGGTTTTTATATTGATATTACCTCCAGTGTGAAGGTTGGTGAAGCTCTTTGCAGTGATCCAAGACGGTTGCTCCAAGCTCCAGCCTCCTCCTTCTCCTTCTCCGATGGTGGAAATGGGCCAAAAGGGGCTCTCAATGGTGAAAGTAGCTCAAAGGTGAGCTAGGGTTTCCAGAGCTGTTTTGGCAGAGTAAGGATGCTTATGATTGTGGATGTGAAATGAGGGGTCTCCATCACTTATTTATAGTTTTTTAGTGGTGGAGTGATGGCCCATGGTTTTGGAAACCATATGGTTTAGGGCAGCTGTTTAGGGTTTTTTCCTCCTTTTCCTCATTATTTTATAATTTTCTTCCCTTTTGGGGATTTTTGCTATTTTAGAGGAATTTTGGATATTTTTGGAGGAAAAAGGGGGTTTTTTGGCCTTTTGGAGGCATTTTAGGCCTTTTGGAGGCTTTTTAGTGGGATTTTTAGGTTTTTCAAGGAAATATGGTGGGAAAATGGACAAATGAGCCATGTAATGGGGTAGATGAGGTAGTGAACACTTTTTGGGTGTTAACAGATTGCCCCCTGATGTGCGAGGGCAGGAGCTCATCGTATGGCCGATGGACATCATAAGTCATATATGGTTTTCCTCGGGTGTGGAGAAGAGAAGAAACAAACTGAAGCCCGGAACAACGATCCCGAACCAACTACAAGAACTAAAAGTACATAACCTCAATAATGGATGAGGAATCATCTGATCATATGGACGAGGCGGGCATTCCCATGCTCGTATCAGGATATAACATAATAATAACAATGGGGTCCTGACATATACATGGCCTCAAATACTGAATAAGGAAGAATCTCAATATATGGACGAGGCGGGCATACCCATGCTCGTATCAAGATACATAAACATAACTGTGAGACCCGAAAAGAGGGACCTGTAGGATGCCATACTGCTCGACTGGAACATACTGCTGGGTTGATCATGACTGAGCTGAAAAACGGATACACTGGAATGACAGCAGTGCTACTGAATGTGGTACCTAAGGAACTGATGAGCTGCTAGATCAGAGTGACAAGGGTCACACTCGCAATGGTACACTGAACTAGAACTGAACTGGGTACTCAAGGAAGCACAGAATAGGGTGGTTTCTGAATACAATCACCAACGCAGCCCGGACATCCACGGGAACATATAACTGGGCGTTCCAAAGTGACTCACCAATGTGCTAGAGTCGGGGGAAATCCGGGGTCTTCGACAAATAATGGAAGGGATATAAATCCTGCGCGATTCTCAACGATGCGATCAAGGTGCTGAAGTCGATCATGTGAGAAACAACCATTCGGAGAGGCAATGACGACTCCTCCCAAAACGGTCCGTGGGCACTCACCACAGATGGTGATGGGTCCAAGGCGCAGGGGCCTCTGGGTCTATCCTCTGGAATAGAGGGGCTGTCGTTGACAGAGGGAGACCTGCAACTATCAAGGCAATGCTGTTTCCTTGACAGGAGCGCGAGGTGGAAAACCAAAATGTGATAGTACTGATGGCAGGATTGATAAACTGGGGGGAATAACTGGGCAAGTAGAGTGGGGGACTCAAACTTCCTTTGTTCAGAGTATGATGGCGGGGAGGATCGGGCAGCATATGAAACTGACTTGGCGGTAAGGAGGTCATAGCTGTATTGGATCTGGGAGAGTAACTGGGCTGAGGGAGACTCAAGTTGTGGTAAAATGGCAGGAGACTGCAGAATACTCTGAACAAAGGCGACCTGATTGGGGGTGCTGCCGAGAGGATCGATCATAGCGCCAAGAGGCACGGGTGGAATTCTTCATGGGTTAGGGAACTAGAAGAAGTGTGTATATAAAATGGTACTGTCATGTGGATTTATACGACCCCAGGACAGTTCATGCTCGTGGTTGCTTTCAATTTTAAGGAGTCTGAAAGCAATAAGAAGACTCGGAAGTAATGAAATGGTACTGTCGCGCGGATTTTTCGAGCCCAGGATAGTTCATGCTCGTGGTTGCTTTCAATTTTAAGGAGTCTGAAAGCAATAAGAAGACTCTGAAGTGATATAATGGTACTGTCGTGTGGATTTTACGAGCCCAGGACAGTTCATGCTCGTGGTTGCTTTCAATTTTAAGGAGTCTGAAAGCAATAAGAAGACTCTGAAGTGATAGAATGGTACTGTCGTGCGGATTTTACGAGCCCAGGACAGTTCATGCTCGTGGTTGCTTTCAATTTTAAGGAGTCTGAAAGCAATAAGAAGACTCTGAAGTAATGGAATGGTACTGTCGTGTGGTTTTTATGAGCCTAGGACAGTTCATGCTCATGGTTGCTTTCAATTTTAAGGAGTTTGAAAGCAATAAGAAGACTCTGAAGTGAGGGATAAAAGTATACCGAACAGAATGAATGGCCAGGCAAGGAGGAAGTGTGCAATCAAGGAACATTTATGATTACCAGGAACAAGGGTGAGGGGAAACACTGGTGGGCCTCCTTGCGGGGTGAATGAATGGCGGCAAAATAACGAAACATTTGCAGTATGACGAGAGTGGAGGGCTCATGTAAAAAGTGTGGAACAATCTGATGGCGGCTGATGTGGCATGCCAATCGAGGCAGCAAGGTGTCGGGACACAATGTTGAAATTGTATCATGTGAGAGCGAGAAATGATCTCAAGAATCATCACGAGCTCGGAAAAATGAATCCGGCGAATAAAAGGAGAACGACCGAAGGAGCATGCAAACCGAGGCGACGAATGGTGTCTAAAAACTGTGCAAAAAAGGACGTAGAAAAAACAATGCAATGAGGTGACCATTGGGACGGTCTCGTTGTGCTGATTCCAATGGTGGAAACGGTGCGGAAAACGGACTGCGTATGGGTTCAAAATGGCCAAAACAAGAAAAAATTCAACGGACTATAAATAGTAAGTGGGCCCAACATGACAAGTGTCATTTGTACTATTTGACTTTGACTAGTGATCGGAGTGGACCAGAGCTGAGGTGGCATTTTTGGACGATCCGACCGGCCGATTTCAGATTCGGGAGATATAGGGTTTCCGTCAAACTCATACCTGCTTTGTCATTGGGTATGGGGGGGTAGTGGGTCCCAGGGTACCCTTTGCACGGTCCACGTGGGGTGGATCGCGGGTTAGCGGGTCGGAACCGCGGTCCTTGACTGCAGGTTTAGGCTCGACAGCCGCGGTTAGGGACCGCGACTGTAGGCTCGACAGCCGCGGTTAGGAACCGCGACTGTAGGCCCGACAGCCGCGGTTAGGGACCGCAACTATAGGCCCGACAGCCGCGGTTAGGGACCGCGACTGTAGGCCTAACAGCCGCTGTCGAAAACCGCGGCAGGGAACCCTAAAGCCCCGGTTTTGGACCGAGCTATTCGGGTTTTTGGTTGGGGAAAGGGTGATTACTATTTGTTTGACATGAGTCTGATGAGTCTACTTTGTGTGATTGACAGGATGCCGCAGGTGCTATGGAGAGAGCGGGAGATACCAGATGAGATTATGGCCATCCTCCGAGAGGACAACCGGGTACGATTGATGCTGGGGCTATTCAGACTACTAAAATTCACCCAGGTACCTATGATGCGCTCAGCAGCATTGCTGCTGAACCGACTGGTTGGTTTCTGGAAGCGAGACACACAGGCTTTCAGAGTGCAGGGTGAGAGGGTGGACCTCACCCTGACAGATGTATACTTCCTGACGGGGTTGCCCTGCCTGGGTAGGGTGGCAGACATATAGCCGCGGGTATCCGTGGACATAGATATGGATGACATGCTGGAGCGGTTCTGTGATCCAGAGGCTCGGGTGCATAGAAATGCACTTCTGGTGAGAGATCTACAGGAGCCAGCAGTGCGGGCCATGGCAGCATGCGTGGTGCCCGTCTTGGGATCCCAGTCACTGGAGAAGGTGTCTCGGGGTCAGATGCATCTAGTGGAGCGCGTACTGGCCGGTGTTTATTATGCGTGGGGCCAGATGTTCCTGACCTGCGTGCAGCGGCAGCTGACAGCAGCGAAGGAATCTGGCAAGGGGTTTTGCTATGGTTCCTTTTTATGTGCATTCTTTATGGAGAGGGTACCCACACTGCGGCCGAGGGTGCCGGTCATAGTAGGAGGCTTGAGGGAACCGCGGATGGTGCGGTGGGGCGAGATGATGCGTCGCCGTGGTGGCGGCGATGTTGGCAGGTACTTCACACAGGAGTTATACCTACAGTGGCTCCAGCTATCGTTGATGCTTGATGATTATCCATATAGAGATATGGATTATACCGGCGATCCAGAGGCACCACAGCCACCGGGACAGGCATGGGGACCAGATGGTATGTATGGTTTGATTGCATTGTTAAATTTGATATATGATAGTTGATTGATATATTGTTACTGACAAATGGGTGATTTGCAGATGTGGGCCCGAGGCCGCGGCTAGGGCATGTGGCACGGAGGGGGATTGTGGCTGTTCCAACGCTGCCTGGGCAGGGGGAGGTGCGTCGCCGGGATGCAGAGGGGACGCTGGAGTCTGTACGGGCCCTGCTAGACCATTTGCTGGTGGGGGTGACCGACGAGGGGTGGCGAGACATCGATCCGGACGTGGTTCAGGATTGCATGAGGGCACCCCGAGATTTCAGATCCATTGCGATCCGGGTGGCTATCTTGGTGGATAGGGTATGGGCACAGGGGCCCGTAGGGGATGAGGATTCGTCGGAGGAGGAGTGAGGGGAGGATTCAGAGGCAGCATATGCCAGCAGTGATGCAGGGTATGACTCTCATTAGGGAGTGCAGGGGACTCCCCCCGATTTTTGTAGCTCCGGCATGTATTTTATGAGGTGTTTTGGATGTACAGGCATTTTTTGTATAGCTGAGTATAGGGGTACTCAGGGCATGTATAGCACCGTGACATGTATTTTTGTTGTTGATGTATATATATATATATATATATATATATATGCACATGGATGCACTTTTTTGTGATGTTGTCTTAGTGGTACGCACGTGGATGCGCTTTATGATGTGTGATATGTTTGTATTGCATGTGGATGCAAGTAGTCTAGGATGTTTGGCACGTGGATGCCCCTTGTGTATTTTATGTGATACGACATGATGCATGTATGATTATGCACGTGGATGCCCCTATGGATACAAATGTGTTTTTATGGTTTTATGTATATGGATGCAAATGTTGATGCAATGCAATATTTTTGGGTTTTTATATATTTTGATGAGATGCTATGCAGGATGGAGGTGTTACATGGTGTGATTGATATGCCAATCTAGGATGTTATTGGCCATTTGATCTGCGACACGATTGTAAGCTCTTGGGACATGTGTGAATGTGATGGAGTCAAACTGTCGGCTGAGTTGTTTTGTACGCAGGAATTTTCTAAATAGGCAAGGATCACGCACCTGGTAGCAGTTGTTGAGCTGGGAGACAAGTAGCTGGGAGTCCAGAAACACATGAAGGTGACATATGCCCATCTGGAGGGCAGCAGTCAGGAGACCGGTCACAGCATCATACTCCGCCTGGTTATTGGTAGCGGCGCCTATACATATTCCGTCAAGGTGAATCAGTTCGTTGGAAGGGGAATATAAGACCCATGCTACAGAAGCCAGGTTGGGAGACCAGCGGCTTGCGCCATCAGCAAAGCCAGTGTAATGAGGTGGAAGATGGTCCATCTGGGGGCATGCAAAAAGAACGATGAATGTAAGATTATGGTAAAGAAGGTGAAAAACAAACAGAGAGAAAACTGTACAAGGCGGACCAATGAGGTCGCGGTTTCAGTTATGGGTAAAAACGTTTAAGATACAACCCATTACAGGGGTTGTGTAAAGGGTGGCCTTCCGAGTCGGCTAAAATGTATGCCCCCTTTCTGAGGCAAGTCTGCACAATGTAAGGGCCTTGCTACATGGATTCAAACTTTCCTTTACTGGTTTTGTCGTGGGCTTGGTCATAGGCAAGGACGAGGTCCCCTTTTTGGAAAGTTCGAGGGTGGACATGTTTGTCATAACCGGCTTTGGAGCGGTTTTTGGCCGCTTCGATGTTCTGGAGAGTGGCACGATGATCTTCATCTACTTGTTCGAGGGATAGCAGACGTTGCTCAAGGGGGGAGGTATCGGGAGGAGCTCAACGGCGATATGCAAGGCGGGTATCTGACACTCGATGGGGAGGACATACTCTACACCGTGAACGAGATGAAACGGGGTAAAACCAATGGCGGTATTGGTGGAGGTACGGTAAGCCCATAAGGCAGGGAAAAGCATATGGTGCCAATTGGACTTATGCCAGTCAACAGTGCGTTGGAGTATGGTTTTCAGGATTTTGTTAACAGCTTCTACTTGACCGTTCCCTTGAGGGTAGTAAGCAGAGGAAAATTGGTGTTCAAACTTGAGGAGGGTGGATAACTCGCGCCACACGGAATCTTCAAAGTGTGATCCATGGTCTGAGACCAACTGTTTAGGGACCCCAAATTGAGTGATAACATGGTTGAAAAAGAAACGGGTAGCAGTGTCAGCGGTACAGTTGAAGGTGGGCATGGCTTTCGCCCATTTGGTGAAGTAATCGACGGCGACAATGATATACTTATGGCCATTCGCAGATGGGGGTCGACACTCCATGAAGTCGATGTCCCACTTACAAAAGGGACCGACGGTGACGACTGGGTGTAAAGGAGTAGGTGGTGTCCGGGCCTTAGGGGCAAAAAATTGGCAGTTATGGCAATGTTTGACCGCAGTGATGCAGTCGGTGAAAAGTGTAGGCCAGAAGTATCCGACGCGGATGACCTTTTGGGTAGTGGCCATCCCTGAGAAATGGCCGCCGTAGGCACTGCTATGAAAATCATTAAGGACGTGCTCAGCTTCCTCATGTGTAAGGCAACGATGAAGAATCGTGTCGACCCCTCGTCGGTAAAGGACATCTCCTGAGAGGAGGTAGCAAGAGGCCTGGTGACGGATACGACGACGTCCATTACGAGTGACTGTGGGTCGGAACTTCTGCGTGCGTAAGTATAACAAGATATTACCATACCATGGGTCATCAGACGAGATAGTGAACAAGTGATTGTCAGGTAACTCATCGGATATGGGTGGGGCCGGGAGAAAGGAAGGGAGATCAGTGATGAGCTGGGCAAGCGCAAGGGCTTTAGTGCTCTTAGGTGTTCGGAATGTGAGGTCATATTCTTGGAGGATAATGACCCATTTAGCCACACGACCTTGCAGGAGCCACCGGTTTAGGAGATATACCATGGGATTGGAGTCGGCGACGACTGTGGTATGACTAAGTAAAATGTAGTGTCGCAATTTTTAGATGGAAAAGACCACTGCTAGGGCTAGTCTCTCCTCATATGGGTAACGTACGGGTGGGCTAGACAAGGTCTGGCTGACGTAGTAAATGACATGCTCTTGGTGTGAGGTGTCTTCTTGAACCAAGACTCCGGACACAGCATGCTCGGAAGCTGAGACGTAGAGAATGAAATCCTGAGAAAAATCCGGAGGGGAGATCAAGGGGGCTTGTGTGAGAGCTTTCTTGAGGGCTTCAAATGCAGCTTCTGCTTGCTCATCCCAGACAAAGGGTATGTGGGTACGGAGCAGGTGCAAGAAACCGTGAACGGTTGTGGCGTAATCGGGAATGAAGCGTCGAAGGAAATTGGATCGCCCTTGCAGACTTTGGAGTTGCCGGAGTGTTCGAAGAGAGGGAAGGTCTAAGATGGCTTGGACTTTCAGGGGATCAACAGTAATTCCTTTCTGGGAAACAATGAAACCCAACAATCGGCCTGCCAGAATGCAAAAGACACACTTGTGTGGGTTCAAGCGGATTTGATATTTGCGACAACGCAGAAAAACTTGCCGAAGGTCATTAAGGTGGTCTGATCGTTTCCAGGAACGAGCTGTAAGGTCATCAAGGTAGATGAGCAGGATGTGGACCAAATCATGAAAGAAATAGGTCATGGCCCGCTGGAATGTGGCACCAGCATTTTTTAGTCCAAAAGGCATGACACGATAGGAAAAGGTGCCCCATGGGGTAGTAAAGGCAGTTTTGTACTGGTCTTCCTTTCGGATTTGGATCTGATTGTATCCGAAAAAACCGTCCATGAACGAGAGGACTTCATGCCCCGCACACGCATCGATGAGCTGGTCAATAAATGGCGTGGGGAAATTGTCTTTGGGACAGGCGCAGTTTAAATCTCGGAAGTCTTTGCATACTCTAATGGTGCCTTGTTTTTTGTTAATGGGAACAGGGTTTGAAACCCAGGTGGTATAGGCAATAGGATAAATGAATCCTGCCTTGCGAAGTTTCTCAATCTCTGCTTTGACAGCTGGGAGTTTTGAGGGATGAATGGGACGTTGTTTCTGACGAACGGGGGGTACATCAGGCCATGTGTCAATGTGGTGCTCTATAATGGCAGGGTCAAGACCGGGCATTTCGGTATAGGACCAGGCAAAGACATCACAGAATTCTCTGAAGAGTTTTTTGTATTCCTCAATCTCTTGCTCACTGCAAGAGGCTCCTAAAGTGATGAGTTCGGGGGAGCTTCCTGGGGCAACGATATCAATTTGGATGACAGGTGAGATGTTGGCCATATTACCCTCCTCGAAGGCATTAGGAGTAGGAATAGGGTCCTTGAACCAGTCGACCTTAGGGGGAAGGAAGTCTTTGGATTCAACTGCAAATTGGGTAGCAATGTTAGAAGAGGATTCATCTGGGAGAAAGTAGGAACGATGGTGCATTTCATCCTAGGGATACTCCGGGGCAGTGAGAGCCTCGAGGATCTCCTCATCAGTGCAGAAAGTTTGTGTCGTCAAATCGGTTAACGAGGGAGTAGCGGCGGAAGAGATCATATAAATGGTATTAACCTCTCCGAAAGGGGAGAACGCGGGGGGTGGATCTCCTCAATGGTGGGTGGTGCGGTCTCAAGATCCAGATTTTTCATTTCAAAGAGAGCTACTCTGTAATCGAGGAGATCGGGACAGTGATTTGTGTAATGCCCGTAAGTACCGCATATGGCACAGGGGTGGTTAGTGCGCAGGTATTTGTCGCGAGGCTTGGGGGTTGGATCAAGGTGGACAACCAGGATAGTGGGGTCATCGTCAAGCAGTTCCATGTGTTCCTGTAATGTCGGTAACTGAGGACATTGGTGAGTCGCATGGCCCAACTCATCGCATAGCGAGAATTTGGGAGGAGCACGAAACACAGGGGGGTTTTTGACTGTTTTGGGAGGTGGGACAGCAGAGTAAGGTTGGGGGCCTCTGCCCCCAGTGGGTTTGGTAAGAGGAGGGGGGGAGTTCATGGAGGATGACGAGGTAGCGACACTGGGAGGTGGTTGACTAGTAGTGACAATGGGTTGCACCGGTTGCAGGATGACATCTGGTGTCGGTGGGGGAACAGGAGGCAAAAGATACCAAACGGGTAATCCTAAGGTTAAACCAGGGAGGCTGAGTGTAGCCATGACCGGGGTGCTAACTACTCCTGATGGAGGGAAGAGGAAAGGAATGGTATGGATGGGGGTAGCACCAATGTGACTAGGTACCAAAGGGGGTTTAGGCAATAAGGGCGGTTGATTAGTAGGAGTTCGCGTATTATGGGACAGGGTACACAGGTCAGACACGTCAGTGGCGGGTGACAGGGGTGGAATAGATTGGAAGGCTGAGGTCATTGGCACGTTTGAGTAAACTCCGAGCCCCATAGAGGAAACAAATGAGGTGGTGGTATCCGAAACAGGTTGCTCAACCATGGGGAGAACATTTTCGGGTGCCGCGGGGGCATTGGGATCATAGTAGGTGAGTTGGTCGACCTTGACCACACGTCCCTCGTGGGGGAACATCATGGTACGAAAAATGGAAGAAGCAACCGCCCGCATGGCATACATATAGCTGCGGCCAAGTAAAAGGTTATAATCAAGCTGTGCATTGATAACCTCGATGTCGATGAGGATGGTTTTTCCAGCCAGTTGGACGGGGACGTTAGTTAATAGGCCTTGTGGTTGAGCCGAACGGCCGTCGTAGGCTCGCAACGCAGTAGTGGACGACTGGAGAGGGGGGGATCCCAATTTCTGCCAGATGAGGGTGGACATGACACATGTAGAGGCACCTTCATCAATAATGCATCGATGGATGACAAAATTCCGAACAGAAACACAAACTTGGAATGCTAAAGTGGAAGGCATGCGGGGTTCGGATTGGTCCAAATCAAATGCCATTAAACTCGAATCATTTGGATCAATAGCCCCAATGGCTGAGAGTAAAGTATTGCACTGCGAAGGGCAGTTTTTTAAGACTTCTAACGCAGACATGGCTGTGGGGGATTGGGCTAAGTCATCGACAATGTTGTAGTTTGACGCAGCCCGCGCATTGGGGTTATTGTTGATACAGCGAAGTGGGAAACGAGGTGCTTCGGGAACGCCATCTAGTGGAGGTGGAGGTATACGTAATGCCTGATCAGTGGGATGAGCGTTAGTGGGTTTATCGGCGGGAGGGGCTTCAGGGGTGGTGCCATATTGGGTCCGCCGGGTCTGGAGGTTGACCTCATCGGAGGACATCATCAACAAGTGGTGGGTACCTGAGTCAAACATGGGTTGATCAGGAGCAGCGTAAGTGATTTGTTGTTGGGTTGGCGCGTTGGCTTGAGGGGCAGCCAACGGTTGAGTGTTTACTACCCCTTGGTTTGGTAAGGGGTTTTGCAGCATAAAAGGTGGCTGCTGAGGTTGTGGGGGGTTGGGTGGTGCTTGAGGAGCCGCCTGCCCTTGGCGGTGGGCATCTTCAGCCCAAAGTTGTCGAACTCGCTCCATGTGTGGGCAAAAATTTTTGTAGTGGCCATAGACCCCGCAAATAGAACAAGGATGGTTTGTTCACAAATTGGGGTTTTTAGCCTGCTTGGGTGGGTGATCAGGGTTTTGGTTAGCAGGGGCTGCATTATTATTATCAAGGGGATTAGGGGGTTGACCAGCTTGGTCTGCAAGATGGTTATTTCCACGATTTTGGCCCCTGCTGCGGTTTTGTTGGCCCTGGTTGCGTTGGTTGTTCTGGTTTTGCTGTGGGTTTTGTTGAGCGTAAACTTGCCCTTGGGCAGCAGGTGGATTCTGAGGTTGCGTAGGTGCTGGAGTAGGTTGTGGTGGATGATATGTAGGTGGAGACTGCGCAGGGGCAGCAACTTGAGGGGGTTACTGATAGGGTTGCGGAACGGGTTGTGGGTTTGCCACAGGGGCTGCCTGTGGCGGGTAATAAGCGGGTTGGGCTTGTGAAGGCGTAGGAGCTGGTGCAGCCTGCTGGTGGTAGTAGGGATGAGGTGTGACCGGGGGGGCGTAAGTGGGAGTCGCATGACCGAAACACTGCGGTGGACATGAGGGTCCATGAGAATGGTGGTGTGTCATGGGAGCATACGAGTTGGTTATTCCAGACTGGGAGGTAGCTTGCGAAAGGTCAGGGCCAGGGGTAGGACGTGCTATGGAAAATGGTTGAGGATGCGAAGAGACACGGCCAATGATGCCGTCGGCAGCGTGGGATGCCCCTGGCGCATCGTGCTGGGAAGACTCGCCGCGAGGGGTGTCAAGTATAATGGTATAGAGATAACCCGACTGGGCGTAAATGAGGTCGAATTGTTGGGCCTTAAGGATGGCCTCTTCTTCAGACTAAGGTGTTTCGGATGCCACATCCTTAGCAATGACAGGAAGAAGGGATTTGAGGAACCAATCTAGGAAGATACGGTCGTCTAATTTGATCTTGCATAAGCTACGGCGTCGATGCCACTCATGAATGTCGTCCGTGATGTGGGTAGTCGTGCTTTGTCTGCATGATAGGAGGATCTCAACACCCGCATCATAGCGGACAGGTAACTGGAAGAACTGCAAGAAGGTTGATGCAAGGGAAGCAAAGGTGGCATGGGTTCCATGGGGTTGCTCGATATACCACTTGGCTGCATAGCCAGTGAAAGTGCATTGTAAGAGACGGAGGCGGATAGAGTCGTCCACTATGGAGTTGGAGGAACACCATAGATGGAAAGACATAATGTGGTTTTGTGGGTCCTCACTTGCCTTGCCATCGAACTTAGGGATGTCATAGGGGAGCTTGGTGGGCATGTGAGGCCACGCAGGGTCATGTCGGATAGGGTCGTTGGTCAATCTGGCTAGGTCAGGAAGGTTGAGGCTAGCCATGAAAGGCAAACTAGAAGAAGGATGTGACACGGTAGTGGGTTGGGCCAAGTTGGGGCCAATGCCCCCAAGTGGAGGGGTAGTGTTAGGGAGGTTGCCCCCAAGTGGGGGAAATAAGGTGGTATAGGACGGTTCTACACCACCATGGGTAGTGTGAACCACTGATGGAGTGGGAATAGGTATTCCCGCTGCGGGAATAGGTGCCGTGAGGGGAACGGTAGATGGGGGCCTCGTGGAGGGCATACCCAAAGCGGGTGTGGTAACTGGTGTAGTGGTGGATGTGCCACCAATGATTTCTACCAAGACGGGAGTGGAAATCACGCCAGCCATGGGGCTAGTAGGGGCAGTGTAAATGGGGTTCTCAGACTCTGGCTCAGAATCGGAGGTAAAATAAGGGGCGTCACTATCTGGTGACGGAGT
>LPNX011088280.1:190015-255299 GCA_001517045.1 Pseudotsuga menziesii
AGAACTGCAAAAGGTAGCCCTTCAGTTACTGAATGGAGTGCGGTATTCCACTCAGGCCTCTGGAACCAATCTCGCGACTTCAACCCTCCTAAGGGAGAGGCCCTCTGGTAAACTGGTGGTGACCGTGCCAAAAAGTACTAGGGGATTTTGGTTCCCTAATTGGACAACAACTATGTCTCAAGTGTAAGTAACCGAGGGGTGTTGTTGGAAGCCTATCCCCCCAATCCTACCTAACTACAAAGATTCTTTTGTGTTCCCCAAGTGGGGTTAGAATATTGGTTTAGTTAAGTAGTTTTTTAAGGCTCACTTGAATTAGGTGACAGAGTGTGTGCTCGAGAGGTGATGAACCCGAAATAGAAGTGCCACACAAAGGGGCAACCTTCTAACAATAATATTGAATCCACAACTTTAACATGCAAAATTTTCTGAATTAAAATGCTGAAATTTCAAACAGATTCTGTAAAATGGAACAGAAATGATGTTGCAGAAAAGGCTGTAAGGAAGTAGGGCTATAGGTGGAACAGATGGCTATGCAGATGCAGAAAATATTGCAGCAAATGAGCTGGGTTCAAAAATAGGACCGCGGGTCTGTGGCGAAATCGGGCGGTCGGACCGTGGGTTTGAGGGAAATAGGCGTGGATAGGTCGCGGCTTTCTGGCTGACAGAAGCAGTCGGACTGCAGGAAAATGGCAGACAAACGCGGTCGGGTCGCAGCTAGGGGGATGAAAGCCACGTTCGGGTCGCAGCAAATGGGAGAAAAGTCGCGGTCGGGACGCAGGAAAATGGCCGACAGGCGCATACAGATCACAACAAACAAGCTGAATAGCCGCGGTCGGATCGTAGGTAACAGACTTGAATCTGCCGGCAGGGCGCCGGAGACGGTCTGATAGCCGCGATTGAATCACAGGTAAAGGCCTGAAAGACGCAGTCGGGATGCGACTGCAGAGGGAAAAAATGCAGTTTACGGCGGCCGAAAGGGACAGCCGAAAGGAAAAAGCGAAATAATTTTTTAAACTGAAAACAGAGATTCAAAAGAAAAAACCAGTGGAGTCGCCAAAACTGTAGCTAGGGTTTTACCCCTAGCTTGTGCGAATGAGCACCTACTAAGGAGAAGTGACTCCTTAGTAGCAGTTTAGTAATATGTAAATAAAAATGCTAAACATAAAAACGAACTACTCTAAATATATGCATGAAACAAAACAACAAAATGTAAAGAATGGTTTTTATATTGATATTACCTCCGGTGTGAAGGTTGGTGAAGCTCTTTGCAGTGATCCAAGACGGTTGCTCCAAGCTCCAGCCTGCTCCTTCTCCTTCTCTGATGGTAGAAATGCGCCAAAAGGGGCTCTCAATGGTGAAAGTAGCTCAAAGGTGAGCTAGGGTTTCCAGAGCTATTTTGGCAGAGTAAGGATGCTTATGATTGTGGATGTGAAATGAGGGGTCTCCATCACTTATTTATAGTTTTTTAGTGGTGGAGTGCTGGCCCATGGTTTTGGAAACCATATGGTTTAGGGCAGCTGTTTAGGGTTTTTTCCTCCTTTTCCTCATTATTTTATAATTTTCCTTCCCTTTTGGGGATTTTTTCTATTTTAGAGGAATTTTAGATATTTTTGGAGGAAAAAGGGGGTTTTTTGGGCCTTTTGGAGGCATTTTAGGCCTTTTGGAGGCTTTTTAGTGGGATTTTTAGGTTTTTCAAGGAAATATGGTGGGAAAATGGACAAATGAGTCATGTAATGGGGTAGATGAGGTAGTGAATGCTTTTTGGGTGTTAACAGAAGGTGAATTTAATGTGATCTTCATGAACCCTACTACACTATATGTTCATCACTTATTTCAAATTCATATTTCTGAAATAGGTTGGTATCAGAGTTTGTGATGAAGGTCTAAAGTCACTTTCTAGGTTTTTGACATTGGTTTGGTCACATTATCATATTATTCTCTGATCAGTTTTGACCTTTACCCTAAGATATTGATTATATGCTAACGTGATCACATTGTTATGATTGTATTCAATAAATGAAGAATTAAGGTTTTTGGAAATTATTTAGTCACGTGTTAAAAAATGATGAATTAACCTCCATTATCAACACGTTATGAAATCACACTTAATGATGAAGTAATGGTGGAACTAAGGTTTTGGTAGTCGTGTCGTTTGACGGTTGCTATCTGTCAATCCTTAATCATGCAAACATCACTTGCAATAACTCGTCTGTGTGACTCTCCTACGGCTCATTATGTTTTGGTAAGATGTTTTCAAAACCTCTTGTCTCTGCCAATTCACGTTATGATGAACTTACATGAAGGTTTTCAGGGTTTTGATAAAATAGGGTATTTCGGAGTATTGCTGGTAATGCCTATACTACTGATAAATCAATTGCATCTTGTAATCTATGTTTTGAGAACCCTAGAGGTTTGTGTATCTTCTGCCATGGCTCCAATATCTAGGTTCGAACTTATTGGTGACAAATATCTGTATGCTGCTCCCGAGTGTTGAGAGATCGTATCGAGGTTTGGATGGTTGGAGTTCCTTCAGAAATTTTCTGGTTTTAATATGGAATTATCTAAGGCATTTGCAGATTCATTCGATGGGGTTTGCGCACATGTGGGAGACGTTGAAATCAGGTTGTCTGAGAAATTCATTTCTCGAGTAATTTGCTTGCCACAAACTGGTGAGAAGTGGTATAAAGGAAAGCATATTAAGAGCAACTAGTGGAAAGGGTTTCTTACCCCTGCTCATTGACAAACCAAGTTCAAATCTGGCTTCCCATCCCAGTTATTAAGTAAGAAATGGATGGCTCTTCTGGAGCTAATCATCAGGTATGTACCTTGTGAATTTAGGCTGTCTCAGACACAATTCTATCACCTTCGGCTGTTGTTGATATTTAAGGGGTACCCTATCAATATGCCCTTTTTCTTTTTGAATAGTTTGCATAAAATGGCATCCACTTATCAGTATAATGTTGGGGATAAAAATAGGAGTTTATTCCACCATGGGTTAATTAAAATTCTTGTTTCCAGTCGGTTGGAAGAACTAGGTCAGACCTAGGATTCTTTTCTTGTGCGAAATGGGTTTGGGGTTAACAAATAATGGCCCAAACAGAGGCCTAGGGTTCATCGTAGGTGTGTAAATAATGAGGAAGCTGAGCTTAAAATCGAGGACTCTGGTTCTCAGGATGATTTGGGGGATGAAGGGTTTCAGCTTGACCAAACCCTAAGTCTTGATGATGTAAAAATTGAGGTGGAAACTAGTGTTGAAACTCCTGCAAATAATTCTCAAGGTCGAGGAAGGAAACCTTCAATTCCCATAACCTGTCAAGACAAGAATTATTCTCATGTACAGGTTGATATGAAGCAAACAGAGGCTGAAGATCAGAGTAGCCGTGCTATGAGCAATTCGACTATACGAAGCACCACACGTAGTATGACAGCCGCTTTGCTTGCCATGAGGAATTTGAGTGTTGGGGATATCTCAGTTATTGAGGTGAGTGACTCTTCAGACATTCGACCACATCCAGCTCCCATAGGCCCATCTATGCTAGATCTTAAATACGTTTCTATCTCTGCAAACAAGGTGGTTGACAGTCAACAAGAGAATCGTGAGGGTGACCAAGAAATCAACAGAAAGCCTTACTTAACTGAAGAAGCCCGAATAAAATTGAAAGGAGAGTCGAAGGACCAAACTGATCCAAATCCTCATGCCCAATTAATTTCTTCCCTACAAACATATTTAAAAGAAGCACAAGTTATACAAACAATTGCCCTGGAAGAAATTGCATCTTTAAAAGCTGAATTGATCACTTGGATTGAGAAATGGGATGTGTTAAGAGGGAAAAAGCTGAAATGCAAAGAATTGATTAAAAGGATTTTGTTAAAGAATCAAAGATTGAAAAGACAGAATAGGATCAATGGGACCATGGCTGTCAAGTTCATGGCTAAATTGAATGAAGCTAGGAGAAGTGTACCTATTCGATTCTCAGTCGAGTCGGCCTTTAAAACCTGATATTTTGTTTTTCCAGTGACTTCTAAATTTTGTCTTTTGTATCTTACATTATTCCTATAGATAATTTTGGATAGATCCTTGAAGGTTAGTGATGTTTTGGGATCATCAGTTTCGGTTCAATTCATGGTCTAAATGATTAAATCGAGATATCTACAGAATTAAAATTCTGCAGATATCTCGCTCATGCTTAATTGATCATTATTAAATCTTGCTAAACAACGCTTTGTTAAATATTTACAGGTGTCAAAGAAACTGTTGGGATAAAATTGGATGCTGGTCTACATTCATGTCTTTTGACTGTACGTTGGCTACTCAATGAAGAATGTTTGGGATTTACAACTGATTTGATGCTTAGTGATTACTTCATTCCTATTTCGAAGCTTCTGTTGGCATGGATTATCCAATATGATGTTACTATGATTTGGAGAGTATAACGCTGGATTTTCTCCAGTAAGTTAACCTCTTGGCGTTTCTTTCTCCCTCGATGATTTTGTAACGACGTGCCTATGATTCTGGTCATGATTGAATCATATTTGGATACGATTGGTATTTTTCGTGAGGAATAGGATTTCTAGTTAGTCAGTTGTAGTCTTTTAATTTCCTTTATAAGAAACTTCAGAATGGAAGCAAGGGGTTGGAATCCTAGAACTTGTGATGAAAAAATATAATACAACACTTAATATTATTCTATATATTTGTGTTCCTTTAGAACTATTTCTGAGGATTACTATATTTTACAGACATACTGAAGACATTAGCTAAGTCTATCAGTTATATCATGTTGTCTTAATGTTGTTTTTCCAGTGTTGAATTGCCTTTTCATATATATGTATATTTATATTATATGTGAAAGCACTTTTGTTAATGGATTCTGAACAAAGTACTTAGTGTTGAAGTATGAATGATTAGTTGTCATGTGGAAAAGTAAATGAGCTTCTTCATGTTTCTTTTCTTCAGTTGATAATGATATGGTTTTATACAAAGTACTGACTGTGTGAGTTGAACTTTATTCACTTCAGTGTTAGTACCTGAGTGTATTTTTCATGCTTCAATACCGTGCTAAATTTATTTCGATTATGAGTTTTATTTCATTTTCAAATTAATTTATGATAAAATGTTAGTTTATTGTAAGTTGATCTAGATTTGTCTCTACTGAGAGTAGGCTTTCCTAACATTGCAGGATCACAGATTAAATTTTTAAATAAAACTTGTTAACAGATTATTAATTCCAGCTCCCAGTTTGGGATAGTCATATTGCATCTTAGGTCATTATAGAGCAGGATTAGGAGCTACTATTATTTTTCTGTTTTAGCTTAAGGTATTTGTTAGCATTAGTTAGTCATTTCAATTAGTTCTTTTGATTTTAGTTAAGATTTAATTAAGTAGAAATTACCATATACACCCCAAGAGACTCTCAACCTTGAGAGCATATTTCACAGGTAGCAGGGCCTTTATCCTGTGAAAAACAATTATACCAAACACATGCAAGATTGCAGTAAATCAAGTGTGTGGGTTGTTTTTCAGTAGTTGGCCACAAAACCTCATCAGTCACATTTCCTGGTCAACAAATGGCGCTAGAAGGAGGGCCTGAGCTGAAAGCTTAATGGCTAATCGATTGCACAGTGCTCCTACCAGTGATCAACCAACTTCCTCCCTCATAAGTTTTGGAACATTGTCTACCCTGGTCTCTACATCACAACCTGAAACTGTAAATACTTTGTTTTTAGATACAGTTAGGACTATCATTGAAAGGGACCCTAATGTCTCACCAGTTTCCCCTGAATAGATAATTCAAACTTTAGAGGAATCATGTAGAATCTTAACCAGAGCATATTCTCTCCAAACAGGGATTCCCTCGATTAACTTCGGATTACCAAGCAGAACTAATTTCCAAACATTGGCAGTGACTGAGTCAGCTGCTAATTCGATTGGAGAAGAACTTCTTGAATCATTAGTAGGGACTCCTGGTTATCACCTTAGTAATCTATTAAGAGGTGTAGCTGGTCATAACACTTCTCGATGATTGTTATCCACAGGTGGATATGATCTACCTCCTTCACCTCCTGGATCACCACCAGATAGTCCTCGTGACCATAACAACGAGTCTTCATCGGACTCAGAACCCAATCCCGACATGGGTGACCATAATCAGGGTTACCCTAATGCCAATAGACCATGGTTACGATGTGGTGCTATTGCTATGCCTGGACTACAGCATAACCTACCCAAACACCCTCATAAATTGCTACCTAAGTTTGACCCAGATGATAAGGGCTTAGCTGAAAATCACATCGACAAGTTCATCTTGGTTGTTCAGACTATGAATGTCTAGCATGAGGATGTGTTATGTCAGCTATTCCCTTTAACTTTTGAAGGAAAGGTTGTAGTTTGGTATTTTTCCCTGACACAAGGATCCATAACAAGCTGGAGTGATTCTAGTCAAGCATTCCTGAACAAGTTTGGTGAAGATAAAATCCCTGCTGTGTTAGCATTAGAATTGGCTAGGATTAAGATGGAGAGCAAAGAAAGGATAAAGGATTTCAATCAGAGTTTTCTTACTCTTCTGAATAAGATACCACTGGCCTCCCAACCTCCAAAATACATCATAATCGAGAATTATGCTTCAGCCTTACCTAAATACCTGGATGTGTTTGTAAAACAAGCCAGTAAAATCACTTTAGTTGAAACCTTTGATGAAGCAATAAAAATTGAAAAGAATTCATTGTCGTTTGAGCCAGAAAATAATGGAAAGGTTGATGGTTCCCTTTTTTAAACACAACGAAACTACTTCTAGAACTAACACAGACAAAAAATATGCCCCTGATTTTGATGTAGAAAAATTACAACAAGCAATTAGGTCTCTTACAAACAAAGTGGTGATATTGAAAAGAAACAATGGGGAGGGTACTTCAAACAGAGGAAATTTCAAGACCCCATACCGACCGTTTACATCCTCAAACTCTAGGCAAAATACTCCCCTTGACATATCAACTAATGAGGAAGTTTTCAATACTATAAGGGTTGTTTATGCCTTACCTGATTCCTCAAACGATCAAGAGTTAGATGATGATCATGAATCTGATCAGCTTGAAACCAAAGAGGAAACTTTTGAAGATCCTCTTCTTCTTAATTGCCATTTCTGGGATAGTTCAGTCAAAGAAGGAGAGTCTAGTGAACATTCTGTCTTTGTAAACCAGCACACCCATAACACTAGAAGTAAAAGGCCTGTAGATCCTCAACCATCATCAACACCTAAGAACAGTCCTCAAACTTCAAATCAGAAACCTGTCACTCAAGGTATAGACCTACAATATGACATCATAGAAGATCTTAAGAAATAGAGGGATAATATTAGCATGTTTGATCTATTGAAAATTTATCCCATGCCTCGTGGTTAGATACTCTCTAATTTATCAAATCCATCAACCACTAAAACAAAGAATCAACCCTCTGTACCTTCAGTTAATAACCTTGATTCTACAACTAGTAAAACAGCAGTAGGATATAACAGTAATGTCAAAACAGCTGCTGATAAAGATTCACTCATAGGTAAGAACTCCAAATCTACAACTCCACCTTTTCTGCTAACGTTTGAAATTTTCAACCAGAATGTTCATAATTGTATGATAGATTTCGGGGCTTCATCAAACGTCATTCCTTACTCAGTTTGTAAGAATTTGAATGCCAAGCCCACTCCTTGTGAAATCCAAATCATCCAACTAGATCGATCCAAGGTAAAAATTATAGGAGAATTAAAATAAGTAATGATTAGGATGGCTACCAATCCACAGATCTTCCAAGTTATTGATGTAGTGGTAGCAGACATACCAGATGTCTATGGGATTTTTTTAAGCAGTGACTGATCTCAAACCTTAAAAGGATATTTTTCAACTCATTGGTCACATTTGTGGTTGCCTAAAAATGGGCGTCCAAATCAGATCAGAATTGACAGAGAAAGGTACATGAAACACACAGTGACTGAAATAAATGCTCCCAATGAACCAGTTCTATTCAGTGATTCTATTTTAGGAAACTACGGGTATGATTCTGATTTAGGGAGTTTTCCTGCACTTAAATCTACATTTACCAATTTTGTAAATAAATCATAAATTATGCATTGTGATTTTCAGGAAGCTGCCCCTAGTCTGGTAAATAATGTGAATACTGTAAATGATGTAAATAGTCTTGTTGATAACCTTGGCATCTATATTTTGACGGATCCTGATCCAATGAAGCTGCAAGAGTAGGTTGCATGCTCCTAGACCCTGCAGGAAACAAATCCATGATGTCTTGTAGACTGGAATTTATTTGCACAAACAACACGGCTGAATATGAAGCCCTTATACAAGGAGTCAAGAAGGCATTAGACTTCAAAGTTAAAGTTCTGATTGCATTTGGGGATTCTGAAATAATTGTTAGAAAGGTCTGTAATTCCATTCATTGTTTATCTAATCACCTGCAAAATTATGAAAGGGAGGTATGGAATTTGATTTTAGCACTTGATGCTTTTAATATTGAATCCATTCCTCGTTTTCAGAATTAGGAAGCTGATTTGTTAGCAAACGCAGCTTCACAACTTATTCCCACTGAAAATTTTTCCCCTAATGCTTTTTCTATTAAATTATTATTTAAACCGTCCATTCCAGATAATATCACTAACTGGTGGGTCTTTAATGATGATTCACAGATTATTTCTTTCTTAATAGGGGAAGATGCTTTCAAGGAATCAGGAATCGAAGAAATTACACATGATGAGGATCTACATAATTTTTTGGTAATTCACCCGCCTCGTCCCATTGATAAGTCTTTTGAATAGGTAAATTCAATCCCTGTGTCAGTTCTTAGGATCAAAAAGTTTTATGATTTGCATGATAAATTCAAGGGAGTGCCTAATTGCAAGACAAACAGGTCTAACATGTGTTATGAAACCATTAATTTGGGCACATAATCGAATCTTCAAAATATCAACTTAGGATTAGAATGCACTTCAAATGAAAAATTAGCCTTCCTGAAGCTGTTTAGTGAATTCAAAAATGTGTTTTCATGGTCTTATGATGATCTAAAAACTTTTGACACCCAGATCATACAACATGTGATCCCCATGAAGCCTCAGTCAAAACCATTCCAGCAGAAATTAAGGAAAATGCACCCTACCCTAAAACCAGCAGTAAAGAAAGAATTGAATAAACTACTTACTTCCTAGATCATATTTCCTGTACGCCATATGCAATGGGTGGCTAAACTTGTTCCCGTTAGGAAGAAGAATGTAGATATTCGTCTATCTGTGGATTTTGGAAACCTAAACCGATCATCAGAAAAGGACAACTACCCTGTTTCGCCCATGGAGCAAATCCTTCAAAAGGTGTCAGGTGCTCAGATGTTGTGTTTATTAGATGGTTTGTCTGGGTACAATCAAGTTCTTGTTTCCCCTGCAGATCAGTTGAAGACCGCTTTTAGGACACCCTGGGAAATTTATGCCTATAGGAAGATTCCTTTCGGCTTGATAAACGCTGGGGCTACATTCCAAAGGGATATGGACGCTGCTTTTAGAGGTCTCATAAACCACTCTGTAGTTGTCTATTTGGACGATGTTACTATATTTTAAAAAAACAAGTCCGATCACACCTCACACTTATGAAAAGTGCTTGAACGCTGCAAGAAATTTGGCATTTCCCTGAACCCCAAAAAGTCATTGTTTGCAGTAACTGAGGGGATTTTGCTAGGGTTTGTGGTGTCAAAGGAAGGGATCATGATCGATCCAGAGAGAATAGAAGCCATCTCTAAGATTCCTTTTCCTGCTACCAATAAATCCATGCAATCCTTCTTGGGAAAGATAAATTTCGTAAGGAGATTTGTTCCAATTTTTTCTGAAATCGTTTGTCCACTCCAAAATATGATTAAAAAAGACAGTAGTTTTACATGGGTGGATAGAGAAAAGAAGTCATTTATCAGGATTAGAGAATCCATAGCTGAGGCACCCGCACTTGTAAGTCCTGACTTTAGGAAAGACTTTATTCTCTATACTTTTACATCTGACATATCTTATGCAGTTGTTCTTACTCCGAAGAATCAATAGGAGGATGAAGTACCTATATCCTTCATGAACTCAAATTTAAAGGGAGCTGAACTAAATTATCACGAAGTGGATAAACAGGCTTTTGCTGTGTTTAAAGCAATAAAAAATTTCCGCCCTTATCTCCTTAAGTCAAAAACCAAGGTAGTTGTTCCATTTAGTGCTGTAAAATATTTATTGGTACAAAAGGACCTTGGAGAAAAAAGAGCACATTGGATGGTTGCTCTTTAGGAATATGATCTAGAGATTAAACCCTCTTAGGTCATATGAGGTTTGGGATTGTGTAAGTTGGCTGCTGAATCAGCACATCTCCCTGCTGACCAGAATGACATGCCTTTAGATGATTTTTCATTGCAGAAAGAAATCTGTTTTATCCCAGATCTTGTTAGCTCATGGTATACTGACATTCACGCCTATCTTGAAATTGGCACTACCTCAGATCATTCAGATGCAAAAAATAAAAGAGCAGTAAGATTAAAATCAGCACCCTATCAATTGGTAAATAATGTGCTTTTCAGGAAAAATGCAGATGGAGTTTTGCTTCGTTGTCTAGAGAAGGAAGAATCTGATTTAGTTTTAATACAACTACATGATGGGACCACTGGTGGCCACTTTGGTGGTGATACTACTGCTCATAAAATTCTGAGGGCAGGCTATTTTTGGCCAACTTTGTTTAAAGATGCTCATGCTTTCATTAGAAGGTGCCAAGATTCTCAGACCACAGCTAGCAGAGTTAAAAAATCAACTTTTCCTTTGCAACCTATGATGGTGGACATGCCTTTTCAACAATGGGGAATTGATATCGTTGGACCAATAAATCCATCCTCCTCCCTTCAGCATAATTATATTATAACTACTACCGATTATTTTACTTGATGGTCTGAAGCTGAACCCCTACGAGTGGTTAATACGAATCAGGTATTGCATTTCCTTGAAACTAACATAATTACCAGATTTGGAGTGCCTAAAACTCTTGTATTTGATAATGCATCTTATTTTTATTTTGGAGAATTGACTGAATTTTCTCTAGAAAAGGGAATTAGGATTAGATATTTAGAAAACTACTATCCACAAGGCAATGGCCTCGCTAAATCCACAAATAAGAATTTGCTGAAAATTTTGAAAAGATCCATAGCTGAAAATCATAGGAACTGGCATACTGTCCCTCATCAGGATTTGTGGGATGATAGGGTCACTACAAAATAATCTATTGGTAATTGTCCCTTCTTTTTGGTATATGGAGTAGATTCTATTCTTCCTCCAAACCTATTTTTACCTTCCTTACATCTTGCATGAGCTGTGCAAGAGACTGAATGTTCAGCCATCGAAGAAAGAATTAATCTACTGTTGAAGTTGGAAGAAGAAAGAGAAAATCCTAAGAAACACTTCGTGAAACACCAGCAAATTATTAAGTCATTTATCGATCGGGGCTCGTCCTCGAATCGAGAATTGCAAGTAGATGATTTGGTTTTGAGATGGGACAAAGCACATGAGGATAAAGGTGAACATACCAAATTTCAACGTCTTTGGTTAGGCCCGTATCTTATAGCAGAAAAGCTTGGTCCAAATACCTTCCATTTAAAGACTTTACAAGGACAACTCAATACCCTTCTAGTAAATGGGAATGCCCTTAAAAGTTACTTTCAATAATTGCACATCATCGAATCTTTCCATTGTATATTTCCATCTGTGTAGATTTCTGTATATAAGATTGCAGTTTATGTTGATTTCTGGTTGGAATATTCGATCTTATACTTACTAATTATTTTCGTTATTATCACCATCATAATGCTTATTTGCAATTTTAGGTGATAGATTATGAAAATATTCCAACTCTTTAGATCATTTACTGCACATAAGTTTGTTTTTGCCCCTGTAAATATGTGTTTTTTTAAATGCATCTCCTTTATTCGATCTCAAGATTCAACATGAAGCATTCTGCACAAAGTTAGAACCTGATGATTGAAATGCATACTAGACTGTAGTCATTGATGATGGCAGGGAGTATCGGATCTCTAATAAGTGATTTGTTTCCAGATTTGTGGCAATTTAAGCCTCCACAATTTTGCTGTCATTAGTCCTTGATTGTTGTCTTTGAGTGTCTTCTTAAAGATCAAGTACTTCGGGTAATTTATTTACTGATTTCAATAGATTCCTGCTAAGCTCAAAAACTTGTTGAAGATATCTGGTTATCTCTAAGCACTCTTGAGAAGTCTGTGGTTTCCTTCACCGCATTTTTGAGAATACATCTGGTCATTCAACAATACTCTTGAAATTAGGTGAACACGAAAAGTATTATCAGAAGAAATGGGGTCTCATCACGAGCCGGTCTGCTTATGATCGTAAATTCTATTGGAATGACGTTGTCAAAATTTGGTTACCAAGCCAATGACAGCGACTCTCGATTTAATAATTGAGAGACAGGAAGTCTCATCACGAGATGGCCTGATCAGTTTCTGGTAGGGTTGGTGAATAAGGCTATCTATTTGGTTACCAAGCTAAGATAGTGTTTCTGATTAATTATTTTCATGTTTGTCTCTGTGAATATGATTTCTATATATACTAACAAAAAAAAAATGAGTATTGTCTTATGTGTTTCTTTAATGAGGGGAAAACCAACTGATGTTCTTGAGAAGCCATATCTATACGGGTATTGGTTAACTTGTTTTTGACCTTGTGGATCTACATTCGAATTTAGTCATCTTTCTTTTTCCTGATTCTGATTAGGATCAAAACACTCAGATGACAGTCATAGGGCTGTTATAGAAATATGTTGAGGTCCAGTAACATGTTCAGACTGTTTTGAATTTGAATCACTTAGGCAGAGATTCGATATTTGATTGCATCATTTGTGATTATTTGAAGTTTGAATGGTGTTTTCTTACAGAGATAACTAGTTCGGTCCCAGCATGTCGCCAATTGTTGGCAGGAAACACCCTTCGAAGCATTTTTTAACACAAGTAATTTGAAGATTGATCATTTTCAAACAATATTGGTTCTTTTTGTTTGGATCAAAAAACTCATCTTGGATATCTTAGGAGGGCCCTAAGAATCTTTTATTCTTAAGTCACTCCTGACAGAAACTTACTTGACTAATTGATTCGGATTGGTTGAACATCAGTAATAGCAAAATTTGACTCTTATGATCTTAATTCTTCATTTCTTTCAATCATCAAGAGGACTATAGTTACAAAAGATTAGTAGCTCCTATTTTTCCACTCATCAGTCATGTTTGATTAAAATCAAATGAATTTATTAATTATTAATTCAAACTAGTTACTTCATGAGGTGATAACTGTTATTGTCTGATTCATATGGAAAATTTCGTAAAGCTTCATCACTTCTGAATTATTTATCTTATCTTAGTTGTCATAAGTTTGAAGGTGAATTTAATGTGATATTCATGAACCCTACTACACTATATTCTCATCGCTTATTTCAAATTCATATTTCTGAAATAGGTTGGTATCAGAGTTTGTGATGAAGGTCTAAAGTCACTTTCTAGGTTTTTGACATTGGTTTGGTCACATTATCATATTATTCTCTGATCAGTTTTGACCTTTACCCTAAGATATTGATTATATTCTAAGGCGATCACATTATTATGATTGTATTCGATAAATGAAGAATTAAGGTTTTTGGAAATTATTTAGTCATGTGTTAAAAAACGATGAATTAACCTCCATTATCAACACGTTATGAAATCACAATTAATGATGAAGTAATGGTGGAACTAAGGTTTTGGTAGTCGTGTCATTTGATGGTTGCTATATGTCAATCCTTAATCATGCAAACATCTATTGCAATAACTCACCTGTGTGACTCTACTACGGCTCATTATGTTTTGGTAAGTTGTTTTCGAAACCTCTTGTCTCTGCCAATTCACGTTATGATGAACTTACAGGAAGGTTTTTGAGGTTTTGATAAAAAAGGGTATTTCAGAGTATTGTTGGTAATGCCTATACTGCTGATAAACTGATTGCATCTTGTAATCTGTCTTTCGAGAACCCTAGAGGTTTGTGTATCTGCTGCCATGGCTCCAGTGTCTAGGTTCGAACTTATTGGTGATGAATATCTGTATGTTTCTCCCAAGTGTTGAGAGATCATATTGAGGTTTGGATGGTTGGATTTCCTTCAGAAATTTTTTGGTTTTAATATGGAAGTATCTAAGGCATTCACAGAGTCATTCGATGGGGTTTTTGCACATGTGGGAGACGTTGAAATCAGGCTGTCTGAGAAATTCATTTCTCAAGCAATTTGCTTGCCACAAACTAGTGAGAAGTGGTATAAAGGAAAGCATATTAAGAGTGACCAGTGGAAAGGTTTTCTTACCCCTGCTCATCAACAAATCAAGTTCAAATATGGCTTCCCATCCCAGTTATTAATGAATAAATGGAGGGCTCTTCTCGAGCTAATCATCAGGTATGTAACTTGCGAAGGTAGGCTGTCTCAGATGTAATTCTATCACCTTCGGCTGTTGTTGATATTTAATGGGTACCCTGTCAATATGCCCTTTTTATTTTTTTTATAGTTTGCATAAAATGGCATCCACTTATCATTCTAATGTTGGGGATACAAATAGGAGTTTATTCTACCATGGGTTAATTAAAATTCTAATGTCTATTCAGTTGGAAGAACTAGGTCAGACCTGGGATTCTTTTCTTGTGCGAAATGGGTTTGGGGTTAACGAGGAATGGCCCAAACAGAGGCCTAGGGTTCACCGTAGGTGTGTAAATAATGAGAAAGTTTAGCTTGAAATCGAGGACTCTGGTTCTCAGGACAATTTGGGGGATGAAGGGTTTCAGCCTGACCAAACCCTAAGTCTTGATGATGTAAAAATTGAGGTGGAAACTAGTGTTGAAACTCCTACAAATAATTCTCGACGTCAAGGAAGGAAACCCTCAATTCCCATAACCTGTCAAGACAAGAATTCTTCTCATGCATAGGTTCATATGAAGCAAACAGAGGATGAAGATGAGAGTAGTCATGCTATGAGCAATCCAGCTATACGAAGAACCACATACAGTATGACAGTCGCTTTGCTTGCCAGGAGGAATTTGAGTGTTGGGGATATCTCAGTTATTGAGGTGAGTGACTCTTTAGACATTCCACCACATCCAGCTCCCATAGGCCCATATGTGCTAGATCTTAAATACGTTTCTATCTCTGCAAACAAGGTGGTTGACAATCAGCAAGAGAATCGTGAGGGTGACCAAGAAATTGACAGAAAGCCTTACTTAACTGAAGAAACCCGAATAAACTTGAAAGGAGAGTTGAAGGACCAAACCGATCCAAATCCTCATGCGCAATTAATTTCTTCCTTGCAAACAGATTTAAAAGAAGCACAAGTTATACAAACAATTGCCCTAGAAGAAATTACATCTTTAAAAGCTGAATTGATCACTTGGATTGAGAAATGGGATGTGTTAAGAGGAAAAAAGCTAAAATGCAAAGAACTGATTAAAAGTATTTTGTTAAAGAATCAAAGATTGAAAAGACAGAATAGGATCAACAAGACCATGGCTATCAGGTTCAGGGCTAAATTGAATGAAGCTAGGAGAAGTGTACCTATTCGATTCTCAGTCGAGTTAGCCTTAAAAACCTGATATTTTGTTTTTCCAGTGACTTCTAAATTTTGTCTTTTGTATCTTACATTATGCCTACAGAGGATTTTGGATAGATCCTTATAGGTTAGTGATGTTTTGGGTTCATCAGTTTCGGTTCAATTCATGGTCTACATGATTAAATCGAGATATCTACAGAATTAAAATTCCGCAGATATCTCGCTCATGCTTAATTGATCATTATTAAATCTTGCTGAACAACTTTTTGTTAAATATTTACAGGTGTCAAGGAAACTGTTGGGATAAAATTGGATGTTGGTCTACATTTGTGTCTTTTGACTGTATGTGGCTACTCAATGAAGAATGTTCGAGATTTACAACTGATTTGATGCTCAATGATTACTTCGTTCTTATTTCCAAGCTTCTGTTGGCATGGATTATCCAATATGATGTTACTATGATTTGGAGAGTATAACACTGGATTTGCTCCAGTAAGTTAACCTCTTGGTGTATCTTTCTCTCTAGATGATTTTGTAATGGCGTGCCTATGATTCTGGTCATGATTGAATCATATTTGGATACGATTGGGATTTTTCCTGAGGAATAGGATTTCTAGTTAGTCAGTTGTAGTCTTTTAATTTCCTTTATAAGCAACTTCAGAATGGAAGCAAGGGGTTGGAATCCTGTAACTTGTGATGAACAAATATAATACAACACTTAATATTATTCTGTATATTTGTGTTCCTTTAGAACTATTTCTGAGGATTACTATATTTTACAGACATACTGAAGACATTATCTAAGTCTATCAGTTATATCATGTTGTCTTAATGTTGTTTTTCCTGTGTTGAATTTCCTTTTCATATATATGTATCTTTATATTATATGTGAAAGCACTTTTGTTAATGGATTTTGAACAAATTAGTTAGTGTTGAAGTATGAATGATTAGTTGTCATCTGGAAAAGTAAATGAGCTTCTTCATGTTTCTTTTATTCAGTTGCTAATGATATGGTTTTATACAAAGTACTGACTATGTGAGTTGAACTTTATTCATTTCAGCATTAGTACCTGAGTGTATTTTTCATGCTTCAATACTGTGTTAAATTTATTTTGATTATGAGTTTTATTTCATTTTCAAATTAATTTATGATAAAATGTGATTTTATTGTAAGTTTATCTAGATATGTATCTGCTGAGAGTAGGCTTTCCTAACATTGCAGGATCATAGATCAAATTTTTAAATAAAACTTGTTATCAGATTATTAATTCCAGCTCCCAATTTGGGATAGTCATATTGCATCTTAGGTCATTATAGAGTAGGATTAGGAGCTACTATTATTTTTCTGTTTTATCTTAAGGTATTTGTTAGCATTAGTTAGTCATTTCAATTAGAGATTTTGATTTTAGTTAAGATTTAATTAAGTATAACTTACCATATACACCCCAAGAGACTCTCTACCTTGAGAGCATATTTCACAGGCAGCAGGGCCTTTATCCTATGAAAAATAGTTATACCAAACACATGCAAGATTGCAGTAAATAAAGTGTGTGGGATGTTTTTCAGTAGTTGGCCGCAAAACCTCATTAGTCAAATTTCCTGGTCAACAAGTGGACCATAGAGATTACACCCTATAAAGGAAAACAAAAAACAAAAAAAATCGATCAAAGCACCCCACCTTCTATCATCTTTAGGCCATTCAATCCATTCATCTTCCCATAAAAAAACCTGGTCCTCACCTTCCTCCTACGCCTCGTCCTACTAAGAACCAAAATATCAACCACACATAATACTGTAACATTTCCTCTCATCTTTCTCTTGTTATTGTTGCCGCCTAATCCTACAGAGAGGTGGGTAGGAAACTTAGATAAACCTTCATTCTTATTTCCCAATAAAAGCTTTCTAAACTCTAGAAAATACTCAATAGAAGGTTGAAAGTGAAAACGAGAGGACAAGAGGGATGTTGCTAGTGCACTCCCTAACCAGGTTAGCTTCGACTTATCATCATTGACCCATAAAGAGGTAGCCTCCAAAGAGAATCCAACAATAGTCATCAATAATATTATAAAATGAAAGATACCTCCTATGGATTGGGCTTGCATGGGTCCACATAGGTCTATATGAAATAACTCGAGGTGTTCTTTGGCTTGGGATGTGGAAGTGGGGAAGCTTCCCTCTGATGTTTCCCTAATATACAATCTTCACAAGAACTAGAATGTTAACTCATGATTGATAAACCCCTAACCATGGACTATTTTTGGATAATACTGAGACTTTTGAAGGGTAGATGATCGTACCTATAATGCCACAAGAAGGTTCCATCTTGTCCAGAGATGGTATGTGCAGATGATTGTGATAGGGTAGCACTTATGAGACTTAGAGGGAATATTCTATTCTTGGTCATTTCTACTTTGGCTAAGAGTATTCTATCGGTGGCTTTATCAAAGATAGCACAATAAGTGTCAAAAAATCTAACATCATACTTATTCTGAATCAGTTGACCTACACTGATCAGATTGAATTTCAAATGTGGAACATAGAATACATCATGTATGAAATTCCTCTCATTATGTTTACTAAGAACAAGAACAAATCCTTTTCCTTGAGTTGAAACTTGAGAATTATCACCTAACTTTATTTATGTAATGACAGATAAATCTAAGCTAGAAAACAACAACTTGTTACATGTCAGATGATTTTTACAGCCACTATCCAACACCATACATCTTAGTGATAATTTCTTCAATTATTTGACATGAGAATAATATGACTTCTGATGATCCTTCTTCAATGTTAGAGACATGGGCTCTACCACTATTTTGGTTTTCTTTCTTCTTTCCACATTCCCATTCATAATAGCCATACTTTTTGCAATAGTTGCACTGAATGTTGGACTTATTGGTCCATCTTTTGCCTCTTCCCCTCTAACTTTGAGAGTGATCTGAGTGATTTGTCTGTTCTTGAGTGGTTATGTCCTCTGTATGATGAGAAGATCTGCCTCTTTTTCCTCATCCTCTAGCTCCTATTCCTTGACATATGTTGAGGGAAGCTTGAGTGTTGAAAGCATTTATCAGTGACTCTTCTTTCGGGTTGAGTCGACCTTCGTGGGACACAAGGAAACCCATTAACTCTTCTAGGGTGTAATTGTAATGTCCCAAATTTTTCATTGGATCACAATGGCCAAATCACATTTTCCATATTCATGAAAGTTTTCAAAGGGATGCTAAAAGTCAAATAATTGCCAAGGAGGAAAATCACTAGTTTCCTACGTTGGGGATGGAAGCTTTGAGATTTGGAATAAGGGGGATAATAAATGATGTTTATACATTAGAAGAGGAAAAATATTTAATAATGTATATTTTTAAATAAATACAATATAAAAATGAAATGGCTATGGAGAATGGAGACACATGGAGACTATGGGGCCCACTCAAGCTACAATTCCTATGTTAAATGGCATCCTCCTCTTGTAATTTCGAATCTATGGGAGGCCTATTATTTTGGGATAGATTATGATTTTAATATACTTGTCCATATACTTCATATGTCTAATTTGGGTTGAATTGTAACTTACATGGGAGAGGAAGAGCCAAATGGTAGTTTCAGGGACACTTGGCTAGATTCCTCTTACATTTATGACATCTATGACACCAATGATGGATATTCTATGACAGAAGTTAGATCTGAAGGATGAGATACTGACATATTGACATGTCAGTACTGAATAGAGCATCTTAGAAGTATAATTTGGGAGTTGGATAAGGCCAAGAGGCTCCTACTCAAATTTGGGAGAAGAGGGAAGGTGAAGAGAGAGGCCACATGGGATAGCATGAGAAGCCACACCAATTCGACTTGGATTTGGTTTATGGATGGATTTGGAACCTTAGAAGACCAATAATGTTTATAAAATACAGGTATAATCCATGAGAATAATCTTTTGATCATTTGATAAATTGTCGTTTGTGAATTGTGAGAGCTAGTGGATGACTAGTTTTCTTGCCTTAGCCAATTTTGAGGGTGAAAGATTCTCATCCAAGTTGGTGTTTGGAGAGGCCACTCAGGTATTTCATGGAGATTTAATGGAGTCTTATTTAAATGTGTAATATACAGGGAATCATGTGGATTATTATATTGCATAACTTTCTCTCAACCATTTCCAGTTTTTATGGCATATTCTTGCTCATGGAGGGATTGGCTTTGGGTGAGCTATTGATCTCTTTGGGGAAGCTTATAATGCTCCATTATTTTATGTTCTTATGTAAATAATATATATTTATATTTCATAATACTCTAGGTTGAAATGCCAAAATATTTCATGCAAAAATGTTAAACAATGAAGAAATCATGTCATTTCCCCACTATCTTGTTGTGCACCATTGTAATGCTAATTATTTCGAATTGGGAGAATATTTTCATTGTCCATTACTAATTGTAATAAGATAAATATTATATTTTATTCATTCTCAGAAATTCATAGGTCTAAATTTCAAATGGTTGTAAGGAAAAGTGATTATTAATGAGAAAGCAATGACCATTTCCCCACTACATTGGTGTATGTTGTGATAATGTTGATTATTTCGAATAGAGGAATGTATATCTGATGAAAGTATGATGAATGGAATGTAATTAAATTATATTATGGGTTTCATGTTCATTAACTGATAATTTGTGGCCATTGGGTCGAATTGCATAACCATTGGAGCAAACTACACCTCATTTCCCCAAGGGTCCAAAACTACTTTGTATATATGATTGAAAGAAGTGATAACATCCATGGGAGGTCGAATTATTATGCATATTAATATATGATAATTTATTCTACACATCCCCTGATTCAATTTGAAAATTCTAGTGGGTTTATGCACATTTGGTAATCCATTTCTACCACTTACCCCGGGGGGATTTGAGCCCAAAATTGCCAATAAAATCCTCTATCTTGTTCAGAATTTAGTACAGACTTGAAGAAGTGTTTGGAGGGACATAATACATCCCTAAACATAATAATTAAATTTATTATATCATTCATACACATTCTCTGAATATTTGGAAGCAATTGGGCTGATTTGGAGACCAAGACACTAAAACTAGTCAAGAGCCAAAATTGTGAAAAAATTTGAAAATCGGGCATTTTGGTAAAAATTTAAAAAAGGGTCATTATAGTACTAAGATATATATTTAGATTCTTTTGGAAAACAACCTTTTGTTTCATAAATTTTCCATATGTTTGAAATTGAGTCACAATACCTGAAACTGGGGTCAAAAAGTGATCTATGGTTTGGTTTCAGTCTCTTTCATTTTCATATTTTCAAACTGGACTCAAAAAGTTTGGAGTATTACTATTTTGAATCTGATAGTTCCTTTGTATGTATATGCGAGGATATTCCAAGCTTGATATGTGGTGGTGGCTCCTAGATGCACTGAAAAATAGACTCATCAATGTAGCTCTCGATCAGCCATTTTGTAGTAATATTTCTTTATCTACGAGCTTGAAGGGAATTCTTCTAGTTGCTAGACATAGCGACCACATCAGTTGAATCTCATTCTATTAACTCATTTTAACCATATCCAAATATTTATTAAGTTGGAGAAAACTCATTTTCACCATTCTTCTAGTTGCTAGACATAGCGACCACATTGGTTGAATCTCGTTATATGAACTCGTTTTAACCATGTCCAATATTTATTAAGTTGGAGAAAACTCATTTTAACCATGTCCAAATATTTATTAACTTGGAGAAACATGTACAACTTGATTTACCAAAATTCATAGTTAGTTTCAGTCAGCATAGAAGCAGACATCTGCTTCAAATTTGAGCTATTTGAGCTAGTATTAGTCATTTTCTTATGACTTTCTACTCATGATCCCACTGGATCTGGAGATCTCATAGTAGGTCGAGTAGTTTCTCACATTGTCACAACATCTTAAGGCAATGTCACAGTGTCTGTATGAAGCACAACGCGACACCCAAAAAGCATACATGGCAAGAGAGGGTGTCGTAGGTCTCTTGAAGGAATTTTGTGATGGAGGGGACACTGTCGGGGTGTTGCAGGTCTCTTGCAGGCATTTTGTGACATTGGGGACATTTTCATAGTTCCTGAAAGGGAAGGGGTATTTTTATGTCAATTCTTTAGTCTATGAAAATGCTTCATGCCGTTGTACTTTCGCTGGTCTCACCAAACGATCTTGGATCTATGTCCTTTCCAATTACGTAAACTTGAATACACCTAACTTGTTAATTCTCACAATCGAGTTGGAATTTTAGTTAGGGTTAATTATAAGTGCATTTCATGGACACGCCACCTTACTCATTAATTTTATTGTTCTTAGAATAGAAATAGTTTCACATTATTAATTTCATTGGTAAATCTGCATACGTTTGCTTTTCTTGAGCGTTTCTTTAATTTCTTGCTTTGAGTATGCAAATAGTTGAACGTATGTTCACTAGCAAAAGCAAGGTGATTCAATGAGGAAGTTGAATCACTTCTCTTTCCAAACTCCATTTCCATGTATATAAGAAAAAATACATCGTTCATTCAACACAACAAACATGAGATCATAAGTCGCTCATCTCTCTCACAGGATGAACACCAACAACATCCCCCCCCATAAGGACGAGGAGGATGAACATCAATGCTGCATCTTGTTCTTTAAGGATGAATACGAGTCATTGATGGCAGATGATCATGATCTTAGACCGCAAAGGCCAACTCCCTTCGCCTATATCTCAACACCCCTAGACCTTGAGTGCGCAGTTACCTCTTTCTTAGATGACATATTGGAAGACTCCGAGTTTCTGAAGATTCTCGGTCAATTGAAATCAGCCATTAAAGGTAAAACCTGGATCTTAAATTTGGCACTAGGATTCTCATTGGTGGTTAGGCTCATAGCAGAATGCCCCGTGTCTTCTCATCATGTGTCTAAATGGGTGGAATTCTCTATGGGCATCCTCACTTATGCCAACAACATCGACAATAAAAACCGTAATCTATTTATTAAATACTTTCACCTAGCGCTTGCAGTCATTAATAGAGTATGCGTTGATGATATTAAGGATATGGAGTTTCATTTGGGTTTGGAAAATTCAATCAACCCATTCATGAAACTTGATCAAGACAGTTGGGAGATAATTATCAATCATGTTGATGGGATAAAAGCTTTATCTTCTTACATACTGTACCCCACGAATAGGCTCTTTTCTAGGATCAGTGAATACAATTTCGATAAATTGCTCACCCTAGTCATGAGACTCTAGGCCACAGAGGATGGATTGAGAAATCCCAGACTCTCACAGGCAGTGGCTTCATTAGTGTGGCCATTGTAGTGTGGGAAGAATTCTATGAGACAATACCTAGATTTATTAAAAACAATATCCTCCATACTCCATAAAGATCTTGATATATTCATTGAAGGTTCATTAGAATTGATGACGTATGCAGGGATTGTGAGTCAAGTCTTTGAGGTATTGAAGTACGCGATGCTCCCAGAAGAGGAAAAATGAAACAATTTCGACGAATGGGTTTCCAAGCACCAAGAATTTCTTGTGATTAGAAGGTTCTTTGAGATTCTTTCGAAACCTAAGTTCGGTTACCATTGGGTGTCTAGATATTGTGAGAGTCATTAAATGTGGTGGGTATGCAACTTTGGAGGCTTTATATGACACTATCTCCCGAACATCTACCCCTGCCCATGGGGATACTCATTTAATATCTGCATTAACAACTCTTGTCAACCTTTTGGAATATTCTCGCTATACCTATAATCTGTTTGAGAGAGTAGAAGGCTATTCGGATTTCTGCCGTTTAGATTTTGAGCATGGCTTTAACTAGAGAGTGAGTGCATTAGCAAGACACTTTTTTGCCTCCATTGATAGAATACAAAGAGAATAACTACCTCCCCCACTATAGATATATTGAATTTTTTTTGTTTTTAATCAATAAAACTCATTACGCTTACTCTGAAATTTGTTCAAACTCTTTCGAATCAAACACAAAATTGAATTGATGAAAAGTCTCAAATTTAATTGATGAAGGCTGAAACATGGATCACGACTAGCAAATCCTTAAGGAAAGAAGTTTAACTTTTCAATCATTTTTGGGAAAGTATTATATTTTTTAAATTCAAAGTATTATATAGTATTTTTTTAAAGTATTATAAAGTTGTTTCACCATAATCACCATCATCAGTTTTGTGATTGTAAACTCCTTAATTGTTAAATGTTTATGGGGATATGAGAGTTTAATATGCATCTCATATTTATTAAATAGAATTATTTTATAAAATACATAAATTGAAAAAATTATATATATATATATATATATATATATGGTGTATATTAAAATGAGGAATGAGGTGTTGATGAGGAATAAATGGTGGAAATCATGACATTGGAGGTTAAGTCATTTTCATTCACTATATGCTAGAGAAGTGGTTGTTTGACCTACTACATTAACGTTGTTCCCATGGATCCACTTGACTTGGACAAATAATTGGGTGATCACTTTGTGTTCCAACTGGTTTTTTATTGTTTACTTTTATGACCATGTCGATTATCAACATCATGTGTTTGAAGAGGTTCCATAAGTGAGGGACTTTTATAGCCCCTTCATTCCTAGACTTTGTTCCTAACATTGTGTCCATTACTAAAACGTTAGTTTTGGTTTGTCTTCCCAATTTTCCATTACATTTTTTATATGTATTAGTTTTTTACAATCTTGGGAATAATTTTGGCACTCACATAAGATGATATATTAAAATATATGTAGAAATTTTGCACATATATGTGTGCATGTGTTGAGATAGAGCTCAATAAGGGCGAAGGGCCCTTGAGACAAAAAAAATTCTCAAATGGAAAATTTTAGATATGTACATAGGTATTGGATTATGGGAAAACAATATTTAAGTGTGCTATTTGTTATCTTTGATACATTCATAAGATTTTTGTCCCCATGCCCATGCTAATCATGCCAAGAAAGAAAGGGACCAATTCCAAAATTAAAGAGATGGAATTTTTCAAATGAATGAAGTTTGGATATGAACATTGATCAGAATGAGGTAAATCATAAATCATCAGAATGAGTGTTGTATAGGAAAGTGTTCCTATGGTTGGGGTTAGGAGGCCATCAACATATTAGGGTTGAAAAATGGATGTAGAATGGTCTACAAGTAAATATAAGCAAGATTCATAGATAAGTAAGGTCCATACTTGATTCACTAAAGGTTGGTCCAAGATTTCTCTAGTCATTCTCTTGCTCCTCTTCTCCAAGACACCTGCAAAACAAGCTACACCTTCATCAAACCAAATAGACTATATGAAAGGAGATTATGTTCAGTAAAACATGAAACCCTAAACTGATAGACATCATCATATAATCATAATAAATTTTCAATCATACATTGAACAAGGATTTGGGAAGAAGAAGGACATCACATCTTTATTGATCAAGTGGAAGAAGTACAAATTTCACCTTCTCCTCTTGCTAGGCACCTATTGAAACCTTGGTCTGGTTCTTCTGTTTCCCTTTTCCAAGGATCTCAACCTCCAAACTATGCAACACAAGGAGATAGAATCTAGGGAAAAGGTAGGGGGATGATAGCCCCAATTCCACCAGCATAACAATGCAAAGGTCTAGTCCCCTCCATAGACCTCTCTCCCTCTCTTATATACTTTCTTGAAGAGTAGGGGTCGAATATGGATCATTTAAAGCTTCCTAATCAGTTCCAAAACCATCCAAACGGACCCAAATTTGAGAATTAATCATATTTTATATTTTTTTGGCCATTACAGCTTAAAATCGAGGGTCTGGTGAAGCAGAGTCGTGAATAAAAAAGTATAACAATGGGTTCCCTTAAGCAAATTCATGGTTATGTTAGAAACACTCATTTTTTGGGTACTTCCAAGAATTGTCAGGCGTTGCTGGTTGTTGAAAATTTCTTCCTTACTCACATACCTTTCCAATGGTGTAGAGAAAAGGTCAAACGAAGTTACAAAAGTATAGATATGGCTCCTCCAATATAGGTGTTTTGTCAGTGACGTTGATGAAGTGTCGTCAAGGAAGTGTCGACATGCGACGAAATCATGGGAAAGTGGTCACAGGGAGATATGTGTCATTTTAGGCTATAACAGAGGCCCTCTAATGTATGAGTTTAGAGGAAAGACGATAGCTGAAATAAATTATAAAAGGAAAAAGCTTAGTCATGGAGAGAGTAGAGAATCCAAGATTGAAAGGATCGAATAGAGGTACCTAAAAGAGAGATAAATATCAAACAAAACTGATCTCTGTGACATACAGGTCCATATACAAGTCATCTCCTTAAATATACAGGTAGATCCAAAATGTGTACAACTGATGTAACTATCATGGTTGCACAATATGAAAAAAGGCACCATACAAAATCTAAATGAGTCATGGCCACAAGTGAACAAGGTGGATCCATGCTCACTAATTGATCATAGACACAAGAATACAAGGTGGATCTATGTCTCATTAAATTTCATATGAAGTGTGACAAGGTCTTCCGCAAATCAGCCAATAGCAAAAGATGACAATCCTACTGTCAGCCCAAGGTCTTGAATCCAAACCTTCCAAAGGTACAAATCCTAACCATGCGAAGAAAGGAGCTGAAGTCAAACATGGAGGAAACCGTTTGATCACTGGTCATTGATGAGGATTGTTAACAAATGTAAGGTAAACCACCATTAATAAAAATGGTCCCCAAGGTACCTAGTACATTCTAACAAGTGTGAATACAAGGTCTTGTAGTCAACCACCTAAAGAATCCATCGATTAGGAGACATTAAGGTATCCCCCCTACCCAATAGCAAGGAAAATTGTCACTGATGACTACAATCCCCAAGGTACTTTCATGAAATATAAATCTCATTCTCAGAGCAAGATGTGTTGAGGTCGATTTGAAGAGATCTATAGGAAGGAAGTCATCAAGGCATCTTTCATCATCCAACACGAGGTAGGTCAAAGACTGATTGGATCTAGAACTAGAACAAAGTTTTGGAGTAAGGACTGTCAAAGACTAGATGTAATGAACATATAAGAGAGCATGGGCGACAGAAAAGGTCAAGGCAACTGTAGAATGGTAAAAAGGTTTATCCTTGAACAGTGAGCACACCACAAAAGTGACTTTGGCATCTTTTCACATGAAAGGACCAATGATGTAAATATGCAATGTAGGAGACGTTGGTAGATTCCCCATATAATCGGAAAAGGAGCCAACTAAAGGAGTAAAAACTCTGAATCGGGTTAAGTTCAAAAACTAGGACCCAACTACCAATAGACTCAAAACTGGTGCTTTGTTCAAGGATCCAAGACGTGTTTCCATGATGTAAAAAACATGTGAATGAACTTTCCTTTCCATTCTTTCTTGTAAATGTTTAACGAGTCCAAGAAAGCAAACTCAGGACCTTCTTCATTGTTGGAAAGATCGAAGAAGAGACATAATAATGCTTGATAAATAACTGATTCTTGGATTTTATGAGCCCGAATTAGTGTATGCTCGACGGTATTTTCATAGTTTTGAGAGTCTGAAAACTCCAAAGAACACTCCAGGGGGGTGATTTTTCATCAATTTAGTCTCCCGAGTCCAAAAAAGTGTAAAAAAATCCACAGAAGAACTCTCTTATCCCAGTAGAAATAAGGTATGCCTTTTTTGTAGTTAGTCGGCAAGGTACGAAAAAGGGATAAACTATCACAAGATCGACTCTCCTTCATAAGCAAGTAGGACGCTCTAGTCTTAACGAATGTGAAGGAAATAAAGATCGGTTGGAAAGTTCCATTTATTTATGAGAATGGTACAGACAACAATAAACTTGATGCTTTTGTACTAAAGTTTAAGTGAGCATGACAAATGACATAAAGAATGCTTAGAATATTGTTCATGTTTGGGTCCAAAGCACAAAAGAGATATATCTATACCTGAAGATACTCTTCTAGATTCCAAAGAAAATACAGTATCATTTTTTGTAAGTAATCCACATGGATGGAAAAGGGGATAAACTTATACTTATGTGTATGTTCCTTCACATCCTTTAACAAGTTTGAAGGGACAAGCAAACTCGGTGATCTAGTCACATTTAAGGAATCGGACCAAGGCTTGAAGATAACTCCATATCTTTCTCGTAGAGTTTTAACGAGTCTGGAAAATTCAACTCGCGATATCCTTACTATATTTAACGGGCTCAAAGGAGAGCAGAAAGAATGCTCTAAATGTGAGAAGACAAGTGTCAGAAGTAGGTGAAACTAGTTCCAAGCGCGAGGAACAGACCTAATCATAGTGCAAGGAACATGAGAAAAATAAAGACACTCGGGGAACGTATCCTCAAAGAAAAAGTTTTCAAGTTGCAAAGGAAAAAAGGTACAAAGGTAAGTGACGATGAGAGTAGTGATGAGGGCATATCCAATGAGCGAAAAGTGTGGAATTCGGAATAAGGCTCGAAAGCGTGAGCAGGATACATGCAAATGTAGTTACATCTTGAATAACAAGGCAAGGCCAGTAAAACGTTGTGAATCCAACTAAAAATCATGTCTCCAAGAAACAACAACATTAACAACATATTCAGAAGAAAATATTCGATGCAGGTCACTTTGGCAGAAATACATGCAACTTTGCTATCTTCTACATAAAGTGTAGTCAAGGCATAATCGACCGAAGAAGATTCTATAGTGACAAGACCTGAGGGTTTATAATTTATAATATTATATAATGACAAGGACCGAGGGTTTTGGATATGAACATTGATCAAAATTCAGTAAATCATAAATCATGAGAATGAGGTAAATTGGAAATCAAATACAAACATTTATAAGAATGAGTTAATCAAGTAATTGCATGTGTCAATTGGGGAATCCACTCCATTTTTAGGGATAGTGTTGAAGAAATGCATCCTTGGCTTTCCTCCTTGAAAAAGTTCATGGACTTTCATTTTCTCTCACATTTGGACTTAGAGTTATCGTAGTCTCTCACCTTATAACTTATAGTTGGTTAATATGTCTCATTCTTGGGTGACAATAAGTTAAAAAGACAAGGATGGAAAAACCATAAAGATTGAGGATTATTTCCTATAAGACAAGAAATGACATGTACATTAATGATATAAGTTTAATCTTGTAAGTGGAATATGATCATGTACTCTTCTAAGTGAAATATGTACATATAAATTATTTTATTTGTGGGTGTGTGCAAGCTGATGAGGGTCTATTTTGACATGTTAGAGGCAATAGAAAACCAAAAAAAGGCATCCCTCAACTTACATGGATATTTTTAGGCAGTATGTATATATAGTAGGTCTGGTAGTTTCTCACATTGTCATAATGTCATAAGGCAATGTCACAGCTTCTGTATGAAGCACAACACGACACGCAAAAAGCATACGACGCAAGAGAGGGAGTCGTAGGTCTCTTGAAGGAATTTTTTGATGGAGGGAACACAGTCGGGGTGTTTGAGATCTCTTGTAGGTGTTATGTGACACTGGGACATTGTAGCGGTTCCCGGAAGGGAAGGGTAAGACATTGTCAAAAGAGAGGTAAAAAAAGAACTATGTCGATTATTTAGTCTGTGAAGATGCTACATGTCGGTGTACTTTCGCTCGTTTCTCCAAACCATATTTAGTGGATTCGATCTTGGATCTATGTGCTTTCCACTATGTGGAAAGGCCTACCAAAAACATCAAATTGACCCTAATACCGTGATAAAGTTTACAAAATAGAGAAACATAAAGGATAGAACACATGTGGGTAGATTCATTTCCTTCTTAGTGTTACTTGAAAACATTTATAGGTAAGGAAATAAAATGTAGTGGTTGATGAAATCAAACCATCATAAATTCTAACTAACCTAAAGTGGACTAGAGAGATTACACCCTATAACACAAAAAAAAACATCGATCAAAGCACCCCACCTCCTATTATCTTTAGTAAATTCAATCCATTCATCTTCTCACAAACAAACTTGGTCCTCACTATCACGACCCCAATCCATCGCTAGTATTCAATGAATGAAATGGGACGTGCGACACTTACAGGAAGACAACTTGGTTTCTTGGACTCCTAAGCTCCAAGCTTGTAGACTACGCCCGAACCCAATATGTGGAAGCAATTTCTTACACTTAGAATTATTCAGAGTTATCTTTGTTTACTAGTTAATGTCCATCCAATACTTAACAAAAAATACAACAAGAAATATGGACGAGGTTGCCACATCACAGAGCCTCTGTAACTGATTTTATTAACAAGTGTGGGAGCACCCTGACTCGGCTAAAACTCTCGTATGCACCAAACTAGCTAAAATGCACAATACATAAAGAAGGTAAGAATATCCAACAAGGTGTCGTGCTAGCTCTGTCGTAGCTAGCACAGTGAGCAGTAAAGACCGCAGAGAAAACTTGGAAAAATCTAGCTACCATGCTTTGTCTCCTTTCTTCACGACTGCGTCTTCTTGGTCTGCTGCCAACTTCGTTTGGTAGCAGTGCTACTTGGTTCCCTCTTTGGATGCCCTTGAAATGACTTAACACTTCGTTTAATTATAGGATTCTTGTCGTTTGGAAGGGTGCCACCTTTAAGTGGACCTTCCCTCTTACCTGCTGCACAAGCCACCTCTTGTCGGCTTAACAAACTGCACTTGCCTTTAACGTTCTTTGATGCGCCCCCATGCAAATGCACCAAGGTTCGTGCACCCACACCAAGGGTGGGTCGCGTGCCTGTCGTCTCCACTATAGTGCCCATCAATATGCCCATTTTTAAACTCATTCACTACTTGGACGCTCGTTGCCTCCTTTTGTCGTTGTCATCGCACGTGCTTCTATTGAGCACCCATTGGGCTTCCTGTCGGAGTGCCCATCTCGTCCGCGCATCTAAGTGTTGTCTATCACACGCATCCATATGCCATTGCCTTTATCATCTGCATGCTCAAGGGTCGATGACCAAAGGTTCACGCACCCGTCATCTTGTTGTTGGGGTGCTCATCACTGAAGCACCCGTTCTGCCTCTCATGTGGGTGCTCATCACTGAGACACCCACCTTTAGGTTGCTAAGTGCACTAAGGCGATTTCCAATAGAAACACTCATTTCCAAGTGCACTAAGCACTTGCTGTCAAAGTTCCCATTGAGAATCGTTTCCAAGGAGCGCTTGTGCTAACACATGTGGGCACTTTCCTTGGGAGCATGCCACACTCTCGGTGCTCCTTGCCGGTGGTGAGTGTGGGTGCTTGCTCTTTTCCATGTGGGACCGCAACAACTTGTCGAACTGTCAAGTCCACACTATATTCCCACTTAGGAATGCTGAAAAACATGGTCGTGATAGCCTCCCCCACTTAAAATGTTGGTCATCCTCGGCAACGTCAATCGTTGTTTCCTTCTGCACCAAAGTGAGATTCCTTCAAAACTCCTACGCATCTATGGCTCTTGACCACCTAGTTCGCAACCAATACAGCTTGCATTCCTTCTTGCTTCCATCCATTGTGACCTTGTGACTTGATTGGTTGGGTAGCTAGTCCAACCATAGTCTCTCCTTAGAAGACAAACTTCTTTATTCCAAAACCAACTTTCCTTGGCTCTTTTCAGCGACCTCTTCCAACTACGTTTTTCACATAAGACCACCTGTCTTTGACTTGGTGATTTCTGTCTTTCTAGGTCATCACAACATGGTTCCGAAGGCCTTTCCATCGTCACTGGTAGTAGTGATCCGAAGTGTGGAAATTGAACCCAAGTGATAGAACAATTGCACTCACAAAATTGCTAATCAAACATGCAAATTTACACATAAAGGAGACTGAAATTGGAGCATAAAACTAATTTGTATTGAATAAGTGTACAATAGCCAACCTTATGAAGTCATAGGCTGCTGAAATATATAATTACATGAGATATTCAAATCCAAAAGGATGCCATTTGAAATAGTCAAAAGCAAGCTTACTAAATCTAGTCAAATCCCCCACAGGTGCATAAAGCAGTTTGCAAATCTACCTGGAGGCTTACGAATTGGAAAATTCAAGTAGGTAAGATAATAAGTGATGGAAAGAAAACTCATACATGATTTTATTAGGAGAAAATAATGGAGGATGATGAGAGCAAAAAACAAGTCAACTACACCTAGTCTTGCTTTCCCTTTTGCCATAAATCTCAATAAAGCAGGCAAGTTAGCGGAAAACGCAGATATGCGCTAGGGAGGATCTGGAATAAAGAAGATATGCTAAATATTGATTCCAGGAGGTTTCCCAAGTGCTCCATGACTTAGCTTTATCAATTTTTACTTCTAGGACATGTGGAAGACAGCTTGCATAGAGTGGAATATTGGAAACTAGGAAAATAAGACAAAAATGGATTAATTAATGTCTAAGGTAGCTAACTATGGGTTGATTATTCTAACACCCCCCCTTCAGCTTGACGTATGAGTAAATATCAGAAAACTATAGGGCCTAGCAATAAGGATTAGTCACCATTTACATACTGCATGTCCATTTAACTAAGGAAAGAGGAAAAAACCCAGTGGGAAAATCCTCCCTTAAACATGGACAGTAAAACAAAATTGGAAAATATTTTCATCAATCATGCTTCACAGCATGATCAACAATCCCCAATAGTGAATTGATATTTCTGAATGTATTCTCACAAAAAACTTTGGTGAAGATGTCTGCTACTTGTTCTGAAGATGCACAGAAGAGCAGGTGAATGGTTCCATCATGCACAAGCTATCTGAACTTCTTGTAATCAGGGGGAAATTTCTTTCTTTGAACTTCTTGTAATCAGAAGGTCATCCACATACAAGACAATAATCATCAAATAACCATGGATCAGCTTCAAATAAACATTAGGATAAAACTTGCATCGAACAAAACTCAATGACATCAGAAAGCCATCAATCTTGGCATACCAAGCCTTGGGGGCTTGCTTAATCCCATACAATGATTTATTTAGCCTACACACAAAATATGGATTAGACACAAACCCTTGAGGCTTCTGCATGTAAATATCTTCAGTAATATCTCCATTCAAGAAATCACACTTCACATCCATGTGATGTACCTCCCACTGCTTCGAAGCTGCAATGGCTAAGGCTAGCCTGATGGAGTCCATCTTTGCCACTGGTGCAAAGGTCTCATTGTAGTCAATACCATGTACCTGTGAGTAGCCCTTGGATACCAATATTACCTTATATTTCAAAGGTCAACCATCAGCAGCAAACTTAGTTTTGAAAACCCACTTACATTGAACTAGCTTCCTCCCTAGGGGAAGATCAACCAGTTCCCAAGTGTTGTTCTTCTGGAGTGAGCTGAATTCTTATTTCATGGCTGTTTTCGATATTGGATCATGTGCTGCATATTCATATGTCTATGGGTCTGATTCAACCATCAGATAGCACTTCTTTGCAAACAAAGGGTCTTTCATACACAGGGCACTCTCAAACTGAGATCTAGTCCTCCTAGGATCACTAGGATTTCTAGCTAGTTCCCCAGCTGCATGAATGGTATTTTCTTCCCATTTTGGTCTTGTAGGACTGTTAGGATCTGAAATTAAATCATCATTATCAGACATACCAGAATCAGCAAACTCATTTGTCTCTTCACTTACATTCAATGGTTCTGGTGGTGAAGAAGACTCTCCAACTTCAACTGCCGCTAAAGGCTCTTCTTGGAACTGAACACTCCTTTCAATGAAGGATTTGTTTGTTCTCAAATTGATCAGCTTGTAACCATTTTAATATTCATATTACCCAAAAAATATACACTCTTGGTTTTTGGGCTGCAAAGCCTTCCTCTTTTCTGTTGGAATTCTAGCCCAAGCCTTTGAGACAAAAATACTGAAATGGGTCACATCTGGCTTGTGCCCACTCCAATATTCGAAAGGAGTCATACCATCAAGATATTTATGAGGCACCCTATTCTAGATATAGGATGCACATTTGATAGCCTTGGCCCAAAACTTTGGTGTCAAAGTCTTAGCCTCCATCATACAGGTTGCCATCTCCTTCAGTGATCTGTTCTTTCTCTCAGCAACACCATTTTGCTGTGGTGTGGAAGGGATTGAATGCTGCATATGAATACCTCCATATTCACAATATTTAATGAACTCATACTTGACATACTCACCACCATTGTCATATCTGAGGATCTTGAGTCTCCTCCCAGACTGGTTTTCAACCAAAGCCTTAAAGACTTTGAAGAGGCCAAAAACTTTAGACTTATGCTTCAGGAAGTAAACCCAACAATACCTGGAAATTCATCTATGAATTTAAATGAATATTTGTCTTGACTCATTGACATATGAGGAAATGGACCAGCAACATCACTGTGGATCAACTCAAGAGGTGCAGAGGTTCTCTCATGACTAGCTCTCTCAAATTTATGCTCTGGGTGTTTTCCTAGGATACAATCTTGATAGACTCCCTTGGAAAATTTAATCTTTGGTAACCCTATAACCATTTATTTTTCACTTACATAAGAAAGATACTTATAGTTAAGATCACCAAATCTTTCATGTCAAAGCTTGATTGCCTCATTAGCATGAATCAGAAGAGCAGAGGGGTTTAAGTAGGGCAGAAAATGTGAAAACATGTATACCTTCAAAGTGTGATCTACAACTCCTTTTGCAATGACTTTACCATTTGAGATCTATGTGATATAAACATCATCTGGGGAGAATATGACCTTCTTTGGAGACCCTGTGTGGGTCGTTTGATACACTTAAAAGAGGTTAGAGGAAAGACCTGGAACATACAATACATTACTGAACTTACCATGGTCAAGATCAATCCTTCCTTTTCTGAAACTGTCAGTGAGAGAGTCATCTCCCAGCACTATTGGTGGACCTTTCGACATATCAAGAGAGGAGAATGCCTCCTTGGTCAAAACCATATGTCTTGAATCTCTAGAGTCTATGATGAAGCTAGGTGAGCTTGATGTGCTAGCAACCAGTGCATGTACTCTCTCTCTGTCCTCTGAATTTGATCCTCCTTCCCTCTTCTTTTAGCTATCAGGAAGGGAGATGTTATTCTTCTCCAGGAGTTGGGTCAACATGTCAATTTGATTCTTCATGCAGAAGCTTTCAGGATGATAGCCCTTATTGCAGTATGTGCACTTACTCATTTCTCCTTTGTTCTTCTTCTTCTGGAAGTTCTTCTTGGAGCCTTGGGGCTCCTCTTGAGACTTGTTTTTTTCTCTCTTTTGCTCAGGTGTCTTCTTATCTTTATTCTTGCCTTTTGAATCCACCCTTGAATCTCCAACAACCAAAGTTTGGTCTTTGGAAGGTTTGATGGTGTCCATCATCACCGATTTATCCTATTCTTGTGCAAGGGATTCCATGAACTCTTCAAGCTTAGGCATCTTCCAGGCTCAAGCTATCAACTCGGTGGCATGGAAGGTAAAAAAAAACACCAAATAGTTAGGGCCAAGCTTCAAGAGTATGGCCAAAACTAGTTACTCCTCCTTATTTTCAATTCCACACTATTTTAGCTACAAAACAAGGGCTTTAAACTTGGAAAAGTAGAGTTGCAGGGATTCGAGGCTGCTAGGACTCAAAGAGATCAATTTATTCTTGATTTGATGTCCTCTCATCTCATATGTCTTACCAAAAATATCTACAAGATTCTCCCACACTTCATTAGGTGATGTCAATACATCAAGATGGAAGAGGAGGTATCTGGATATGCTCAAACACAGAAGACCATAGGCCTCATCCCTCCTGTTGTGCCATTTAATTTTCTCTGCAACTGTATTGGGCTCTGCCTCAGTTACCATAGTCACCCTGTAGTGACCCTTCACTCTCAAAAATATCTCCATCTATGATTTCCATTCAAAGAAATTAAATGGAGTCAAGATGATCTTCTGAGATTGATCCATAGCTCTAAACTGTGCCCTTCAACCAGCAAAAATTGCTCCCAGTCAAGATGTTGAACCTATAATAGCAATATGGAAGGAGAAAAATTGATCTACAAAGGCTCTGATACCATGTGTAAATTGAACCCAAGTGATAGAACAATTGCACTCACAAAATTACTAATCAAACATGCAAATTTACACACAAAGGAGACTGAAATTGGAGCATAACACTAATCTGTATTGAATAAGTGTACAATAGAAAACCTTATGAAGTCATAGGCTACTGAAATATATAATTACATGATATATTTGAATGCATAAGGATGCCATTCAAAATAGTCAAAAGAAGGCTTAGTAAATCTAGTGAAATCCCCCATAGGTGCATAAAGCAGTTTCCAAATCTACCTGGAGGCTAACGAATTGGAAAATTCAAGTAGGAAAGCTAATAAGTGATGGAAAGAAAACTCATGCATGCTTTTATTAGGAGAAAATAATGGAGGATGATGAGAGAAAAAAACAAGTCAACTACACCTAGTCTTACTTTCCCTTTTGCCATAAATCTCAATAAAGCAAGCAACTTAGTAGAAAAAGAAGATATGCTCTAGGGAGAAACTGAAATAAAGTAGATATGATAAATATGTATTCGAGGAGGTTTCCCAAGTGCTCCATGACTCAGTTTTAACAATTTTTACTTATAAGACATGTAGAAGACAACTTGCATAGAGTGGAATATTGGAAACTAGGAAAATAAGACAAAATGGATTAATTAATGTCTAAGGTAGCTAACTATGGGTTGATTATTCTAACATGAAGTGCTACTTGATCAAGTGGGAAGATTTGGGCAATGTCATAGGCCATCACTGCCCAAGTCTTCATCACATATGAGCATGTGTGCTGCATTGGTTGTTGCATCTCAGTAACTAAGCTCCTTCAAATGAGCCAAGTACTTGTCAAAATCAGCATCATCGAACATCAACGTGCTCACCTTTGCTACCTCCTCACAACCATCGGATGAGTCTGCCAAAGACTCTTCTCTAGCCTTTTCCCGTCGCAACTTCCGCTTAGCATTTTTCTTTGCATTCTTCCTCAACCCTTCAAACAGGTCGTTTGAATCGCTGCAAATTTCCAAGCTATCTGAAGTTACTGTCGTTTCTAGCGTCACTTGCAGCTATGGAGTGCTAACAGCGGTAGCTTCCCTAGCCTCCACCTTCTCTTGAAAGTTATTTCTTTTTGAAAGAAAAAGGACTGTCACATCACGTAACGAAAATTTTTCACTAGTGTTTCCATCATAGTGAGCGTTCTTCCCCAAAATCAATTGTTCTTCGTTTTCAAAGCTTCAACACCTCAACGTGCTTCCCTCATAATCATGTCTTGAATTAACTTGCAATTCCTTCTCTTGGAACCACCTTCAAGTTAACTCGCCCTTTGCATATTCCAACTGTAAGAGGAGTTGCATCAACTCTCCCCATCACCGCCTTGATCTTTGAGTTCACTGATTTGAACTGTGCTTGGCTGCCCTCTAGCAAAATATGAAGGGATGATACCGTGTGAATTCTCACCAAGCTATGAGTAGCACCTATGTCAACAAGTGAGGAAACTTTAAGGCCAGTCATTGTAGCTTCCACAAAACTCAAACTCAGCGGGCTGTCCACCTGACTTCCCTTTACGTCTGTTATGCAAACTTCCACTGCTCGCACAGCTTCAATAAATTATGTTCATGGTTGAGGAGCTTCCACAATCCTCAATGTTTCTAACCTTGCTGGTTCATCTTCTTGACTAGGGACAACTTTATATGGTAAGTCCCTCGCATAATGGTCTTTCTCGCAAACATAGTAAGCAACGGGATTCTTTTTCGTCTCTTTCAGCTGCCTCCAATGAGCTCTCCTCGAAGAACTCCTCGAAACGTTCACTTGATCTATGAGAGTAGACAATCGAATCATATCTTGTTTTGGTTGCGAAAAAAATTCTCTGAATGCCTTCTCCATTCCTTCCTTAAAGTCTTCCTAGCACTTCTTCGTCACACTTTCTAGATTCTCTGTCAACGATGACTCCCTTCCTGCGGAGCCATCTGTCACAGGAATATCTAACTTAGTTGTCCAATGAAGCTTCACTTTACCCGGGAGCACGTCAATAGTCCCCCATCCTCCGCAATAGATTACTTATGTACTTGGCACTTTCAACAACGCCCTCGCAAGAAGCAAATCCACCCGCTTACGAGTGCAGAGCACTTCCAGCAAAAGATTCAAAACTGAAAAACTTTCCTTAACCTCTAAAAAATAACTCCAAATGCACCTTCGTTCTACCACATGCGCACTTAGCACCCCTCCTACTATACTGCTATCATGTGCTTCCTCTAGGAATGCTTTTTCTAAACCCACCTTCCCGAAATGCATGTCCAACTTTTTCGAAGAGCGTTTATGCTAAAACACATCTTCACTGTTCGCGAAGCACACTTCCGTTTGTCATTTCCTACGGCGCACGTTCAACCTGTGTGCACCTTCATCTATGGAGCACCCATTTACCAACGCACTCCTTTGTTAACTAAACACAACTCTGTCACATGCCTACCTTGCATGCTAACTTTGTCACCGGTGCTCCTGTGGAGCGCGCTGCCTCCTGCAGCGCATGCATCTCCCACAGAGTGTACCTCTATATTGAGCACATGTATTGCAGATGGTTTCATTCTATGGATTCCCTCACCTACATACACCTCTCTTATCATCGTGCGCACCTTCACTGCAGATTCCCCTTTACTGTGGATGACCTACTACAGATGCCACCTTCTAGGTGCGCCTTCTGCTGCCACCTGCAGATGCTTATACTAACACCTGTTTACCTTAGAGTTTCATTTGCTGCAAGGTGCTCTATGGAGCGACCTTTTGAACTGCGAATTCCTTCGTGAAACCACCTTTTCCTAGGAAACAAAGTCTGCTTCAATGTTGACGCAGAGTTAAATCGGGTCTGATACCACCTTTCAAGGCCCCAATCCAGCACCAGTTTTTAATGACCAATATGGGATGTGTGGCACTGCCAAGAAGGTAGCTTGGTGTCTTGGCCACCCAAGCACCTAGCCTGTAAACTACACTTGAACCCAATATCCGAAAGCGATTTCTTACACTTATAATTATTCATAGTTATCTTTGTTTACTAGTTAATGTCCATCCAACACTTGACCAAAAAGACAACAAGAAATATGGGTGAGGTTTCCACACCGCAAAGCTTCAGTAACTGATTTCATTAACAAGTGTGGGAGTGCCCTGACTCAGCTAAAACTCCCATGCGCACCGAACTGGATAAAATGCACAATACATAAAGAAGGTAAAAATAGCCAACAAGGTGTCGCACAAGCTCTACTGTAGCTAGCACACCCAGCAGTAAAGACCGTAGAGAAAACTTGGAAAAACCTAGCTACTGTGCTTCGTCTCCTTTCTTCATGACTGTGTCTTCTTGGTTTGTTTCCAACTTCATTCGGTAGTAGTGCTGCTTGGCTCCCTCTTTGGATTCCCTTGAAATGACTAAACACTTTGTTTACCTATAGGCTTCTTGTCATTTGGAAGGGTGCCACCTTTAAGTGGACCTACCCTCTTACTTGTCACACAAGCCACCTCTTGTTGGCTTTCCAAACTGCACTTGCCTTTAACGTTCTTTGATGCACTCCCATGCAAATGCACAAAGGGTCCTGCGACCTTTGTCTCCACTAGAGCTCCCATCAATACGTCTGTCTCTAAACTCATTCACTGCTCAGATGCCTATTCACCTCCTTGCTCTGTCGTTGTTGTGCGCGCTTTCGTTGATCACCCACCGGTCTGCTTACCAAAGCACCCATCTCATCCATGTGTCTAAGTGTCATCTATCACATGCATCTGTCTACCATTTCCTTTCCTATTCGTGTGCTCAAGGGTCACACACCCAAAGGGTCGCGCGCCCGTCATTTCTCCATTGGGGAGCTCATTACCGAAGCACCCATTCTGTATGTCATGTGAGTGCTCATCACTGAAGCACTTGTTCTTCCTATCACGTGGGCACTCATCATAGAAGCTCCCTCCTTCATATCACTAAGTGCGCTAAGGTGATTTCCAACCAAAACATATGTTTCCATGTACGTTGGGCGCCCGCCATCAAAGCGTCTGTTTGTCATCATTTCCAAGGGGCACCCGTGCTAACACATGTGGGCACTTACCTTTGGAGCATGCCATACTCTCAACGCTCCTTGTCGGTGATGAGTGTGGGAACTTTCTCTTTTCCATGTGGGACCACAACACCTTTCTGAACCATCAATTCCATATTATTCTTGCAAATTGATCTAGGAACAAATCATCAATCTCATCAAAAAATAATCAACAAATAACTCATGAAATGGTGTTAATCGAAACCGGAATTGGTTTCCTCTCTATATATTTAATAAACAATGAATGGTTACAATAACAATGTCAAGAAATAGCTTGAATCAATGAGGAATTCGAATACCTAAGGAGTCAATTCGAAATCAATGAGTGAGTATAGCTTAACTGACTCTAAACCATTGGTTCACACTATAGTTAACCACTTGAACAAAACCCTAATTGACTCACCAAACCCTAACTGAAGTTAGAGTGCAATAAATGACTGAATCTCAACTGAAGGAGATCAAACACATTTCACAGCAACCAACCATCAAGTTCTAGTGCTCCATGACTTCAGTGAACCCCGATGAGGTTAACTGAAGCTGAACTGATCATCGGAAGTTGGTGGAGGTGCCTCTATTGACTCCAGATCATTAAATAATAATAAATAATCATAAAATAATATATTTAATGAGAGGGGGCGCCTTAACTGACTGGTTGAACTAATTGTAACCACCAGTTAGCAATTAGGTGGATTAATATCACTCAGATCACCCTCGGAGTGCTCCAGTTAGCCTCTTTGACTATAGGAGAAGGCTAAGTTAGCCTCCTTGATTGCAGGTAGGCGTGGGTGTGACTGGATGATGGAAATTAATGCTCCACTGATGTCAATTAATGTCAATTATACTTAGGATAGTTGTTTAACTAGGCCAATTTGACCAAAAGGAGTGTGTATGATGGTAAATGTCTCCAACACCCCCCCTTAAGCTATACTCAGGAAGAGTTAGAAAACATAGATGCATAAAAATGCTAGGGCCCTAACAACTAAAGCCATAGGTCACCCTATATAATGCTGAAACTGAAACAATGCTCAAAACAAACTAAGTGAAGAAAAGAGGGAAAACCCAGTGGGAAAACCCCCCCCTCAAGCTAAACACTGAAAGTAGTCTAGATCACCCTGATGAAATCACCCCCAATAGTGAACGGAGGTAAGTGAACTTCTTTTCTAAAAATCTCTTGGTGAAGATGTCTGCAATCTGCTCATCAGTCGGGCAGTATTGCAGAATAATGGTCCTGTCATGCACTAGCTCCCTGATGTAGTGCATGTGAATCTCTACATGCTTGGTCCTCTGCCTAGTAACTGGATCCATGGATATCTTAATAGAACTCTGGTTGTCACAAAAGAGGAAAGTGGACAAAGTACTACCAATATCAAACTCTGAAAGAATGCCTTGCAACCAAACTGCTTGGATGCAAGCATTCGCCACTCCTCGATACTCGGCCTCTGCTGAAGATAGTGCTATGGCATCCTAATTTTTGTTTGACTAGAAAATAGGGCCACCACCAAACATGAATACATATCTGTAATTTGACTTCCGATCAATAGAATTACCCACCATCGGAATCTTTATATCCAACCACCTCTAGCTCGGAGACTGCAGCATAGTGAATGCCGTAGTTCCCGGTTCCCTGAATATACTGGAGGATCCTCTTGGCTTCCTTCCAATGAATATCATGAGGATGCTGCATGTATCTCGATATAGCATTTATGGCATAAAAATATCATGCCTAGAATGTGTCAAGTACAACAAGCTACCAATCAACTATCGATAGATAGTGCAGTCCATGGGAGGTGTGTGTTTTCCTTCTTCAAGGCTAATCCCTGAAAGGAAAGGGAATGGTGCAGGCCTACATTCAGCCATGTTAAACTTGAATAACATGTCTGAATTGTATTTGGACTGAGTGACCATAATCCCATTAGAATTTTGCTCGATTTCGAGCCCCAAAAATTGTTTTAGAAGGCCCAAATCACTCATTTCAAAGGCATTGTGGAGAGCAATTTTGATGGCTGAAATGGAGGCAACTGTGCTACCTATTATCAGTAAGTCATCAAAATATAAAACAATGATAATTATATGACCATAATTCTTCTATAAATACACATTTGGATCTGATCTACATCTCTGAAATTTTTGCGAGAGAAGAAAGGCATCCATCTTGGAATACCACTTTCTTGGGGCCTGTTTCAACCCGTATAGTGACTTATTTAGCTTGCAAAAAAAAAATGGATCAGTGATGTAGCCATTAAGATGCTTCATGTATATCTTCTAATAAATATCTCCATGCAGAAATGCTGACTTAACATCCATGTGATGCACCTCCCAGTGCTTGGATGCTGAAATAGCCAAAACAAGGCGAATGGAGTCCATTTTTGCAACCGGTGCAAAGGTCTCATGGTATTCCACTCCTTGAACCTGAGAGAAACATTTTTCTACCATCCTTGCCTTATATTTTCAGGTGCTTCCATCAGCAACAACCTTTTTCTGAAACACCCACTTGCATTCAACCAATTTCCTTCCCGGAGGAAGAGAAACTAGCTCCCAAGTAATGTTTTTCTAAAGAGAATGTATCTCTTCATCCATGGAAAATTGCCATATCGGATCATTCCGAGCATGGTAGTAGGATTTTGGATCTAAAATAATCATCAAATATTAAGTTTTTGACAGAAAATTATCAGAACAAGAGAGCGCAATACCTTCTCTTTGGAAATCAAACCGGGTTCTCCTTGGATCATCCGGATTTCCAATGTTTTATCCTACGGAGGAGAGTGTCTGTTGGGCCCATGTAGGAAGATGATTTTGCACTTCAGGTTCTGATTCAGAATTTTATGATTTCTGCACACTTATACCATAAATCAGAGGATCCAAATCAGGGTCATCACCCCCAATTTCATCATCCAAATATTCGGTAGAATAGGAAGGAAATTCAGCAGTTTTCTCCTTCACTAGTTCCATCTCCTGAAGAGGTTCATCAAACTTGACACTTATATCGATGATGATATGTTTGGTATTGATATAAAACAGCTTGAATCCTTTATATTCATCAGGATACCCAATAAAAATACATTCTATGCTTTGCGGTTGCAAAGCCCTTCTTTTATCAAGCGGAATCCGGGCCCATGCAGTGGACCCAAACACCTGTAGGTTCGACACATCTGGCTTGTGTCCCAAGTATGCTTTGAAAGGAGTCTTTCCTTTCATGGATGAGTGTGGAAACCTGTTCTGAATTTATTCTGCAGCATGCAAGGCTTCATCCCAGAAATTTGCAGCAAGCTTCTTTGACTCCAACATACAGGTGGTCATCTCCTTGAGAGACCGGTTCTTCCTTTCCGCTACTCTATTCTGCTGGGCAGTGTAGGGAATTGAGTGATGGACCTGAATACAAATTTGGCAGAATATGTACAGAAACTCATTACTGACATAGTCCCCTCCATTATTAGATCTCAACATCTTGATCTTAATCCCAGAGGCATTTTCGATCAAGGCCTTCAATTCAGAAAATTTTTCACATACTTCTGATTTCTTTTTGAGAAAGAAAACCCATGTATACCTTGAAAAATAATCAATAAAAGTAAGGAGGTACCTTGATCCATTCATGGATGTGATAGGAATCAGACCGCTTATATCAAAATGTATCAGCCCCAATATGCTTGTAGTTCAGTTTGCCTTCCCCCGATCGAACTTGTGCTCAGGGTGTTTTCCAATCACACAGCCCTTGCAAATTCCCATGGTTTCCTTGATGACCGGGAGGCATTCAACCATGGAGTCTTTCTATAATTTCTGCAAATATTTGAAATTAAGATGGCCAAACCTCTCATTCCACAGCCTACTAAATTCATTTCCATGAGTTAGCAGAGCGGTGGGCTTTGCATCTGCAACAAAGTGAGAGAACTCATAGGCTTTTGCATGATGGTTTGCAAGGCCTTTAGCAATGAGTTTCCTGGATGCAGTTTATGTTATCTCAACATCATTTGGGATGAAAGAGACTCTCTTAGGCATTCTTGTATGTGTCATCTGATAGACACTGAGGAGATTTTCTGCTAGAGATGGTACATACAAAACATTAGAGAAAAAACCATTTTCTAGATCTATAGTACCTTGTCCTTCGGAAATGATGGTGGAGTCATCTCCCATGTGGATGGGGATGGATTTTCCAGTCTCAAAGGATGAAAAGGAGTATTTTTCAGCCATCATGTGATTCGAAGCTCCAGAGTCAATCAACAATGCTTTGGACTTCGAAGTGCTTGCCATGAGGGCATGACCTTTCTCATGCTGTGGTTTCCGATCTTGGTGATCTCTCCTCCAAAAACTCTCTGGAATATTGATGTGCTTCCTCTCAAGGAGAGAGGTTTCTTCATCAAGATTTTTCTTCATGCAGGCATGTTCAGGGTGAAAACCCTTCCCGTAGTAAGAACACTTGAGCTTTTCTTTCCCATTGTGCCCTTTTCTTTTGTTCTTCCTTCAGCCGGAAGATTCATCATGCTGCTGGTTTTCAACTCTAGGCTTGGGAGCATCAAATTTAGTTTTTTGATTTTTTTGCTGCTTTCCTTTACCCTTCAGATCTTTGGGCTCTGAGACATGGAAGGATTGATCATGGGAATATCGGATGATCCCCATATGGATAATCTTGTCATGTTCATTAGTTAGGGACTCAATGAAGGCATTGACTGTAGGCATCTTCCATCCGGGGGTTGTGAGCTTCACTGGATGGAATGTAGAAACAAAAACTGAATAATCAGCCCCAAGTTTGGAGAGAATGGAAAGGATGAGCTGATCATCCTCCTTCTCCACATTGCATTGCTTCAAGAGTAAAACTGTATGCTTGAAATTTGTAAAGAAATCATTCAGAGTCTCGAAATTGGAAGGTTGGAGAGACATGAGTTCATTTTCGAGTTGGTAAACCCTCAATTCATCATGCTTTCCATATAGAGATTCCAATTTGTCCCATATTTCTTTTGGTGTCTTCAAATCCGTAAGATGGAAGAGAAGGTCTTGGGAAATAGAGAGGCACAAGAAACCGAAGGCTTCATCCTTCTTGTTCAAGAATCTTGATTTTTCTACGGCGGATTGAGGCTCAACTTCAATGTCCATGGTGACTCTAAAAAGTCCTTTGGAGCACAACTAAATCTCCATATAAATTTTCCATGAGTGGAAATTATATGGAGTCAAGAGATCTGCTAAGGAGGCCATCTGGATGTGCTGTAGCAAATGCTTAACCTGTAGATACCTGAAAAATCAAAACAAAAGGGAAAAATAAGGTCAAACAGCCTGCACATTCTAGGCTTTCATCACACCCAGCATAGTCAATCAAGAAAGCTTGATCAACAAGTTCTTTACTTGGGATATTGAGTGGTAAGCCTTGGCTTCTGGTGTAGTGCTGGAATTTTGAGCTATTGCTCACTTTTCATGGAGAAATCTGTCTAAAAGATTGTTTTTGAGAGATAGATATTCGTCCTGCCATATTCTCTGATACCATATTATTCTTGCACATTGATATAGGAACAAAGCATCAATCTCATCAAAGAATAATCAACAAATAACTCATGAAATGGTGTTAATCCGAACCGGAATTGGTTTCCTCTCTGTATATTTAATAAACAATGAATGTTTACAATAAAAATGTCAAGAAATAGCTTGAATCAATGTGGAATTTGAATACCTAAGGAGGCAATTGGAAATCAATGAGTGAGTCTAGCTTAACTGACTCTAAACCATTGGTTCACACTCAGTTAACCACTTGACCAAAATCCTAATTGACTCACCAAACCCTAACTGAAGTCGGAGTGCAATAAATCACTGAATCTCAACTGAAGGAGATCAAACACATGTCATAGCAACCAACCATCAAGTTCTAGTGCTCCATGACTTCAATGAACCCCGATGAGGTTAACTGAAGCTGAACTGATCATCAGAAGTTGGTGGAGGCGCCCCTATTGACTCCAGATCATTAAATAATAATAAATAATCATTAAATAATATATTTAATGAGAGGAGGTGCCTTAACTGACTGGTTGAACTGATTGTAACCACCAGTTAGCAATTAGGTGCATTAATATCACTCAGATCACCCTCGGAGTGCTCTAGTTAGCCTCCTTGACTGTAGGTAGGTGTGGGTGTGACTAGATGATGGAAATTAATGCTCCATTGATGTCAATTAATGTCAATTATACTTAGGATAGTGGTTTAACTAGGACAATTTGACCAAAAAGAGTGTGTATGATGGTAAATGTCTCGAATAGTCCATGCCATCTTGCCCACTTATGCATGCTGAAAAATGTGGCCGTGACACTCACCTTCCTCCTACTCCTCATCCTACTAAGAACCAAAATCTCAACCACACAATACTGTAACATTTCCTCTCATATTTCTCTTATTAGTGTTGTCGCCTAATCCTATAGAGAGGCAAGTAGGAAACTTAGATAAACCTTCGTTCTTATTTCCCAATAGAATCTTTCTAAACTCTTGAAAATATTCTCTTAAAAGCGCAAACAAGAGGACAAGAGGGAGCTTGCTAGTCAATAGAAGGTTGGTAGCGGCTGTTAGTGTACTCCCTAACCAGGTCAGCATTGACTTATTTTCATGGACCCATCTTACTTGACCAATCGTTCGATTTAATAAAGAGGGGGCCTCCAAAGAGCATCCAACAAACAACAGATCAGATGGATGGAATGGGCCCAATCAAGATTGCTGGTAAGAGACCATGCATGTATCACTGGACTGCGCACTATGATGTGAGGATGACCCTAAATGAATCACAGATCGATCATAAAAAAGGGAATGAAAAGGAAAATCATGCAAAATTTGAAAAAGAAGTGCGGCCTGGTTATCACTATAATTTGACAACGAGAAGGAAGATCAGGGAAGCCTTGAGGAAGAAGCAATCATTGACAGTAGTACTACGGGTGGATGGATCTAGGTGGATACATCAATAACTAACAGGCATACCTAAGATAAATGTTCCTGACGCTAAGCATAAATATTTTGGATGCTCATCTAATGACATACAACGACCCATATTTATTCATAAACTTTAACAAAACATAAGGTTCTTAGAAGAGAAACGTCTTATGGCATAATTAAAATTGTGTCTTAAAACCTATGAATCCACATGAGAGTGGTTCATTTGAGCTTATCTCACAATCGAGTTGGACTTTCAGTTAGGGTTAATTCCAAATGCATTTCATGGACATGCCACCTTACCAATTAATTGCATTGTTCTTAGAATAGAAATAGTTTCACATTATTAATTTAATTGGTCAATCTGCATACGTTTGGTTTTATTGAGTGTTTCCTTTTCTTGCTTTGAGTAAGCAAATAGCTAAACGTATGTTCACTAGTAAAAGGAAGGTGAATTAGTGAGGAAGATAAATCACTTCGCTTTCCAAACTCCAATTCCATGTGATATCAGGAAAAATGGCAGCCGCGAAAATTAACTTGAGTTACCGTGCATAGAACAACCTTTGTTTTCTCCTTTTCACTTTTTCCAAATTTTGCGACTCAATTTACTTGCGATGGAATTTATTGCGCGATGGAATTACTGCGCAAATTTACTGTGCTCCGATGGAGTAAGTGCATGGAATTTTCACCTCAACACACTCTTACTTTGGCTTCTATGGATTTTACTGAGACATGAATTTGGTTGAGACCAACTCATGTGCAACCAAGTTTTCACAACTTTATATTTCCTAGTATAAGGACTTAGGAATATGAAAAACACTTTTCACTACGGTAACCTAGGATTAACTGCGACACAACTATATTGTGACTCACTCACAATATCATATAAGACAATAATAAAAAAGATTTTTGTCGAACCTCTGCACGGAAAACTAGAACTTTTACACACTGAAATAATTATGAATTCTTTGTATCTTTCACTCACAGTAAATGCAAGAAACATTGACTCAAGTAAATATGGAGAAGATATGCGGCTAACTAGAACTTGTATTAAACCATAAACTTAAGGATTTATATTTCTTGTGATGGCATAACAAAACTTACAGTTGTAAACACAAACTTGGTATAAAAAAAGAAGCTTGAGCTTCAAACTCTTAACTGAGTTTTTTCTTCTTCTTCTCCACACTTCTTTTCTCTGTTCTATTCTGCTTGTCTATTCTAAGTTCAGATTTAAAATTTCCTTATTCATATAGAAAATTTTTGCTGACTAACCGACTCAACATTAAAGACTGTAATTACTCTCTATCTAGAAACTTAGCTTCAACAACTAAATTCTATTGTCTTATATACGAGAGATCTGAACTCTTTATCATGTTAGACTCTCTGACACTTTTTGACCTGCTACAGACTTTGATAGATTCGACTGATGTGATTATGGATCAATGAGTAATTAATATTTCCAACAGTATATAAGAAAACATACCTTGTGCCCAATAAATTCATTAAATAACTTGTGATTGTTCCTTCAACGCAACAAACATGATATCATAAGTCCCTTGTCTCTCTCACAGGATGAACACCAACAGTATCCTGCCCCATGAGGATGAGGAGGATGAACATCAATGTAGAAACCTGCCTTGTGGGGATGACAATGAGTCACTGATGCCAGATGATCATGATCTTAGATCGCAGAGGACAACGCGTGCACCCTTCGCCTATTTCTCAACACCCCTGGATCTTGAGTATGCAGTTACCTATTTCTAAGATGACATATTGGCAGACTCCAACTTTATGAAGAGTCTCGGTCAATTTAAATCATCCATTAAAGGTAAAACCTGGATCCTAAATTCCGCATTGGGCTTGTCATTGGTGGTCAGGCTCATAGCAGAATTCCCCGTGTCTTCTCATCATGAGTCCAAATGGTTGAAATTCTATGTGGGCATCCTCGCTCATCCTGACAACATCAACAACAAAAACCTTCGCCCAATGCATGTAGTGACTAATAGAGTATACTTTGATTGTATTGTCGATATGGAATTTTATACGGGTTTCTGCAACTTAATTGACTTCTTCATGGAAATTGAGAACAGTTTGTAGATAATTATCAATCATGGTGATGGGATAAAAACTTTATCTTCTTACATCAACTTATCCATGAGCTTCAAAATAAATTTGTTCAATCAGATTGTGAGAGTCTGGACCAAAGAGGATGAATTGAGAAATCCCAGACTCTCAAAGGCAGTGGCTTCATTAGTATGGCTTCATTACTGATGCCAATGCAGTATAGTACCTCCATTTATTAAAAACAATATCCTCCATACTCCATAAAGATCTTGATATCTTCATTGGAACTGATTACCTGTGCAGGGCTTGTGAGTCAAGTCTTTCAGGTATTGAAGTCTGTGATGCTCCTAGAAGAGATAAAACAGAACAATTTTAATGGATGGATTTCGCGGGATGAGACAACGTCCCAAGAAGAGTAATATATTGTGATTAGGAGGTGCTTTGAGAATCTTTCGAACTTGAGTTCGGTTACCATTCGACATCTATAGATTGTGAGAGTCATTAAACATAGTGGGTGGGTCTTAAAGATGGTTTACCATGGAAGCATCGTCCAATCACAATAAAATATACAAGAGCTCCCAAGGATCAAATGTTCCCCAACTTAGGTGGGGAGCACAATAACCAAATCTCCCAACTATCCGAGCTATGCCCAACGGACTATATATATATAACATAACATAATCAAATAGTGATGTTAACCAACATTGCATGATGGAAGTTAGGTCACATGCTCAAATTTTCATCCTTAGTTAATGAGGCACTTGAAAATTTTCAAATTTTTTTATATGTATAATAAATATAATGATTAGAGATTTTCATAAAGTTGATCAATTTCATTAAATAAAATAAAGATATGAATTTGAGTACAAGTTAATGATGGTCTATTTTAATACATTAGATGTAATATATTGGAGCATGTTGATGATGAGTAGATGACAGAAATCATTAAATTGGAGGTTAAGCCATTTGCATTCACTATATGCTAGAGAAGTGGTTAGTTGGCCTACTACATTAACATTGTTCCAATGGATCCACTTGACTTGGACAAAGAATTGGGAGATCACTTTGTGTTCCAAGTGGCTTTTTATTGTTTAGTTTTATGACCACATCGATTATCAACATCATGTGTTTGAAGAGGGTCCCTAAGTGAGGGACTTTTATAGCCCCTTCATTCCTAGATTTCGATCCTAACAGTGTGTCCATTACTAGAATGTTAGTTTGGGTTTGTATTCCCAATTTTCCATTACATTTTTATATGTATTAGTTTTTCACGATCTTGGGAATAATTTTGTCACTCACATAAGATCATATCTTGGAATAGATGTAGCAATTTTGCACATATATGTGTGTATGTGTTGAGATAGACCTCAATAGGGGATGAGGGCCCTTGAGACAAAAAAATGATTCTCAAATGGAAAAATTTAGATATGTACATAGGTATTGGATTATGGGAACACAATATTTAAGTGCGGTATTTGTTATATCTGATACATTCACAAGCTTTTTGCCCCCATGCTCAAGCTAATCATGCCAAGAAAAAAAGGGAACAATTCCAAAATTAAAGAGATGGAATTTTTGGATGAATGGAGTTTGGATATGAACATTGATCAAAATGAGGTAAATCATAAATCATGAGAAGGAGTGATGTATAGGAAAGTGTTCCTATGGCTGGGGATTAAGAGGCCATCAACATACTAGGATTGAAAGATATATGTATAATGTTCTACAAGTAAATATAAGAAAGATTGATAGATAAGTAAGGTCCATACCTGATTCACTGAAGGTTGGTCCAAGCTTTCTCTGGCCCTTCTCCTGCTCCTCTTCTCCAGAGACCTGCAAAAGAAGTTACACCTTCCTCAAACCAAATAAACTATATGAAAGGAGATTATGTTCAGTAAAACATGAAACCCTAAACTGATAGACATCATCATATAATCATAACAGAGTTTCAATTATACATTGAACAATGATTTGAGAAGAAGAAGGACATCACACATTTATTAATCAAGTGGAAGAAGTACAGAGTTCACCTTCTCCTCTTGTTAGGAAACTCTCAAAACCTTGATTTGGTTCTTTTGTTTCCCTTTTCCAAGGATCTCAGCCTCCAAAATCTACAACACAAGGAGATAGAATCTAGGTCAAAGGTAGGGGGGGTGAGAGCCCCAATTCCACCAGTATAACAATGCAAAGGTCCAGTCCCTTCCATAGACCTCTCTCCCTCTCTTATATACTTTCTTGAAGAGTAAAGGTCGAATAGGGATCGGTTACAACTTCTCAATCACTTCCAAACCATCCAAACTGACCCTAATTTAAGAATTAATCATATTTTATATTTTTTTGTCCATTACAGGTGAAAATTGAGGGTCTAGTGAAGCAGAGTCGTGAAAAGAAAAGTATATCTGCAGGTTCCCTTAATTAAAATCATGGTTATGTTAGAAACACTCATTTTTAGGGTACTTCCAAGAATTGTCAATATTTGGTGTCTTCTAGAGATTTTTTTCTTACTAATATACCTTTCCAATGGTATAGAGAAGAGGTCAAACAGATTTACAAAAGTATAGATATGTCTCCTCCAATATAGGTGTTTTTTCAATGACTTTCATGAAGTGTCTTCATGGAAGTATCGACATGCGACAAAATCATGGGAAAGTGGTTAGAAGCAGAGATGTGTCATTTTAGGTTGTAACAGATGCCCCCTAATGTATGAGTCTAGAGGAAATATGATAGCTGAAATATATTATAAAAGGAAAAATATTAGTCATGGAGAGAGTAGAGAGTCCAAGACCGAAAGGCTCGAATAGAGGTACCTGAAAGGGAGATAAATGTCAGACAAAACTGATCTCTGGGACATACAGGTCCATATACAAGTCATATCCCTAATGATACAAATGGATCCCACATGTGTATAGCTTATGTAACTATCATGGTTGCACAATATGCAGAAAGGCGCCATATAAAATCTAAAGGATTCATGGCCACAAGTGAACAAGATGGATCCATGCTCAATAATCGATCATAGCCACAAGTGAACAAGGTGGATTCATGCTCAATAATAGATCATAGACACAAGAATACAAGGTTGATTTGTGTCTCATCAAATGTGATATGAAGTGTGACAAGGTCTTGTGTAACTCGTGCAATAGAAAAATATGACGATGCTACTGTGGGCCCACGGTCTTCAATCCAAACTTCCCAAAGCTACAAATTGTAACCATGCAAATAAAGGATTTGAAGTCAAACATGAAGGAAACCACTTGATTACTTGTCATTGATTAGGACTGTTAACAAACATGAGGTAAACCACCATTAATAAAAATGCTCCCCAAGGTACCTAGTACATTCTAACAAGTGTGAATACAAGGTCTTGCATTTGAACACCTGAAGAATCCATTGAGTAGGAGACATTAAGGTATTATTGCTACCGAATAGCGAGGAAAATTATCACTAATCACTGCAATCCCCAAGGTACTTTCATGAAATCCAAATATAATTGTTAGAGAAATATGGGTTGAGGTCAATAGGAAGAGATCCATTGGAAGGAAGGAATCAAGGAATCCTTCATCATCCAACACAAGATAGGTCAGAGACTGCTTGGATCTAGAACTGCAACAAAGTTTTGGAGCAAGGACTATCGAAGACTGGATGTAATGAACATATACTAGAGAATGGTCAACACAAAAGGTCAATGAAACTGTAGAATGAACTACAAAGGTTTATCCTTGAATAGTGAACACGACACAAAAGTGACTTAGGAAGCTTTTGACACAAAAGGACCAACGATGTAAATCTACAATGTACGAGACATTGGAAGAATGCCCATATAATTGGAAAATGAGCCAATTGGAGGAGTAAAAACTATGAATCGGGGTAAGTTCAAAAACTAGGTCCCAACTGTTGACAGACTCAAAACTGGTGCTTTGTTCAAGGATACAAGACTTGTTTCCATGATGTAAAAAACATGTGAATGAACTTCCCTTTCTGTTCTTTCTTGTAAAGGTTTAACAAGTCCAAGACAGAAAAATCAAGACCTTATTCATTGTTGGAAAGCTTGAATAAAAGACAGAAGAATGCTTGATAAAGAACGGATTCATGGATTTTACGAGCCCGAACTAGAGGATGCTCGGTGGTGTTTTCATAGTTTTGAGAGTCTAAAAACTCACAAGAAGACTCCAAGGGGGTGATTTTTTGTAAATTTAGTCTCCTAAGTCCAAAAAAGTGTAAAACATTCCACATGAGAACACTCTTACCCCAGTAGAACTAAGGTATGCCTTTTTTTGTAGTTACTCAGCAAGGTCCAAAAAAAGGGGTAAACTATCACAAGATCGATGCTCCTTCATAAGCGAGCAGGACGCTCTAGTTTTAACGAGTGTGAAGAAAAGAAAGATCGCTCGAAAAGTTCCATTTATTTATGAGAATGATATAGACAACAATAAACTCAATGCTTTTGTACTAAGGTTTAAGTGAGCATGACAAATGACATAAAGAAAGCTCAGAATTTTTTTCATGTTTGAGTCCATAGCACGAAAAAGAGAAAAGTAAGATCGAAAAGGTTCATTTTCTATAACTTTAGTCCTACAGGCTTGAAAAAGAGATAAATCTATACTTGAAGATACTCTTCTAGATTCTGAAGAAAATAGAGTATTCATTTTTCCTAAGTAATCCATATGGTCGTAAAAAGGGGTAAAATTATACCTATGTGTATGTTTCTTCACATCCTTTAACGAGTTTGAAGGGACAAGCAAACTCAATGATCTATTCACATTTAAGGAATCAGACCAAGGTTTGAAGATAACTCCATATCTTTCTCGTAGGGTTTTAATGAGTCCTAAAAATTCAACTCCCGACCTCCTAACTTTTTTCAACGAGCTCAAAGGAGACCAGAAATAATGCTTTAAATGTGAGAAGATGAGTGTCAGAGGTAGGATAAACTAGTTCCAAGCACGAGGAATAGACCTAACATAGTTCAAGGAACATGAACAATATAAAGACACTCGAGGAACGTCTCCTCAAGGTAAAAGGTGTCAAGTTGCAAAGGAAAAAAGGTACAAAGTTGAGTGACAATGAGAGCAAAGATGAGGGCTTATACAACAAGTGAAAAGAGTGGAAGCCGGTATAAGCCTCAAAAGCATGAGTAGGGTACATGCAAATGCAGTTACAACTTGAATAACAAGGCGAGGATAGTAAATAGTTGTGAATCCAACTAAAAATCATGTCTCCAAGAAACAACAACATCAATATCATATTCAGAAGAAAAGATCCGATACAGGTTGAACTTTGGCAGAAACACGTGCAACTTTGCTATCTTCTACAGAAAGTGTCTTCAAGGTAGAATCGACCGAAGAAGATTCTATAGTAACAAGTCCACATGCTTTATAATCAATAATATTATATAGTGATAAGGCCCTATGGTTTTGGATATGGACATTGATAAAAAATGAGATAAATCATAAATCATGAGAATGAGGTAAATTGGAAATCAAATACAAACATTTATAAGAATGAGTTAATCGAGTAATTACATGTGTCAATTGGGGAATCCACTCCATTTTTAGGTATAGTGTTGAAGAAATGGATCCATGGATTTTATCCTTGAAAAAGGTCATGGACTCACATTCAGACTTAGAGTTATCGTAGTCTCTCACCTTTTAACTTATAGTTGGTTAATATGTCTCATTCTTGGGTGACAATAAGTTAAAAAGGTAAGGATGGAAAAAACATAAAGATTGAGGATTATTTCCTAAAGGAAAAGAAATGGAATATACATTAATGATATTATTTTTTATCTTGTAAGTGCAATATAATCATGTACTCTTGTAGGTGAAATATGCACACATACTTTATTTTATTTGTGGGTGTGTGCAAGCTAATGAGGGTCTCTTTTGACACGTTAGATGCAATAGAAAACCGAAAAAAGGAATCCCTAAAATTACATGGATATTTTGAGGCAATTCGTATATATAGCAGGTTTGGTAGTTTCTCACATTGTCGCAATGTATTAATGAAATTTCGCAGCTTCAGAATGAAGCACAACGCGACACACAAAAATCATATGAGGCAAGAGAGGGTGTCGTAGGTCTCTTGAAGGAATTTTGTGACAGAGGGGACACGGTCGGGGTGTCATAGGTTTCTTGCTAGCGTTATGCGACACAAGGACATTTTCATGATTCCCAGAAGGATAGGGTATGACATTGTCACAAGAGAGGTAAAAAAAAATTATGTTGATTCTTTAGTCTGTGAAGATGCTTCATGCTGGTGTACTTTCGCTCATCTCACCAAATGATCTTTAGTTGATCCGATAGTGTATCTATGTGCTTTCCACTCTATGAAAAGGCTTAACAAAAACATCAAATCAACCATAATACCATGATAAATTTTACAAAATAGAGAAACATAAAGGATAGAACACATGTGGGTAGTTTCATTGCCTTCTTACTGTTACATGAAAACATTTACAGGTAAGGAAATACAATGTAGTGGTTGATGAAATCAAACCATCATAAATGCTAACTAACCTGAAGTCAACAAGGGAGATTACACCCTATAACACAAAAAAAAATTCGATCAAAGCACCCCACCTCCTATCATATTTAGTCCATTCAATCCATTCATCTTACCACAAACAAACCTGGTCCTCACCTTCCTCCTACCCCTCATCCTACTAAGAACCAAAATCTGAACCACACAATACTGTAACATTCCCTCTCATATTTCTCTTGTTAGTATTGTCACCTAATCCTAGAGAGAGAGAGGTAGGAAACTTAGATAAACCTTCATTCTTATTTCCCAATAGAATCTTTCTAAACACTAGAAAATACTCTCTTGAAAGTGCAAATGAGAGGAAAAGAGATTCGTTTCTAGTCAATAGAAGTTTGGTAGTAGTTGCTAGTGTACTCCCTAACCAGGTCAGCTTCAACTTGTTGCCATGGACCCATCTTACTGGACCAACTGTTCGATTCAATAAAGAGCTGGCCTCCAAAGAGCATCCAACAAACAAGAGATCAGATGGATGGAATGGGACCAATAGATCAACGGTGTATCAAAGGATATTGCTAGTAAGAGATGATGCATGTATCACTCACTTGCACACAATGATGTGAGGATGGCCCTAAATGAATCACAGATCGACCATGAAAAAGGGAACAAAAAGGGAGATCAAGAAAAATTCGAGGAAGAAGTGTGGATCTTGAGTATGCATTACCTCTTTCTTAGATGACATATTGGAAGACTCTGACTTTATGAAGAATCTTAGTGAATTGAAATCGGCCATTAAAGATAAAATATGGATCCTAATTCGGCATTGGGATTCTCATTTGTGGTTAGGCTCATAGAAAAATGGCCTGTGTATTCTCATCATGTGTCCAAATGGGTGCAATTCTCTATGGGAATCCTCTCTCATGCCCACAACATCGACAACAAAAACCCTAATCTCCTTATTAATTACCTTCGTCGAGCGCTTGTAGTCATTGATAGAGTATGCGTTGATCATATTGTCGATATGGACTTTCATATGGGTTTCTGCATGGAAATTGAGGATAGTTGGGAGATAATTATCAATCATGGTGATGGGATAAAAAATTTATCTTTTTACATAGTGTGCCCCAACAAATTCTTTGTGAGCTGCAAAGGAAAATTGTTTAGGATTGAGAAATATGAGACTCTCAAAGGTAGTGGCTTCATTAGTGTGGCCAATGTAGTACATAAATGGCTGGCCAGTCTAATATTTCATTACATACAAGAGCTCCCAAGGAGAAAATGTTCCCCGCGAGATTTGAACCCAGGTGGGGATCGGAATAACCAAATCTGCCAACCACTCGAGCTACCCCAATGGACTATATATGTATAACATAACATCATCAAATAGTGATGTTAACCAACATTGCATGATGGAAGTCAGATCACATGCTCAAATTGTCATCTTTAATTAATGAGGCACTTAAAAATTTTCAAAGTTTTTTTATATGTATAATTAATATAATGATTAGAGATTTTCATAAAATTGATCAATTTCAGTAATAAAATAAAGATATGAATATGAGTACAAGTTAATGATGGTTTCTTTCAATACATTAGATGTAATATACTGGAGCATGTTGATGAGGAGTAGATGGTGGAAATCATGAAATTGGAGTTTAAGTCATTTGCATTCACTATATTCTAGAGAAGTGGTTATTTGACCTACTACATTAACATTGTTCCAATGGATCCACTTGATTTGGACAAAGAATTGGGTGATCACTTTGTGTTCCAAGTGGTTTTTTATTGTTTACTTTTATGACCATGTTTATTATCAGAACATGTTTCCTAAGTGAGGGACTTTTATAGCCCCTTAATTCCTAGATTTTGAGCCTAACATTGTGTCCATTACTAGAACGTTAGTGTGGGTTTGTCTTCCAAATTTTCCATTACATTTTTTATATGTATTAGTTTTTTACCGTCTTGGGAATAATTTTGGCACTCGGATAAGATCATATCTTGAAATAGATGTAGCAAGTTTGCACGTATATGTGTGTATGTGTTGAGATAAACCTCAATAAGGGATAAGGGCCCTTGAGACAAAAAAATGATTCTCAAATGGAATTTGTTATCGTTGATACATTCACAATATTTTTGTCCCCATGCTCAAGCTAATCATGCCATAAAAAAAACAGAACAATTCCAAAATTAAAGAGATGGAATTTTTCGAATGAATGAAGTTTGGATATGAACATTGATCAGAATGAGGTAAATCATAAATCATGACAACAAGTGTTGTATAGGAAAGTGTTCATATGGCTGGGGGTTAAGATGTCATCAACATACTAGGGTTGAAAGATAGATGTATAATGTTCTACAAGTAAATATAAGCAAGATTCATAGATAATTCAAGTCCATACCTGATTCACTGAAGGTTGGTCCAAGCTTTCTCTATCCCTTCTCCTGCTCCTCTTCTCCAAGAGACCTGCAAAACAAGTTATACCTTCCTCAAACCAAATAGACTATATGAAAGGAGATTATGTTCAGTAAAACATGAAACCATAAATTGCTAGACATCATCATATAATCATAAGAGATTTTCAATCATAAATTGAACAATGATTTGGGAAGAAGAAGGACATCACATCTTTATTAATCAAGTGGAAGAAGTACATAGTTCACCTTCTCCTCTTGTTAGGAACCTCTCAAAACCTTGATTTGGTTCTTTTGTTTCCCTTTTCCAAGGATGTCAGCCTCCAAACTCTGCCACACAAGGAGATAGCATCTAGGGAAAAGGTAGCCCCAATTCCACTAGCATAACAATGCAAAGGTCCAGTCCCCTCGATAGACCTCTCTCCATCTCTGATATACTTTCTTGAAGAGTAGGGGTCGAATAGGGATCGGATACAACTTCCCAATCAGTTCCAAAACCATCCAAACTAACCCTAATTCGAGAATTAATCCTTTTTTTTTCCATTACAGGTGAAAATCGAGGGTCTAATGAAGCATAGTCGCAAATAAAAAAGTATAATCGCGTGTTCCCTTTACAAAATTTGTGGTTAGGTTAGAAAAACTCATTTGAAGGGTACTTCCAAGAATTTTAAGGCTTTGTTGTATTTTGGAAAGTTTGTCCTTACTTGGATACCTTTCCAATGGTTTAGGGAAGAGGTCAAATAGATTTAGTGAAGTATATATATGGCTCCTCCAATATAGGTGTTTTTTCAGTGACTTTCATGAAGTGTAAACATGCAACGAAATCATGGGAAAGTGGTCACAGGCAGAGATGTGTCATTTTAGGCTATTAAAGATGTCATTAATGTATTAGGTTAGAGGAAATACAATAGCTAAAATACAATATAAAAGGAAAAAACTTAGTCATGGAGAGAGTAGAGAATCCAAGATCAAAAGGCTTGAACAGAGGTACCTGAAAGAGAGATAAATGTGAGAAAAAACTGATCTTTGGGACATACAGGTCCATATACAACTCATATCCCTAAATATATAGGTGGATCCAACATGTGTATAATTTATGTAACTATCATGGTCGTAAAATATGCAAAAAGGAGCCATATAAAATCTAAAGGAGTCATGGCCACAAGTGAACAAGGTGGATTCATGCTCAATAATCGATCATAGCCACAAGAATACAAGGTGGATCTATGTCTCATCAATTGTAATATGAAGTGTGACAAGGTCTTGCACAACTCAAGCAATAGAAAAATATGATGATCCTATTGTTGTCCCAAAGTCTTCAATCCATACCACCCAAAGGTACGAATCCTAACCATGTGAATAAAGGAGTTGAAGTCAAACATGGAGGAAACCATTTGATTATCGGTCATTGATGAGGACCGTTAGCAAATGCGATGTAAACCACCATTAATAAAAATGGTCCCCAAGGTAACTAGTACATTCTAACAAGTGTGAATACAAGTTATTGGAGTCGAATACCTGAATAATCCATAAAGTAGGAGACATTAAGGTATTCTTGCTACCCAATAGTGAGGCAAATTGTAATTGATGACTGCAATATCCAAGGTACATTCATGAAATCTAAATCTAATTCTCACAGCAAGATGTGTTGAGCTCGATAGGAAGAGATCCAATCTAGAACTGGAAAAATGTTTTGGAGAAAGGACACTCGAAGACTGGATGTAATCAACCAATCCCAGAGAATGTCCGACACAAAAGGTCAAGGAAACTATAGAATGGTCTACAAAGGATTATCCTTGAACAGTGAGCACGACACAAAAGTGACTTAGGAAGCTTTTGACATGAAATAACCAACGATGCAAATATGCAATATAGGAGACATTGGAACATTCCCCATATAATTGGAAAAGGAACCAAGTGGAGGAGTAAAAACTCTAAATCGGGGTAAGGTAAAAAACTAGGACCCAACTGTTGATAGACTCAAAACTGGTGCTTTGTTCAAGGATACAAGACTTGTTTCCATGATGTAAAAAACATGTGAATCAACTTCCCTTTTCGTTCTTTCTTGTAACGGTTTAACAAGTCCAAGAAAGAAAACTTAGGACCTTCTTCATTGTTGGCAAGCTCAAAGAAGAGGCATAAGAATGCTTGATAAAGAACTAATTCGTGGATTTTACGAGCCCGTATTAGTGGATGCTCGGTGGTGTTTTCATAGTTTTGAGAGTCTGAAAACTATGAAGAATACTCTAGGGGGGTGAGTTTTCATAAATTTAGTCTCTTGAGTCTGAAAAACTGTAAAAAAATCCAAAGGAAAACTCTCTTAGCCGAGTAGAACTAAGGTATGCCTTTTTCGTAGTTAGTCGGGAAGGTTTGAAAAAAGAGGTAAACTATCACAAGATCGGCACTCCTTCATAAGCGAGAAGGACGCTCTAGTTTTAACGAGTGTGAATGAAATCAAGATCGCTCAAAAATTTCCATTTATTTATAAGAATGGTATAGACAACACTAAACTCGATGCTTTTGTACTGAGGTTTAAGCGAGCATGACAATTGACATAAAGAATGCTTAGAATTTTTTTCATGTTTGGGTTCATAGCATGAAAAAGAGAAAAGTAAACTCGAAAAGTTTCACTTTCTGTAAGTTTAGTCCTATAGGCCTGGAAAAGAGATAAAACTATACCTGAAGATACTCTTCTAGATTCCAAAAAAAATAGAGTATTCGTTTTTCCTAAGTAATCCACATGGCCGAAAAAAGAGGTAAACTTATACCTATGTGTATGTTCCTTCACATCCTTTAATGAGCTTGAAGGGACAAGCAAACTCGAAGATCTAGTCACATTTAAGGAATCATACCAGGGCTTGAAGATATCCGTATATTTCTTGTGGAGTTTTAATGTGTCCAAAAAATTCAACTCGCGACCTCCTTACTATTTTTAATGAGCTCGAAACAGAGCAGCAAGAATGCTCTAAATGCGAGAAGATGAGTGTCAAAGGAAAGTGAAACTAGTTCCAAGCGCGAGGAACAAACATAATCATAGTGCAAGGAACATGAGAAATATAAAGACACTCGGGGAACATCTCCTCAAGGTAAAATTTGTCAAGTTGCAAAGGCAAAAAAGTACAACGCTGAGCGACGACAAGAGCAGAGATGAGGGCTTATACAACAAAAGAAACCATGGAAGTCGGCATAAGGCTCAAAAGCATGAGGATGGTGCACGTAAATCTAGTTACAACTTGAATAGCAAGGAAAGGCCAGTAAACAGTTGTGAATATAACTAAAAATCATGTCTCCAAGAAACAACAACATCAATATCATATTCAGAAGAAAATAATTCTGATGCATGTCACTTTGGCAGAAACACATGCAACTTTTCTATCTTCTACAGAAAGTGTAGTGAGGGTAGAATCAATCGAAGAAGATTCTATAGTGACAAGGCCCAAGGGTTTATAATAAATAATATTATATAGTGACAAAACCCTCGGGTTTTGGATATGAACATTGATCAAAATGAGGTAAATCATAAATCATGAGAATGAGGTAAATTGGAAATAAAATACAATCATTTATAAGAATGAGTTAATCGAGTAATTTCATGTGTCAATTGGGAAGTCCAATCCATTTTTACGGATAGGTTTAGTGCAAGAAGATGAGGGACCTTTTAGATGCAATCCTATTTTTCAAAAACACGGTCACATTACCAAAAAATACAACGTGTTTTTGGTACATAGCACTTGCTATGGTTCAACCCGAGCCTGACATGTCATGGGAAATGTAGGATAGGAAAACATATCGTGTACACATTATATAACTACAGAACACATATGTGATCTGCAATTCTAAAATGCATACGCAATTTGTAAAACTAAAATTAATTTATATTCACAGGCCCGAAACCCACGGCATATTCTACCCATCAGGAACGCGAAACCGACGGCGAATTGGAGCATTTTGGAGAGAATTAGGTGCTTGAGATTGTTGGAGGAGCTGATTTAGTAGGAGGGGAGGAAAATGCACCTATGAATTATCATCTAACTAGGTAATTCAATCACCCAAAGCATTCTTTTTTGTCAATTCTAAACCTAGAATATTATTTTTTAATAGAGTAAAACAACCAAATTTTGTATTATTTAGAAAATTGGAAATAACTGAGTCACTAATTAAATTCACATCTCCCTCAACCAAGATGAGTGAATAAATACAATGAATTCATTTTCAAGAACTCAAAAATTCCTAATGCAACCAAAAATTGAAAAATTAGAACTCCTCCCTTTATACAATGTATCCATCCACCTGAAACCCAAATTTTCAACCCTCAAAGGACATTTCCCCATGATACTAATTGAATAATTTTCCTCGGAAATGGACATAACAAGATGAAATGCATGTGCACAAGCATGAATATAAAAAATGCATAGAAATCTAGTAAATTGGTTTCTCAAAATTTCATCACAAGTGCATGTAGTTATACATTGCCTCTTAGTTAAGCACCCTCAACTAAATGCCAAAACACATTAACAAAGTGCCTCTCGGGCCTGCCCTTTGAAACATAAAAGAGTGTATTATATAAAATCAACAATATATATATATATATATATAAACTCAGAGTTAAAAATAGTAACTATGATTAGTTTTATTCCTCAGCACTTTGCTCTTTTTCTGCACATAGGAATTACCCTCCATCCCCCTGGCCTTATCGTAATAACAAAAAAAGTTGAAATATATGAACCTTCTCACTGTGATATCGAATTACAAGTCAACACATCCTAAGACCCCCATACAACCTAGGTATTCATTGGGGGACTAGTGCTAATTAATTAAGGTCATAACCTAAACTAAATAGAACTTGAATTCTGCTTCTTTTATCCTATAAACATAATAAAGCAAATTAGAAACATGTGAGACCCTAGGTCTCCCCAAGATCCCTTGATCTAGCAAAGACATAAATGACTTTACTCAAACAGTCTATGCCCCTGCATCACTAGGTTTATCAACCATTTTTTAAAATAACAAAAAAAGGGGTAATATATTTCAACATGTCGAGTCTCTAAGCTCATCTACAACCAATTGTAGTCCAATCCAAAAATTCTCCATTTTTCCATGTAACTTTTGGTTGGTTTCCATGTTTATACAACAATGGAAATGGTGAACACCCATGAACTTCCTAGAGTGCGTCATGAGAGTGTTCCCAACCATGATCGAGTCAATTATATTTAGAGGATATGGTGGCATCCCTGTATCACCCCTTTTCTTGCCTCACATGTCCTAATAGTCCCTTGCCCCTTTCTTTTACATATCCAAGGGACGTAAAGTCAAAAACATGTCAAAATAGCACTCGTAAATTCAAAGAATTTTAAACCCAAGTGTGCATGGAAAATTCACCAATGAGGGTGAAGAAGTGCTATAACGTCTAGAAAGAAGTTGAATGAAACTTACTATTTAATTGTTAAATGTTTAATTTTAAGTTTTAAATGTATGTAAGTGAATGCCATTAAATTGCTTACTTGAGTTTGATTTAATTTACATTTTCAATTTTGAAGAGATGTCATTCTATACCATGTATATGTTTCTAATGATTTCCTTATTGATGTTTTAATTCTTGTTGTGGGTATGGACACAAATGCTGAAATATTGATTGAGCTTTCCCACTTGAGAGGACTTAGTACTGCTTTTAGTGGTGGTGATAGGATTCGACGTTCATTTGCATCCACTTTGGATGCAATTGTTGAGACTATTACATTTTCAAGCAACATACTATATGATATTACATCATATAGAGAAAGAAAAAGACAAGAGTACGCTGATGGGATTGGCTACAATGCAATAAAAAAGTTGAAAATTACCAAAGAGCATATATTTTCATTGTTTAGGGACACTCGCACGGGGAAAATCCCAAATGCAAATAGGCCACATATCTCTATCGAGTGGTGCACATATCAGCCATTTGTTGATAACTGGATGGACAGACGGTATATGGTTTTTGACATTCCACCACACAACAACACGAAAATCCCCCTGTATTTCCTTTGGAAGATGTATGCAAAGTTTGTGTTGGGTAAACACGTAAACTATTTTGATATATTGCAGTTTCAGGGGATTGGTGGGGGGATGCGCCAAAATCGACCCAATGCTAGGCTTCGAGACGTTGATCGCCCTATACCTGCACCTTGCAGGCAGTTTCCTGGGTCAGATGTCCCACTTGTACATCGTGTTATTCCACAGACACGTGATGCATATTTGAGTTTGGCACGGTCATTTATTCGTCATAACACTATGGTTCAACATTTGGGTGAGGAAGGGACATCTGTCCCTGGTGTGCTACATACACCAAGTCGTCACGGTGCAGGACCATCTTCTAGTGCAGTACCACCCACTAGTACAGTACCCCCATCTAGTGTAGGACCATCTACTAGTGCAGCACCATCAACACACACTACTACATTTCGACCAAAAATCCGACGGCCGTCATGTCGGATTTTCGACACTTTCCTGTCGCATGTACGACACTTTGATTTTTTTTTAAGTGTCGGAAACTTGGTGTCGGTTATCCGACACCTACTTAACCGTCGGTTAAGCGACACCTAAGTAACCGTCGGTTAAATCTCAAGCGTCGGTTAATCGACAGCATATCTTCGACGGTGGTGTAATTTTTTTGAGAAAATAATCTTCAGGCCGTCGGTAAAGCGACAGAATTTCCGTCGGATAAGCGACAGATATCATTGTAAATGTCAGATAAGCGACAGATATAGGTGTCGGATAAGCGATGGATAGCATGGGTAAGTGTCTGATAAGCGACGGATAGCATGGGTAAGTGTCGGATAAAAGACAGCTGAAAGCGTCGGTTTTGCGACAGAAATCATTGAGAAGCGTCGCTTAAGCGACGGCAGTGATTTAAAAAAAAAAAAAAATATTTACACAGTGACCCCCCAAAAAAGTATTAAATTACCTTGTGAAGACCGTCCTTGGCAATAGTTCCAATTTCAGGATTCCCGCAGGAGAGCCACTTGAAGAACACCGAAATTATCCGCCATACCGTTTGTGTATGATAAGGAAATTCAAAATCAGCGAAGTCCATGGCTGCGTATAAAATCTCAATACACACAGTTCGGAGCTTAGTCAATTTCACAGCCAAATTTGGAATCATATATTTCCCAGCTGAAGGATTTTCATCTGCCTCCATAATTTGCAATGCTTCTTGTAGAACATTTACAAACTGGTCACGCATCTTTGGAAGTGGAGGCCGAAAGGTTAGGGAAAAGTTTATAGCCGTCACAATTTCTACCTGCACAGCATTGTTATAAACAAAACAGAATTCTATATTCAAAATGGATTGAAGATAACTCAGGGATATTAAAATACAAAACAATTATGGTACAGTCCATTTTGACAACAAATGCAGTTTCCTCAATAGAAAAAAGTCGTTGAAGACAACGAGGTATAAGATACATTTGATTATAGTACCTGCTGTTCAATGTCTTTACTAAGAAGAGGATGCATAAGAAGAGGCTCCCACAGTGATTGATACAGGGGTTCAAGTAAGTCCGAAACCTCAATGCCTCTTTGGGCAGTGAGCAATGCTAGGCATGACCGCACAGTTTTTCTCACAATAAGTGTGGTATTTGGATTGAATAGCTCGGTAGCAAAAAAAATCACAACTTCTTGGAAACTTTGTCTGTGACGCTCCCTGTTTGCCTCATCTGCACTGTTCACAACCCTCAAAAAACGATAAAGTACTTGACTTGTCTCTGCTTTCTCTTTATTTGCATGCTGAGGAAGGCGCCTCAAGACAAATACTAGACTGCGTATTGCGCGAACTTGG